>ML781195.1:543708-615076 GCA_009831015.1 Picea engelmannii | reverse complement strand
TTTTTAGCTTAGATCAAATTTTTCATTTTGCAAGTAGAACACTAATTGTTAGATTAGTTTCAATTCAGCAATTTCAATTTGGCAAATAAACCATCCCCTCAGCGACCTCGAAAGGGGCCTGGTCAGTGTGGATCTAGTAATTAATCTCACATTTACTTTCTTGTTGGCAAATAAACCATCCCCTCAATGACCTCGAAAGGGGCCTGGTCAGTGCGGATTTAGTAATTAATCTCACACTTTTATTTTTTGTCAATAAAATAAACAAAATTCCCCTCAGCTCTCAGTGCGGTTCCTGACCCTTCCAGTTGCGAGCTCGTCTCGATCTGCTGGAAGTAAGTTCATACACGCTGTGTTGGTCAGTGGTTGATAGTTTTAATTAGGACAACCCCCAAAGTTGTTAACTTAATGTGCGGGAAAACGCCTTGAAGTGACCTGANAAGTAAGGCGGGCCCTCTCGGGACCTGGCTTCCCACCCGTTTTGGACATCCAGCACTTTGAGTGAGTTTTACTGGTGAGACCATTTGGGTTTCGGTAAAGCTCTCCACAAGTTTCCAAGCAAAGAGTTAACCTCCAAGAAGGCCCAAACCATTTCACTAATTGAACATTAATTTACCTTAATAAAACACTCGAACTACATTGCCCACGATTCTCATTAAGGCACTGGTCTCAATTTTCACACTCAGCAAAGCCACAGGCTTCATTTCATAATTGGTTATATATTTAATGTAAATGAAACTTGCACCTAACAATTGTTTCTCAGTATCCTTTTGATGCAAGTTAATGTTCATTTGATTATATATATATATATATATCGTGGTGAATGTTTGTTTCATGTTTTATTCAGTTTATGGTTAATGGTTTGAAGAATAAATAAACTCCTAGATTTCATTTATGTACTTAGCTTAAAAGCGTTAGTATATTTGTTAGGGACTACCCCCCTTGGCTTCGCTAGGAGTTGGCCTAGACGGAGGAGTTGAGGATTAAGTGACAGCACCTTAACTCTCACTTGCCCCCAAGGACACATCGAGTGGATTGAAGATTTCTTCCACGTCTCCCAGGTGTGTATAAGGCGGCAACAGGGTGTATGAGCTGCGGCCTTCCTCTATCTGCTGTCGTGGGAGGTGTATGAGGTGCGGCCTCTGCTGCTGGAAGGTGCGGCCTCTTTGTTGGTGTGTGGCCCCCTTCTTTTCTGTTGTTTTGTGGCTGGTACAGCCCCCTTCTCCTCTGTTGTTGTGTGGCTGACAGGTGCAGTCCCCTCTCCTCTTGATGTGTGAAGTGACTGTGATACAGCCCTCCTATTTGTTGTCGTGATGTGATCGTGGGTTTAGCCTTTTTCTCTTCTGCTGTGAGGTGTTACCTTTTATTGAGCCTTGTGGCCTCTCCTAAAGTTACCTTGTGTGAGGGTTTCATTAACTGAATTTATGAGTGAGGGTTTGGGTACTTGAAACTACTGTTGGGGTTTTTGTTTTTATCCCTGTGACCCTATCTTCTTGGTGGCAAGAAAGTTTGTTCGTTTCTTGGCAAGAGATCCATCTCATATGGTGGATCTATGAGCTGAACCTTGTCTGAGCATAATACAAATGGTTCTACATCTCTTGTGGTGGATGTGACTTCTTCAGAGGTAAGGTTTCAAGAAAAGGTAAGCTACCTACTTATCACTTTCAGATCTAAACTTTGTTTTGACTTCAATATTGTTTGATCTATCTAGTTTTTGTGCATCTGTTATTAGATCTGAACTATATATTGAGTTTACTTTTATCTCTATAGTTGATTTACTGTTTATGATCAGATTGGTTTAGATCTGTAGATCTGTGTAATGTTTTGAGTCCTGCTTTATAGATCTGACTCACTGTCTTGCTTTTATCCATAGATGTTCACTATTCAAGTAGTGGAGTTTTTGTTTAACTTCTGAACTTTAGATCTGAGTTTTATTTCTGATCATCAGATCCAGTTGCTATAAATCTAAACTACTATCTCACTTCAGATCTCCTAGATCTGTACACTAGTTAAGTGTTTGAGTTTTATTTCTGAACTTTAGATCTAGTTGTCTTATTCACTGAAATTGAAAAGATACTACTATTTTGCTTTACTGCCCTAATTCTAACACCTTTCTAGTGAAGTTGCCTTTGTGCCAAGCGAAAAGATTTCAAGCAAGTTGATTTTAATTCTCACTTAAAAGGCTTGGCATAATCTTCCATAGGGATGACATGGTGACTATATTATCATCATTAACTTCTTCATCATCCTTACAATCTTCTACCAGATTTATTCCATTTTTTCTTCTTTTCTTTTTATTCTTTTTATGCTTGCCCTGTTTGTTGAAGATATCCTCTTTACCAACATAAATTTCCCCAGTTTCTAAGACATCTAGAATAGATGGCCCAAAAATCCTCAACATGATATTTCCTTTCCTTCTCCCTATAAAGTTTAACAAAGGAATTTTCTGAAAAGGGAATAGTAGCATATGATAAATCCATATGCAAAGTACCTCCCAAAGTAGCAGCCCACTTTCTAGATAAGAGCATACCCCATGCATCAGGAACATCAATGACAAGTATGCCATGGGAAATGTGATATTAGAATAAGCTGCCAATTTTACTGGTAGATTCAAGATTATCCCATGTGTTTCAATTTCCCTAGAATCCATGGCACATACGTTGTGATAAGGCCTTGTGATGTTCAAATTCAAAAGATTCATAACATTATTGGTGATAATATTTGAAGAGGCCCTTGAATCATACATACGATTGTGCAAATGAAGACCATTGATCATTAAGGACACAAGAAAGTTGGGTGATCTTCCTTTGTCCAATCTATGTTGTTTAAAATAACATGGGCATCCTCATGATGCTCTTTAGACTTGTACTTCCCAAGACTTCTCTCATTAGGACCTTCGATAGTTTTTAACAACTTAACCTTTTGTGAAGGTATCTTAATGAGATCTGCTACTGGAACCAAAACCTTAGCGTTTGATATCCAATTTCCCAAGTCAAGCCTAAGATCTTCGGTTGGAATGAAAGCTTTGGGAATGTTTTGTTGTGAAGTATTTGAATTAACGTTCTCTTTCCTCTGGTAGGTTACTCCTTTAGGTCTTGCCATCTCTATAATTTGTTCTGGAGAAGGATTCTCACCATACAATCTAGTCACATTATACATCTTCAAATCTTCTTTCTTTTTAATTGGTTCCTTATTTTGATTCCATTGATCTTTTGTGACAGTGTATTTATTATTTATAAAATCTGGGCGTCCTGAATATCCAACATAGTTGTTCGATGACGATCCATGAAACCCTTGCTCGTTAATCTGACCAAATACAGGGCAAGTGGATTCCTCATGAAATTCCTCACAAGCTCTACAAAAAAGATGAGCCTCTTGTTGAACCATATTCATTGCTTCCAACTGATTTGCTGGTCTCTGATATTGGGGTGGACCTTTCTTTTGCCATTTTTCATTATTATGTCTAGGTTGAAATCTATTAACTTGAGATATTTCCATGGCAATCAACCTATTTTTCATGGCATTCAATTGGGCTGCATGGCTAGCTTCCATGGCCTTTACAAGTTCTTTCATTTTTGTCAACTCTTTCAAAGGATCAGAAGAAGAAGTCTTATTATCCAAAGCAACTATTTTATTCTTAGACTCATGTTGTTTGGAAGTGTTACCCTTTGTGAAACCAAGAAGGTTGGACTTGCCAAATGCTTGCATGTTTCTATCAATCTTAACTGCCATTTCTTGTGCACTCTTTAAATTCGTTGGCTCTTTATCCCTAAGATGATATCTCATCTCACCATTGAAAGGTTCAATGTAGTAGATGAAAATGGAAGCAGTTGGGGGCTTGATATCTGTATGAAGACTTGAAACCAAATCATTAAACTTTTTATTGAATTCTTCCATGGTTTCATTCTCATTCTTTTTTATGGTGTTCAAGGTTGCTAACAAGTGTCGATACTCTTTCTTATCACCCCCTTTCTCAATGAAAGCATCAATCAAATCCTTGATGGTTGCGAACTTGTTGTCACCTAACCCAAAAAACCAATCATATGTTGTCATCTAACCCTGTTGATCAAGGATTCTACGAGAAGCAAGTTTAGCTAACCTCCTCCTATAAACCTTTTGGGGATCAGGGAGGAAATCAACCAAGCCTTGTGAATTCTCAACCAACAAGCATAAAAAACAAAGAAAAAACAAAAACAAAAACAAAAAGTCGAATTCCGGGAATAGAAAGATTTATCCCCGACAACAGTGCCAAAAATGTTGTGGCCTTTATACACACCTCGGGTAACGTGGAAGAAACCTTCAATACACTAGGTGTATCCTCAGGGGCAAGTTTTGAGTCAAGGTGCTATCACCTGATCCTCAACTCCTCCATCTACGCCAACTCCTAGCGAATCAAAGGGGGGTAGTCCCTAAAGAAAATAATCTAAGGCTTGAACTAAACTAAGTACAAAAAAAGAGTCTAGGAGTTTAATGCAACAAGAACAATTATTACCAAATATCAATCTAGATTCTACACTAGCAGCATATGATTCATTCACTTATCCAAAGATACATCCAATAATAGTAAAGCAAATGAGGTGCATACATCACTATAATACTTCAAAGGAAATGCTTGCAATGTAAATACTGAAGTGAAATTGGTTGTAGAAATAAAGTAAATGAGACCAGTGCCAAATATTGTGATATAGATGTAATGTTGTTGAGATGATGATTGTCGTATAAATGTCTTTGTAAAACTTTATTAAAATTTATTAAGGTTTAATTAGATTAATTTTATTACTTGTGAAATTTGTAATTGCAAGAAAGCAAACCTAATCTAGGATGTGGCCTCTTGAGAGACTAACCCTTTAATATGGAAATTTACGAAGACTTTGTCGAAACCGAATCGCTTCACCAACAAACTCACTAAAGGTGTTGGATGTCCAACACGGAGGGGAACAAGACCGAGGTATTCCACATGACTTCACACACTCCCTTTAGGCTGAAATATCCCTCATCCAGCTGATCTGGATATCTACTATTGACTAATGTTTTGTCTCTCAAATCTGATACTCTAGGGGTTTTTGGATGTGTTTGAGTTAATTGTTTAACATGCTTGGTGATTTTCGCATGTGTGTTTCATTCAATTAATGTTTAAGCAGTATATACGATGCATGTAAAATAAGGGACAAACATGATCTCGATCATATGTATTATGAGGGAAAAAGCAGGAAATACAATGATATGCTGAAAGCATAGAAATAATCTTTAGCTAGATCTCGTGGATTGTCACTGGAATACAAAGCAACTACTACAAAATACCCATGAACAGAAGATGTGGATGGATCTAAAAAAGCACGGCTAGATCGACAAAATGCAGTTCGAGAAACTCACGGCAACTGCTACAAACACTGGAAAACTTGCCCTGGTGGCTATACTCGTCAGAACGGACTGGAAAATGTCCCAAACTGAGCTCCCTGATCTCTGGGCTGCTACTAATAACTGTCGAACTGAAGATCTGACCCCGAAAGCTCTAGATGTCATCCCCTAAGGGGTTTCACACCTCCTGGGCTTTGTGAGTGCACCCTAGTGATTCCATCGTCGGAATCCATTGCTATATGTCTCGAAATGTGTGCCCTGGCCTCCTATGTACTGGGTCGAAAGGATTTCCTCAAATCTGATCCAAAATACCCTTTGGAACCCCAAACGTCCCTCCTCAAGAGTTGCGCATTTCATGGTTGTCTGGTGCGCCCTGAGAGATTCCACCGTCAGAATCTGATGACTAGTGGCTCAAAAGATGTGCCCTGGCTGATCCTCAACTAGGTCGGAAGGAATCTGCAAGATAAACCCTTGTCTCGTGCAGCTACACAAAACCCTCTCTAACCCTTGCGCCCTCACTAACTGAGTTGCGCAATCACTGCAAAACTGAATTGTAATGTTCCCAAGCCAATTTTTCGCTTGGAAACACTAGCTAACCACTAAATCCATTGTTTGTTTGTTTGTGTATGCAGGTTGGCCTCTTAAATTTCAACCTTAGGGTTTTACTGATGATTATATATGTGTATTTGCAGCAATAAACAAGAAGATACAATCATGGAACATACCTCATCCATATGCAAGATCAACAAGATGATAGACAAGCCAAAACACTTCAGATCTGATTTTATTCATAATAGTAAGAGAACCTGATACAATGAAGATGTCGATCTGGAATGCTCAACAGATGGCTCCAAGACAATAGAAGCTGCTACAAAATGCTCCAATAGAAGACTACAAGCCTCCAAAGGTTGAATACACCATGAAGACCAAAGCCAAGGTAGATCTGGGCCATATGAAGTGCCAAACCCCCAAGCTGGAAGATGCCACGCCCTGCTGGAACCCCGAATAGCCTCAACAATTCGGCCCTGTTGTCAAAGATGTCCAATCACCCCGGTAAATATGTCGAACAGTAGATCAGGTGAAGGCAAGAACAACCCAGGTGCTCAAATCTCCAAGATCCCTCTCAAACCCTATGGATTTGAATCTCCTCCAAGGAATGGTACGCCCCCCTAGATGCCTGAAACCCTAGATAATTCGGCCTCCCTCCTTGAGACCTCCAACAGCTCCACCAATCCACTAGAATGATTGATCAGGGCACGGCAATGAAAACCCAAGTGCTCAACTAGGCAAAATACCTGCTAGACCCTTAGATCTAGCCACCCTCCACAGAATGATGCACCCTCCTCTTAGGGAAATCGTCCCACTCTCAATGCAAATGAATCCTCCATAGGATTACCTCCGGAAGCATCCAATAATGGCGCTATGGCACCTGCAAGGAAAACCTGATTCCTGGAATTCCCAAAATCTCTTCTCCTCAGCTAGATCAAATCCCTCCCTCAATGGATGGTGCGCCCCTCTTACTGGAAACCCACAACTGGTAAGCCCTCTCTCTCTCTCTCAACCTATAATTGGTGTAGAATCCTCCTGCAACTGAGTAGATCTGGACTAGAATGGTGCAGGGGAGTATTGCATCTCCGAGACCAAGCTTGGGACAAGCTAGGTGGAATCTTTCACCACCAAATCGTCCTCTAGGGTTTGTTAAGTCAAAACCCCCAAGAGATGGGCCCTCTAGCTAGAAGCCAAATATCAAAATGATAGACATACATGAATGAATGAATAGAGGCCCTTGCCTTTCCTTTATACTTCATGCTCACTTTGTCCCTCCAAAGTGACTTTCATTTTATTAATATTTAATTAATTAATTAAATCACTTTAACTAATTAATTAACCTTTTTACCTCTGAAAATCACCTTATCTCTCCTTGTGGCTTCCCTGGCCACTGAAAGTCACTTCTCACCATCCCATCATGTAGTGTTGCTCTTCTCGATTCCAATGAGCTATTACACTGAGAGGTTCCTCCAAGTAATGTGCCCAAAATGACCTCTTCAGTGAATTTAATTAGGTTATAGCTCAAAATACTCAAAATCATGGAAATCGTCGAAATGCAACGAAACCAAAGCCAACCTGTGCGGAATGGATCATAATGATGAAATGGAATGAGCGATGCAAGCCGGACCCCAAAATGTCTCTCAATAATCCTTGTACTCGCTATAACATCCATCTGGCTACTCTGGTCATCATAAACCTCTGCAATGTAATGATGTCCCAAAGTGGGGACATTACATGAATACACCTGAATAGCACGGTGAGATGCCTGGATGGTATCTCCGATAGGCTAGGGTGTGTCTCTCAACATCAAAACCAATCAAGGTGGTGGTTTCCTCCAAAAATCTGCAAAACAACAGAAGGTCGACTCTCCTCCTCTAGAAACTCTCTCAACATCAAATCATAGCATAATGAGGAATTAGGTCGAACTCCTCCCTTTATACACTTCCCAATCTAATTCTTCGTTGATATCACTTAAGCTAGGCATTTTTCCTCCTAAGGTGAGTGATTAATTAATTAAGTCTCCCCTTCAACACATTTTTCTTCTATTTCTCCGTTGACTTTGGATTAAGTGACTTTTCCTATGCTTTTTGGCTTAATTCACCGTTTAGTCACTTCTTCACCCTTATTTCTCTTGTTCCCTATTTGTGCCTGACTATAGTCTACAGGAACAAATAGACTACTAAGTCACTCCCTACTGGCCTATTCTTGGGAACGGGGCATCACATAGGTGGTTTTCCACACCAAGCAATAGTTTCCTTTGAGATTGTCCTAATTATTCTACTCCACACTGACTAGGCCCAGTTCTGATGAGTTCCCCAGATCAAGCTAGGCTCGCAAGGGTTCAGAGCATACATCGGGGAGCTGAGGGGATAGGTTTATTTGTAAATAAAAGAATTTGCAAAAAAGTAAATGTGAGACTAATTACTACTGTATGCATTGTCCAGCGTCTTTTCAGAGGAGCTAAGGTGATGGGTTTATTAGAAAGAAATTGAAATTACAAGAAAATAAATGTTTTTTTTTAATTACTATTGTCCACACTATCCAACCTCTTTTTAGAGGCACCGATGGGACTGGTTTATTTGCAAGAAAATAAACAAATGTTGAAATGAAAACTAAACTGGCAATTAGAATATTACTTTCCAAAAATGAAAACTAAGCTAAGCTTGTTGTGCTTTGTGATGAGTTTTAAGGTTATTTTTAGCTTATCCTTAGATGAGGAAAAAAAGAACTTAAGCCAAAATGCAAAAATTGACACAATCACCAAAACATTGTTCCCCCCTGGGGGGATGAAGAGGGAGAGCTTGTAGCCCCACAAATTTTATTAGTGCAAATTACAAAACTCTTTGTTGGAGTGACTTGTGACCATTAATTAGGGGGGTCACAAGTCTTTACAATGTTTTACAAGTGTTTATTGAAGAAAGGGGTGTTTTACAAGTGTTTATTGAAGAAAGGGGTGCTCTCGGGGGTCTTGGATGCTCCAAATCCGCCAAATTTTGGCAGAGTATCCTCCTATCTGTTTGCAAACCAGCACAAAATAGCAAGCAAAGAATGACAAAAGATGGTCAAAAACACTTTGGAAATGTCTTTGGTTATTAGTATGAAAACCCAAAAATTTGACTAAGTAAAACTAGTGAAAATGAGCAAAAGGAACTAAGAAGAGCAAGCTAAAAAGCTTGTCTCTTTAGAGTTTTTGTTTGTTGTTTTAAAACAGCAATGTAAAGGCCCTTCAATTGCCAAATATGAAAGTAAAAGTACTTTGAAACAAATCTACTTTTAGCCTTATAAAATTTCGAAATGAAAAGCTTGCTAAAAATATAGTTTCTTGAGATAGATCTAGCTTGAGATAATGAAATTAGAATGGAAATCTAGATCTAACTTTCTTTTTGCATGCTAACTTAGATAAATAAGATTTTCAAATCTGATCTAGATCTAAGAAATAGCAGGCAAACTAGTAACCAAAAGAAGATTGGAGAAATAATGAGATGAGAAAGAGTGTTGGATGGAAACAAATATTCGGCTATGGGGTCTCTTTAATGTATTGTAGAGGGAAATTCTTCCGGTTGAAAGGATTTGAAGGTATTGGAAGCTCAAGCTAGAACTTTCCACTCCTACAAACTAGAGATCCAACCTCTTTTCAAAGGAGCAGAGGGGACTGGTTTATTTGCAAGAAAATAAACAAATGTTGAAATGAAAACTAAACTAGCAATTAACATATTACTTTCCAAAAATGAAAACTAAGCTAAGATTGTTGTGCTTTGTGATGAGTTTTAAGGTTATTTTTAGCTTATCCTTGGATGTGAAAAAAAAACTTAAGCCAAAATGCAAAAATTGACACAATCACCAAAACTTTTTTTTAGAGCTTGTAGTCCCACTAATTTTATTAATGCAAATTACAAAACTCTTTGTTGGAGTGACTTGTGACCATTCATTAGGGGGGTCCTAGATGGCTCCAAATCACCAAATTTCGGCAGAGTATGCTCCTATCTGTTCGCAAAACTGCACAAAACAACAAGCAAACAATGATAAAAGATGGCCAAAAACACTTTGGAAGTGTCATTGTTTATTAGTATGAAAAGCCAAAAATTTGACTAAGTAAAACTAGTGAAAATGAACAAAAGGAACTAAGAAGAGCAAGCTAAAAAGCTTGTCTCCTTAGGGTCTTTGTTTGTTGTTTTAAAACAACAATGTAGTGGCACTTCAATTTCCAAATATGAAATTGAAAGTACTTTGAAACAAATCTACTTTTAGCCTTTTAAAATTTCGAAATGAAAAGCTTGCTAAAAATAAAGTTTCTTGAGATAGATCTAGCTTGAGATAATGAAATTAGAATGGAAATCTAGATCTAACTTTCATTTTGCATGCGAACTTAGATAAATAAGATTTTAAAATCTGATCTAGATCTAAGAAATAGCAAGCAAACTAGCAACCAAAAGAAGATTGGAGAAATAATGAGATAAGAGAGAAAGAGTGTCGGATGGAAACAAATCTTGGGCCATGGGGTCTCATTGATGTATTGTAGAGGAAACTTCTTCCGGTTAAATGGATTTGAAGGTATTGGAAGCTCAAGCTAGAACTTTCCACTCCTCCAAACTAGAGATCCTGCAAACTTAAGACAATCTTGCAAAGAACTTTTTAAAAGTGCATGCATCCACTTCCTACATGTAAAATCTACAAAACATGTAATCAAACTTAGAATAACATGAGATCATAGGTTAAACAAGCTATAATAAGATTCAATAATGCAAGCTAGCTCACTAATATCTTACTATTTGAGGATTAATTAACAATTAAATTGCAAGAAGTAAAATTTACCATAACCTCAACACATCTACACAGAAGAAAGGCATCCACACATTTGCACAACACCCCAAAGTGACCTCCAAAGTCTTCAATCTTTATTCCACAATAGCTTGAGAGCAAATTACAACAGCATAACTCTAGGTCTACCAATCTAGATTACAATGGGAGAGCTAGCACCAATATATAGCAAGAGGGTGGAGTTTCCAAGACAGGGGAAGCGCACCACTTGGAGAGGGAGGGCGCACCACTTGTGAAGGGAGGATGTGACAATTGTAAACAGTGGGCTGCCACCTCTCTCAACTCCCAAAAGTTATGACACATGTGAAGCAGATGGGAGAGGAGGAAGGCGCCACCTCTCAAGACATGGGCACACTTCCTCAAAAGGGCAGCACCTACCCACAAGAGGGGCACGCCTTTCTTGCAGAGATCCTCCAGACTCAAGTAAACTCACACTAACTCAACTCTAGACTCCTTAAGTGCCACAATGTCTTAGTGAACTCAAGTGAGTGAGAGTTAACTCAAAACATGTCCCCAACATGTTTCCCAAAAAATAGCATTTGCTGATTTTTCTGATTTTATTTGTCTTTTATTGACCAAAAGTGAGTAAAATTGATTTTAAGTGGTTAAAAATCACTAATTTCACTCATCATGCTACACCTATTATTACAATTCCTCGAAGGGTATGGAAATGTGGTAAAAAGTTGAAAAGGGGCCATAATGGTCTGCTGGACTTCTGAACTCTGAATTTTGACCAAGTACTTGTTCAATCTTTGGCAGCTCAACTGCAAGTAGATCCTAGTGCAACTTGGTGGTTAACAAGACCAAAGTAGCAAGGGAAAAAGTGTGGTAATAATAGCAAGCAACTTATTAAAGCAAGGCATACTCTCTAACATTAGGAATTGGCAATTTCAAGGCTAACACACATGCATGCAAGGCTTCTTTAAATCACACAAACTCATGCATCCAATTTCCTTTTCTTGTGATAGAACCTTCCCAAAATAACAATCTACATGCATGCATGTCCATCAAGTCAACTCAAACCTCCAAAGTGAGCAAGTAGACATGGTCCATCAAGTCAATGTCCAACAAAAATATTATGTTATTGTCCATTAGATCGTCAGTCACTCTTTATAGAGACTTCTCGTTGTGTATGGGATTCCACTACCCATCTCTGCCTTAATCCTATTTGGGTTTTCTACACATCATATGCAGGTTTTAATCTTACACTTTTTCTAGGATTTGGCTTCAGAGATCTTAAGGAGGACTAGTTTCAAACCATTATTTGGTTTCAATGTCCTTATAACATGCTTTTGTTGTCTTTTTTTTAAACGTTCCATTACAAAAAAGAAAGTATTTCTAATGAGTCAATACCAAGCTCAATATTTTTAAAACTTAGGGTGGATAATGAGGTACCTAGGGAAGTACCCAAGGGGATAATGAATGTAATGTGGGCATAATCATGGAATAGGCACACTTGGTAGTTAGTGGATAATACATAGGCTCACCAGGTAGTTAAGAGGAAATAATATAATAATAAAGGGTAGTTGGTATAGACCCCTAGCAATACTAATGAGAAAGTATAAATATGCATGCACTAGAAGCAATTTATTAATGCAAAAGAAAAATATTAGAGAGATATTTACAAGAGAGTTTATCACAATCGATCATCGAAAAATGACCCTCCACGCTCTTTAAATAGAGAGCATGGACCAATGAGGTGTTAAGACACAGATCAATGTAGTCGTCAAGATCGAGGAGAATATGAACTATTATATCACTCTATGTTGGGAACATATAGTGACCATCAGATTACCTAACTACACATGCATACTAATGCATAGTAAGGAAATACACTAAGAAACACACTTTTACCTAACGACACATTTTATCCGAATCGGATTTGAAAAGAACAATTGTCTATCGGCACAGGCTCTAAGATTATCAACACAGGTAAAGTTTAAGGCTATGGATAAAGAAGGAGATCAACTTGTTGGCATGAAGGTCCCCATGCCATCATGATTGATGTCCAAATTTTGGATGTGATGTATGTAAATTACCACCGTATATTATTGTATAAAATAAATATTGAGACATTCATAAGACCTTTTCCACATGGACGAAAAGAAAAGCCAACAAAGGAAAGAAGGAGAAGCGAAATGGAGAGAAGCTAAAGTGTTGGGGACGCCTGACCTTCCATCTATCCTCCCAGATGACTCAATCTTCTATATCATGTATACCCACAATGAGAATGGGATTCTTTTCCTGTGAATGAGGTAAAGAGGTTTCCCAAATGTCACTGAGGAGCATAGAGATGAACCAGAGAGCATATAATTTTCCCATTGTTGAAAAATAAATATCCTAGATGAAGCCAAAAGAATGTTGGTTTTCCCGTTTGGGTTTCTTGGGTAAATTATGAGTTTATGTGTGATGATTGTTGTGATCGTATTTGTTTATGAATATGCCTTGAGATATGTTGGATGTTGGATTTATTGTTTTGATGCAAGAACGGTTTGTGGAGTGATTCCTTCCATAAGGAGTATTTGATGGTGTTATCCTACCTTAAGGGTTCATTCTCTATATTCTTTTATTCTTTATGGTGTGAATAATTTTGTTAAGGTTTAAGCTATTATTAGAGTTCTTTGCATTTCACTAGATAACAATAGCATAAGATAGGATCACTAAGAAATACACAATCACAAGAGACACATCATTTATCCTGGGAAACCCTCATGGGGGAGAAAACCCAGCAAAAGCTTCCTTAGTATAGATAGCCAATACAATGCCAAGAGATAACTCAAGTCTCAAACAAATACAGAAAGTCCTCTCCCAAGAATGTGCCTCTCTCTCTCTCTCTCTCTCTCTCTCTCTCTCTCTCTCTCTCTCTCCAGCTCTGAAACTTGCTTCTCAATGAACAAGTGTGTGTGTCTAAGCGAGGTGCTAGCCTCCTTATTTATACACCTCTGGCACATGTGGAGGTGTCTTTTCACTGGCAGCGCCGACTTCTTCTTCTGGGTGGTTCTAACCACCTTTAATATATATTCTGGGGCCCTTTAATATATTTCGGGGCCGACTTCTTATTCTGCCTATTACAATTATGTTTTGAACAATCCGCAAAAGGGGATTTGGTCTTTTACAATAGCCGACATGATCAATCCGCAAAAAGGGATTCATATAATGAACAATACATCAATAATAATTAGAATACACTTTGCAGTTACATTATTTCAACACTCCCCCTTAACAAGAAGGGTATTCTACAACAGCATCAAACGAGAGAGAGGGCAGCATCATCAACGGCATCAGGTGAGTGAGAGGACAGCATTATCAACAGCATCTTGGAACACTGACTGGCATATCTATAAATCATCGGAAGTTTTTCTCATCATCAACCCAGCACAGAGGCTGGAGCATCATCAACACAGCATGGAGTTGGAGTAGCATCATCATCCTCATCGGCATGAGGCTAAGGTAACGTCATCATCATCATCATCTTCATCTTAAAGCTAAAATAATATCATCATCATCATCTTCAACAAGGACTCAGGAGTTGAAGCGGCATCATCATCATCATCATCTTCAACAAGGACTCAAGAGTTGAAGTGGCATCATCATCATCATCTTCAGCAAGAGGCTAAAGTGGCATCATCATCATCAATAACAGCACAAGGTTGATACAACATCAAAAGCAGCAATATCACAGCACAAAGGTTGGCAACACTGCACGAGGATGGCAACACATCATCACAACACGAGGTTGGCACATCATCACATCACGAGGCTGGCATCACAGCACTTAAGTTGGCAACAAATCATCGCAGCACGAGGCTAGCACATCATCACAGCATGAGGTTGGCTCATCATCACAGCACGAGGTTGGCTTATCATCACAGAGGTTGGCTCGTCATCACATCACGAGGCTAGCTCATCATCACAGCAATTAAGCTGGAATCACAACACAGCAATTAAGATGGAAGCACAGTACTAGACTGGCTTTACATCACAGCAATTAAGCTGGAAGCACAGTACTAGGCTGGCATATCTCAACACAACAATTAAGCTGGAAGCACAGTACTAGACTAGATTTATGTCATAGCAATTAAGTTGGAAGCACAGTGCTAGGTTGGCATATCTCAACACAACAATTAAGCTGGAAGCACAGTACTAGACTAGCTTTACGTCACAGCAATTAAGCTGGAAGCACAGTACTAGGCTGGTGTATCTCAACACAGCACTACTCCCCCTTTCGAGGGAGGTCCTTTCGAACTATACCAAGCTTATCTCAAAAGTGCTCAAACTTTACACGAGATAGAGGCTTGGTCAATACATTGGCAACCTGTTCATCCGTGCTAACATATTGGAGCTTTGTGGCTCCTCTCTGCACTATGTCACGAATGTAATGATATCGGATATCTATGTGCTTTGACTTGTCATGAAATACAGGATTCGCTATCATCTTTATGCATCTCTGGTTATCACATAGGATCATGGTTGCTTCCATCTCTAGGTCGAATAGACCGGTCAACAACTTTCGAAGCCATATAGCTTCACAGCTGGCAAAACACGCAGCAATGTATTCTACTTCCACTGTACTGAGAGCGATGTTGGATTGTTTCCTACTCTGCCATGAGATCACGGCTGATCCCAAACTGAAACAGCATCCTGAAGTGCTCTTCCTGTCAAAGACACTTCCAGCCCAATCTGAATCAATGTACCCACTCAATGTGAAATCATGATCTCCATCATAACTGAGACCACAATCTAATGTACCTTTAAGGTACTTCATCACATGTTTTGCAGCAACTAGGTGAACATGTCTGGGTTCTACCAGAAACTGATTCAAAGTGTTCACGGCAAAACAGATATCTGGTCTGGTGTTCATCAGGTACATCAGCGATCCAATGATCTATCTATACAGCGTGGCATCAATCTATTATGACGAAGTGTCGACCAGTAGCTTCAAGTTCGTTTCCATGGGTGTATTCATGGACTTGCACTCCAACATGTCAAATCTCTTTAGGATTTCGACTGCATACTTCCCTTGGTTAAGGAAGATTCTCTTTGGGCTCTACCATACCTCAAGACCTAAGAAATAATGCATTAGGCCAAGGTCTTTCATCTCAAATTCTGCTGCAAACTTCTTCTTACTCTTGGTGATGATCTTTTCTTCTCTAGTTAAGAATAAGTCATCCACATACAGTAGGAATATCACCAGCTCATCATCCATAACCTTGAAGTAGAGGTTAGAATCAGTTTTACTCTTGGTAAAGCTCGTCAGGAAACTGTTAATTCTGCCATATCAAGCTCTAGGAGCTTGCTTCAACACGTACAGATCCTTCTTCAACTGGCAGACATGAGTCTTTCTATCTTCAATCTTCAAATCAATTTTTCTCATTACATTGTACCAATCTGGTACACTTTCTCAACTGCAGCTCAATCTGCACAATTATGTGCTCGCACTATGTGCTTTCTGTAAGGCACTATCTATCTCACTGTCTGGGAGTATGTCCTCTACTCTCTCTTCAACTGTTCCTTCTAGAATCTGGGACTCTGCACCTACAGCTGCTCTGAGGCTGAGAATGACTGCTTCATTCTCACTGTGGCTGCTAAAATCTGAGAGTAACTCCTCTTATTTTATTACAGCAACAGTTTCATCTGAAACTGAGAGTGGCTCGATAACTGATACTGAGGATAGCTCTTATTCTTTCATGGGGGTAATGCTATCATAGTCATGTCTTCATGGCCCAACTAATGTACTGCACCAACTGCTACTCAAATTTTAAATATGGGGATCGCTCCCCTTGCATCTCATACTATATATGAATCATGATTGTTCTGGTTGTCTTCATAAGTATCTCATTATAGTCTTCTCCCCTTTGCTGGGAGAATCCTCTGGACATATATCAAGCTTTGTACATCTGCAACACGTTTGATCTGTATAGATCAATATTGGAAGTCAATACTGACTTCACTTCTAATCTCACGGAAGAATCCATATCCTAGTCTTTCTGACAGGCTTCCTTCTTTGTCACTGAAACAAGGGAATCTTCCCAAGAGATCTCATACCTCCTAGAAGTTTCTAAAGCTACGATCTAGTCTTCTCACGACATTGGTCTCCCAATCATGGATGTTGACTCTTCATCTGATACTTTCTTAGATCAGGCTTACTGTCGATTTCTTCTGAGTCTATAAGGACTTCATCATCTCTTACAGGGTATACTTGGTGTTGAATGCCAAGTCTAAATACAAAGTCATGCTTCAAACAAGATTTGCTTCCCGTTCTAATGTTCGGTCATCTTTGGAGCCTTTTGCTCCTTTCAATCAATCTTCATATGAGATACTCTGAACCTCAAGAGATAGCTTCTTCTTCATCTTCTTTGGTACATGAGTGTATATGGTCATGTACATAGTTTGTTTCATGTCTCATATAATATGTTGCCTTCAACAACCTTCACTATAGCTTCCTTAGAGTTTCACCTGTGACCTGAAACAAGGTCAACAAAACAGCAAGCAAGAATAATATCCTTTTGATAATAGTAGATAAAACAATAGCACGAATAATCATCACAATAGCTCCTTTAGAGCTATCACTCATGGCTTGTTTGAAGCAAAGATCAAAGGTAAGATATATAATACGAAATGAGGTCAACACTCTTATAGTGTTGTGATCAAACATTCCTCCATGGCAACCTGGAACTAACACACGGAGTTTCTCCTAGAGGATTTCCTCTGAATGTGTTGGATCTTGAGATCCTTCTGGATCTATGGCAAGAGATCCCTTCTCCTGCAAATACCCTTTAAAGCTTAACCGTTTAAACATGTGTGAGTACATACCTCTGACAGCATTTGCATGTAGAGGCACCATCTGGTAGCAACGGTAATGATCACCAACTCTTAAGAACTTCAAGGGTGACTACAACTGGTACTACAGCTGCAATTGCAACTGATACTTCAATTGATATTGCAATTGGTTCTGAGACTGCAACTGCAACTGCAACTTAGGGTTTTATGAGGAAACCCTAATTTTTCAAACTTCAAATTTTGAAATTTTGATCCAGGGGATAGATGCGCTGAGCTGAGGCGAGTAAGCTGGTGCAATCAGATTTATGAAAATCCAACTTTTACCCCCGCAAACTTGACCAGCGGATTTTTGGACTAGTGCTTCTGGTTTTTTGGTACTTTTGGTACTCTAGTACTTTTGGTACTCTGGTTTTCTGGTGTTCTGGTACTTTGTGAAAGCTAGGGTTTCACTTTCCAGGAGATCTAGCCACTGAAAAGTTGTGCTGAGGATGCCAAAGTGATCATTGAGGAAGGGCACACTTTTCTAAATGGTTTTGGGGCTGAAATACTTCTTCAATAAAAATCCCTAATTTGCATGTACGGCAACAATGACATTTTTCACTTTCTCTTGTGAAAGATGCTCTCTTTAGCTTAGCTCTGATACCATGTTAAGGTTTAAGCCATTATTAGATTTCTTTGCATTTCACTAGATAACAATAGCATAAGATAGGATCACTAAGAAATACACAATCACAAGAGACACATCATTTATCCTGGGAAACCCTCATGGGGGAGAAAACCCAGCAAAAGCTTCCTTATTATAGATAGTCAATACAATGCCAAGAGATAACTCAAACAAATACAGAAAGTCCTATCCCAAGAATGTGCCTCTCTCTCTCTCTCTCTCTCTCTCTCTCTCTCTCTCTCTCTCTCTCTCNCAGCTCCAAAACTTGCTTCTCAATGAACAAGTGTGTGTGTCTAAGTGAGGCGCTAGCCTCCTTATTTATACAACTCTGGCACGTGTGGAGGTGTCTTTTCACTGGCAAGGCCGACTTCTTCTTCTGGGTGGTTCTAACCACCTTTAATATATATTTTGGGGCCGACTTCTTATTCTGCCTATTACAATTATGTTTTGACCAATCCGCAAAAGGGGATTTGGTCTTTTACAATAGCCGACATGATCAATCCGCAAAAGGGGATTGATCTAATGAATAATACATCAATAATAATTAGAATACACTTTACAGTTACATTATTTCAACAGTTTTGATATCTCTGAAGTTTGAGAGTGTATTTTTGAAGTTAAGGGAATTCTCCCCTATATCTATCAAGGTATACTACAAGTACTGCTTCTAATCATCTTTGTTGGAATGCAATTTCTGTGAATTTCTCCAACACAAATTCCAAACATCTTTGCCCGCCTTGTCTACCACAACTACCCTTGTATAGGGCATCTTGGGATCTCACCTCCCTTCCATCCATCTCTACCTGAGACGTCCACTTTCTCCATCTATAAATTTTTCTCCCCACTATAGTCTGAAACATAGTCCATTGCCTGCAAAAAATCATTGTCGACAAATCAAATAGGGTATGATTTTTTAGCACATGGTCTCTAAAGATATTGGCATATGTAAAAAAGGGCTTCTTCCTCTTCTTGTAAATTCACACAATTTTCTTTTACTCCTTGTCGATTCCTTATACACACCTCAGGTAATGTGGAAGAAATATTCAATCAATTGGGTGTGTCCTTGGGGGCAAGTCTCGAGTTGAGATATTGTCACTCAACACTCAACTCCTCCGTCTAGGCCAACTCCTAGCAAAGCCAAGGGGAGTAGTCCCTAAAAATAACTAAGGCTAAGTAAGCTAAGTACAAAAAAAAATCTATGAGTTTATTCAAAGCAAGAGCAAGATAACAATCTAATCTAGCAGCATATATAATTCAATCACCATAAAGAGATGCATTCATTGACATCATAAGTAAATGAAATACATTTAACTATGAATTACATCAAGATAAATGGAAATATTTAAATTGGAAGTGCTTGAAGTAAAATGCTCTCAATGTAAAGATTGAAAGTAGCATAGACCGGTGCCAAATAATGAGATAAATGTTGCTGAAATGAAAGATGTATTGGAGTGTTCTTGACAGTTTTATTATTAAGGCGAATTGCTTAAGTTAGTGAGCTTATTTGCGCCAACAATGTGCATGTGATTGCAAGAAAGGAAATCTAAGCTAAATGTTTGGCCCTTTAGATATTATCCCTCAATTTGGGTACATAGAACAATGTCTAAGGTCCAACAAGGAGAGGACGTATCTCATTAACGAATAACCCCCTGACTTCTGTGAATCCACTAAAACCCAACAAGGTGAACCAGAAAACTCCAACAATATATCGATCAGAAATCACTTAGCACTTAAAATAATTTTCTGAAATTGTTTTTTGTAAGGTTACTGCTAGGTTTCTTCACAAAATTAAAATGCACAGCAAAAAATAAATCTAGGAACAATGTAGAAGACAACAGCAATCACATCATATGAAGTACACAAGTATTTTTGGGTAAAATAACCTCAGGAAAAAACCAATGTGGGAAAACTCGTTCTTCAGTTTGTGGATTTTACTATTATGCAGCAGAAAGAATATAGAGATCTCTTACAAATGGATCGATCCAATCAAATGCCTGAGCAAAACCCAACAACACACTTTCAAAACAATTGTACGGTGATATACCAAACCAAGGAACCAAAATGACTGAGAAATAACCCATGCGTAAGCCTCTGCGTCAACTGTACGACTGCATGTGTCACTTATGCATCACCCTGTACGGCGGCTCATTCATATTTGAGTATTGGCCTCTGCAAAATGCTAAGGAAGCTAAACAAGCCTTCTGCAAAATTCTCCTTTGTCCTCTCTGCAAAATTTCTCCAGCAAACCCTCAAGCAAACTCCTTCTCCAAGTTGAATTTCACCCTCTCTCTTCAAAAGACACGCCCAGCCACCAAGTCAATTTCTTTTATCTCAATGAGCAAGCGAAAACCTTATCTCCAAAGAGATCAAGGGTTGAGATCAACCCTCATTCTCTCGATGAGATGGAAGGCCAAGATTAAAAGAACCATCACTTAAATTATTTTCACTTTTAACTTTAGAAAAAGTGTTCAATAAGTCAACATGAAAATATAACACATCTAATGTACTTTTTCCGAAGTAAGACTTTAGGAAAGAGATTAATCCATCAACTTGGCTAGTTTCATTGTCCTCCTCCATGCTAGGATGCTACACATGGTGAAGACCTTCTGAGTTACACTTCTCAACACTCCCTCTTAACGAGGAAGGGATTCTTTACCAACCCTATCTTATCTCTGAACTTCTCAAACTTTTGTCTGCAAAGTGCCTTGGTGAATATATCTGCCATCTAATCATCAGTTTGTATTCAATGAAGCCTTACGGCCCCCTTCTGCACATAATCTCGTAGGAAGTGATAGTGGATGTCTATATGCTTGCTACGATCATGAAACACGGGATTCTCAGAGAGACTAATGCCACTCTGATTATCGTAATGTATCATTGTAGCCTCTAACTCCTCACCGAACAATCCAAAGAACAACTTCCTCAACCACAGTGCTTCACATGCAGCTAAACTTGTTGCCATGTACTCTGCCTCAGCAGAGCTTAATTCCACTGATCTCTGCTTCCTGTTGAACCAAGATATAATACCCGGTCCAATGCTAAAGAAACACCCTGAAGTGCTCTTTCCCTCCTCTGCGCATCCTACCCAATCAACAACTATAAAACATACCAATCTCACTCCACCACTGCGCTCATACAACAACTTGTACTCCATTGTACCTCTCAAGTACTGAAGCACATGCTTCGCAGCTATCCAATGCACTCTCTGAGGGTCCACCATGAACTGACTCAAGGAGTTGACTGCAAAACTAATATCTGGCTTACTGTTGACTAGATACATGAGCGATCCAATAAGCTAACGATAGATGGTGGGGTCTACTGTCTCAAAACTAGATACATCAATCTTCCTCTAGTTTGTCACTAGAGGCGTGGACATGGGCCTACAATCGGTCATCCTGAATCTACGCAAGATCTCTACTGCATACTTACCTTGTCCCAAGAAGAAGCGCCCATCCTCCTGCCAAACCTTCAGACCCAAGAAGTAATGCATCAAACCAAGGCTAGCCTTGCAATCCACAATCAGTTGCTCATCTCCGATAAGAAAGAGATCATAACATAAAGAACCAATATGAGAGGCACCTCACCTGCTAGAAAATAGAGGTTCGGATCAGCCTCACTCCGCTGGAAACCCATCTCTCTCAAATAATTGTCGATCCTCGAGTACCACGCCCGAGGTGCCTGCTTGAGCCCATACAAGGCTCGTCTCAACCTGCAAACATCTGTATCCATGTCTCCAACCTCAAAACCCTCAAGCTGCTCAATGTAGTCTTCTTCCTCAACAACTCTGTTGAGGAAGGCAGTCTTCACGTCCATCTAATGAACGCGCCATCCCATATATGTTGCTAATGAAATCATTACTCGGATGGATGAATATCTAGCCACCAGGGAAAAAGTCTCCTCGTAATCGACTCCCTCTTTTTGTAAAAACCCCTTGGCTATGAAGCATGCCTTATACTTCTATACACTTCCATCTGTTGCATGCTTGACTTTGTATATTCATCTGGAACCAACCACCCGTTTTCCCTCTGGCCTGGGCACCACCTCCCATACATTGTTCTTCATAATGGAAGCAGACTCCTCCATCATGGCCCCCTGCCACAATCCATGTTGTGCAGCCTGCTCATAGCTGGAAGGCTCGGCATGTATAAGCTCTCTCATGACTGCCATATACCCGAATCTATCTAGTGGTCTACTCTATTTGAAAGATCTCTCTAGAAGTCCTACCTATCTAGAATCACTAATTGTGGACCTGTACCACTTAGGTTGTGGCCTAGCGTTTACATCTTGTTGAACATCCACACGTTGCTCATCCTCCTCATCAGTCTCCTGACTGTCTTGTCCATTAGTCTCCCTACCAACACCTGTACCTGTACATGTATCTTATGTCTGTGACTGTAACCCTGTACTCTGTACATGTGACTCCTCACTCTTATGCGCCGAGTCCTGTCTGTGTTGGTCCTCTATCTGTGTTGCATATCTCTAGATCTACTCAAGGTTCGCTCCTCCACGAACTGTGCATCCCTGCATACCACTATCCTTCTACGTGTTGACTCAAAGATGCAGTAGGCCTTGGAGACTTCACTGTAACCAACCAGTAACCCCTTCTCTCCTGTGGGGTCCAGGTTCGCCCTCTTATTTGAAGGGACATGACAGTAACAGACACTCCCAAAGATGCGAAGATGACTCACATCTGGCCTCGTACCTGTATAAACCTCCCCAGGTGTCAACTTCCCTAGAATGGTATGGGGGTTGTTCTATATGTATACAGTTGTGCGATAGGCTTCTACCCATAAGAACATCGGTAAACCATGATTATGTATCATTGCACACATTGCACTCGCTATGGTCCTCTTCTTGTGTTCTGCCACTCCATTTTGTTGCATGTTATAAGGAACCGTGAGCTCCTTCCTAATACCCTCAGCAACACAATACTCCACAAACTCATTAGAGGTGTACTCACCCCCATTATCCGATCTAAGTACCTAGATCCTCCCACCAGACTGATTCTCCACTAGAGCTCTAAACTCCCTGAACCTGTCAAAGACCTCATCCTTGGTCTTAAGGAAATATCCAGGTCTTCTTGGAGTAGTCATCAATAAATATCACGTAGTAGTTGAAGCCACTAAATGACTGCACACTCATAGGACCACACACATCTGAATGGATTAGATCCAAGATCCCATTGGACCTATGCTCACTGGGTGGAAATGCTCTGCGGGCATATTTGCCCAAAGCGCAACCCTTACAAGGGTCCTGCCTCTCCGTTACAACCTGAGGCATTCCTGTAACTGCCTGTCTCAAATGCCCCAATGCACCAAAATGTAGACGCCCCATCTATCTGTGCCACAACTCACCCAAATATGTGTTGTTGCTGACTAATGTTTTCGCTGGCTCAAAATGTAATCTGTACACTTTGTCTGCGAACTCCAATCACCTTATCCATCTTGGTCATAGATCCCTTTGGTCTAATGTACACCTTCCCTCCATGGAAGGTCGTCTCAAACCCTTTATCCTCTAGGGTCGAAATTGAAATGAGGTTTTTAGTAAGACCAGGAACATACAATACATCAACAAAGCAAAGTGGTTTACCCGACTCCCTTTGAAATGACACAGTGCCTATGCCTTGCGCCTTATAGTGCGCATTATCTCCCAGCTCAATATGAAAGTTCACACCTCCCTCTTGCAATCCAATGAGGAACTCCTTGTGCCCAGTCATATGACAAGAAGCGCCACTATCCACATACCAAACATCTGTGACAGAGGAGCTCGACATACATGCAACAAGGCAAAAATCCTCCTCAAAGATTTTGCAAAACTCCTCTACTCCTGCAGAGGCTTCCATCTGTGGCTTACTCTTTTTCTTTTCAAGACATTATGAGGCAAAGTGTCCTAACTTGTGACAGTTGAAACACTTCACTATGGAGAAGTCAATGTTTTCTTCTTTCCACCTGCTCCACTCCCAGAGCCCTTCTTTTTAGTAAGACTCAAGAGTGATGACTACCATGGTAATATACATTAGACACTAGACTCAGACAACTTACTAACGCCTAGCCACTAGGACATACTCCAACTTTGAATGATATTGATTGAAAAAACTTAGAAATTATAACTCGTTTATGCAGAAAGATATAATTAACAAGTAAAAAAAACACTCTAGAGTAATGTACTAATGACCAAGTCTTAGGGAGCTAAGTCTTTTACAAAGTTTATAACGCTAGCTCATCTTATTACAGATCCCCCGTGGGGGCATGGAAAATGCGTGATGAAGAAAAAGAAGAAGAAGAAGAAGAAGAATGGCCATAACGGTCGGCTTGACTTCTAAACTCTAAATTTGAATAAGTAATTGTTCAACTTTGGTGGCTCAACTACAGGTTCATCCTAGTGCAACATGGAGGGTAACACTCCTCTATGTCACAAGTCGAGCTCACCAAAATTTATGCGATTTCCTAATCTCACATAGTCATTTATACATAAAGAAATCACTTTGTTTGTGTTATGTGCTTTTGCAACCATGTTGCTCATGTTCTGCACTCTTCTCATGTGCCCTTTCTTCTCCTTGCCTCTTCTCATAGGTTCGTGTTTTTCTTTCTCATAGGTATCTATGATTTTCTTTCACCTCAATGCCCTCTACTTGATAGTTATGCTACAAGTTTTGGTACTGGTTCGTCTTCGTCAAGGATCACTTCTCCTATTATGGGTGTTGCTCACTACCTGCACATGCATTGCTAACGAGTTTGTATGCTCACGAGTTTGTCTCTCTCTCTCCAAATGAACAATTGCAGCAACATCAATGGGTGTCTCCTCTACAATGTCCACTACTCAATGGCTCTACTTCTACTCACATTCCTAGGGCTTCTTCCTAACAATTTTCAAAAAGAATCCCCAATTTTTCTAATCTTTTTCTTTTACTTTTACTTTAATTTTCCCAATATTTCAAACTTAGGAAAAATTTAATGCACTCATTAATCTCTTTTATTTGATTTTTTACAAAATAAAAATTCATTTACAACATCTAATTTTGTCTATGTCTTGCCTTGTCCCAATCAAATAAAGAGACCTTGACAGAATCGATCGAAACAATAAATCAAATTCTCACTACTAAGGAAACAGCGTCAACCAAAAAATGACACAGAGATGCGGACGCCACCCCCGATACATGGATATCAATGGGCATGGTATTGCCAAAGGAAGACCAGATCTGACAGCGTCAAAGAATCTAGGGGAATCGCCTGTCTTATACAGGATTCCCTCCAGAACAGGGATACTATGTTGTCTGCAGATGAGTATGCCAGATTTTTGTGGGTCCTGATCCATTAAAACAACCCCCTCCTCCGAGATATCTACATTACAGTTTTCTACTTCCCCCCAACCTCGTCGCATTTTGCACTTCATATGGAGTATGAGGGGGACCCTTTCTCTCACCTTATGCTGACACCTCTCACTATTCCACTCTTAGGGAGGTCATTTTTCTGGGCAAATTTAATGCCCACACCAGAAACCTACATGTATCTCTTCATGACAGGGATGAGAATGCACTTTGTCTCCAAAAGTTAGAGCTAGAGTCTGTGTGTCTTCATAGGAGTTCACAGGACAAGTATGGGCCCCTCACATATTATGGGAGACACTTTCTACTAGGGGAATCTTGTGACTTATTGTTCATGAACAAGCTCCCTTGTTTTTCGGATGCAGGTGATTTTCCTTACTTCCCCCATAGTGGGGGGGCTAGTGTGGTTGACTATGTCCTGGTCAACCTGGATTTCCTCCGGCATATCCAGCACTTCTCTATATCTCGCCTTCCTCCGTCGAACCATGCCCTCCTCACCTTCTCCCTCTATGCATCCCCCCCCTCCCCAACCTACCCCACCACTCCCCTGCACCACCTTCCTCTTTGATAGAGATTATGTCGATTCCTATACCACCCGCCTTAAGGAATTGCTCCCTCCCATCTCCCACTTTAGATCACTAGACACCACCACAACCAAATACAAGATTCTTTCCACGATTCTCGTGGAGGCAGCCCTTAAGATTCTTACCCCCACTCCACCCGTCAACATATCCATAAGCCTACCCCTAGCTCTTGCCCAATGAACCGTTGGTTCGATGATGAATGCAAATCCCTCCACAAGCAGATAGAGATTACCCTCACTCATAACCCATCTTCCTCCCCCCACCTCTGCAAAACATACCATCAATTGCTTCGCCGTAAAAAGCGATTGTTTCACTCCCAGAGGAGACGAGAACTTTGCGAGGCCCTCCGCCACTCCCCGAAAGCCTTCTGGCATGCCCTTTTTCCCATACACCAAGCTGCCCCACCTGACCTTGACCCCCAAGCCATGTTCTCCCATACCACCTCCCTTTATGACATTCTCAGACAACCTCACACCCGCATCTCCTTCACCCCCTCCTCATGCCACCTCTTTTCTGAGCAGGTTATTAGGAGAGCATCCAAAGTTATGAGTACCAAGAAAGCAGCAAATGAGGAAGGGCTTAAAGCTCAGTTCCTTAAGTAGGGCGTCCGATCTCTGGAGTCTCATATTGTTGATTTATTTAACCTGGTGGTATGTTCAGGGTTCCCCCCCCCCACCTAGACACAACAAATTATACATCTAATCCATAAATCAAGGAGTAGTTTTGATCCAAATAATTATCGGACTATCATGGTGGGTCACACATTCTCCGAGCTTTATACCACAGTCTTACACCAGTGGCTCTCTGAGGAGCTGGAGAGACGTCATCTCAATGCTAGAGGGCAAGTTGGTTTCCGCCTAGACTACTAGGCAATTGATCACATCTTCACACTCCAAGCCATTATTGAGGAGGCATGCCATCACTCTTCTAAGGTCTACACTTGCTATGTAGACTTCCGAAAAGCATTTGACAATTCCGAGGGAGGCATTATTTCAGAGGCTCTGTGACATTGGTATATCAGAGACTCTTCTAGTGGCCATTATGCGGTTGTATGAATCAGTCTCAGCCTTCAGGTCAACTTAGGATGACACATGGCCTTCCAACTTCATTTAGAGTACCATCGAGGTAAAACAGGGGTGCCCTCTCTTGCGACACTCTTCAAGATTTATATTGATGAGATGGAGTCATACCTCCATGAACATATCTAGGAGGGGGGTGGTTTCCTTCTACATCAGGTGTTGATCTCTCTGCTCTTATTTGTCAACGACTTGGTTTTGATGGCCTCCACTCTTGAGGGCCTGCAGAGATAGATCAATGCACTGGCCAGTTTTTGTGACCTTCGACAACTGACGGTCAACCTGGGTAAAACCAAGGTTTTGATCTTTAACGCATCAAAGAACTCTCTTACAGACTTACAATTCCATTACAAGGAGGCAAACATTGAGATTACCACAGCGTACACTTATCTGTGAGTATAATTCATGGGGCCCCGTTTCAGCATGCGACAGGCCCTTCTGCCTAGAATCAGTAAAGGGTACGGTTCCCTGACCCTCATTGAGAGAACTAGGACAATCTGATAGTTGTTATTGTTCAATTGGGACAATACATCGAGCTTGCGTGTTAAGTTAGGGGGAGACTCTTTAATGAGATTCAATCTCTCCTTGTTGGACCTCCGACAGTGCTCTTTGTATTGGATATTGTATTCAACTTGTTTGTGAAGTCAGGGGGATATTCTCCCCATTGGACCTCTGCCATAGTTCTTTGCATCCAATTGAGGTATAACCTCTAAAGGGCCACATTTAAATTAGATTTCTTCTATTGTTATCACTCCACACACTTTGCACTCATAAGTGGACTTGCTCTCACAATAGCCACTTCACAATAAACCCACAAACTTAATAACTCATTTTGATAATAAAATTGTCAAGAGCACTCTATAACATTCTCATTTCAGCAGCATTTGACATCTTGCAACAATCTTTACATTTCACACCGGTCTTTATATATTGCTTATCATTTCCATTTAAGCACTAGTATCTGTTTTTATTGTTGTATCTCTTACATGCAAGTACTTCACATGCTTTATATATCTTTGTCATAAGCAATTTCATTTATGTGTCATATATGCTACTAGAGTAGATATACTTGTTTTGCGCTTACTTTTAATAAAACTCCTATATCATAGTTGTGCTTAGTTAGTTAATCCTTAAATTCATTTTCTTAGGGACTACCCCCTTGACTACGCTAGGAGTTGGCCTAGACGGAGGAGTCGAGGATCAGGTGACAGCACCTTGACTCAAGACTTGCCCCCAAGGACACACCCAGTGGATTGAAGATTTCTTCCACATGACCTGAGGTGTGTATAAAGCGGCAACAGTGCTCATCTACTTATTGCAGTCCCCTGGTTACTTCACCTTTCTTCCTTGGATGCACATGTCTATGACTCTTTTACCATCTCAGAAAATGGAAGAGAGAAGAGAGAGAATGTACTTGCTTCATATTATTCATGGTGTCATGTTCTTTTTACATAGAAGAAAGAGACATACATTAAATAGCTTATCTAACATCCACGTGGGTTAAATTTATTCATTAAAACATAACATAACCAACCATGACTTAATATAAAATGTACACCATGTACATAAATTTAATAACGACTGTTATAAAGTTATATTGTGACAACTTCAATGCCACTCCTGAAGCTCTCAAACAAGCCATCCTTGGTTCTAATTCGATGTGGACTCCCTCGCATATCTTCTGCACCACTGCTCTCCACTCACTAGGGAGTCCCATTTCCACTAGCATGTCCCATAACTCTTCACCCGGGTTTGTGTCAAGAGCGTCTTTGAAGTCTGCAAAACACCATCACAATTCCACATCCTTGTTTCTCCGCATTTTCTCTATCATGCAAAATGGGGACAAGAATTCTTTAGCCAACACATCACAACAATACTCAACCAAATAGTCATGGAAAATTTCGATCTAAAGCCAACTTGACCTTTGGCCTTTTTATCTGTCCTCTGCAGCCTACCCACTTTCTCATGTTTCTTTCCATGATCCCACCAATGAGTTGGGTGAATATTGGTTGATCATAATCAATTTGTATTTCCCCACATGGTCGTAGTGACCCAGGGGAATGCAATGTGTAGCTTGCACAATTCAACACCCTACAATGGCCTCAACCATCAAATTCATATGAAATGTTCAAATGTGATTGAGAATATCTTTATGAATGCAGTAACAAATTAAATTTATAAAGTAAATTAACATGAATCTCTGTTTACCTTTAGTATTGTAGTGGATCTGTATAGACAGATTAACAGTGTGTGTGTGTGTGTGTGTGTGTGTATAAATAGATAGATAGATAGATTCTACAAGAGTTATCTCCTTTTGAATTGCATCTTTAAAAATTGGCACGAAATATAAGAATTTTTCTATTGTTGCTAAGTCTTTTATCCAGCTTCTCTTTGATGAGACTTTCACATTTTGCCATTAGTTTGTGTACTTCCCTAAAGCGAATCTATACTCAATTGTGATAGTCTTCCAAAAGTATGTTTGGAAGCATCATTATGATGATACAGTTAGCAGTAGAAATCTGTAGATTTTGTCATTCTTGGATAAACTGCAAGTGGTTGAATCAATATAGTTCTGTTTTCAAAAGTTAAGTAATGACGTGTTACTATTTGTCTGTTACCTGAAGCTGAATTCATTGCTTGTCTACATACAGAAACTTGCAGCAATTTGGCTGTTAGAAATCTGAATTTTACATGTCTCTGGTTTTTTTAGATTCTTTAAAAAGCCAGGATCCGGATGTGGGAAACGATATATATCATTTTCCCATATCCGGATCCCGGCTTTTGAAAGAATCTGTCAGATCTGTATCATGTTGCTTAAGCTTTCTGGAAATAAACTGTGTGAGAGTGTCCACTCCAAACGTCAGAAATTTCATAAACTCACACACAATCTATTTCCAGAAAGCTTAAGCAACATTATGACTAACTGTGGAAACCTTCATACTCAAGATCTGTATCACTTTCCATGCAACCTAGACTAACACTAAATAAATACAACGATATCAGCATTAGACTTAGACTAACACCAAATAAATACAATGATATCACCATTAGACTATGTTTGACTCTATCTTATAATGTACTATTGTTAATATCCATGTCATTTCTCTTTTAGGTTCATAGATATGGGAATGAAAATTGTAGCATCCCCGGCCCCAAGCTGGGAAATGCCACACAAAGTTTCTGCCTCTCTTACCAAGTTAATTAACAGTATTCCCTGCAGATGATTACAGTTATGCAGTCCTATGCAGTCCTATGCAGGCCTAACAGTTTTTAAACTCAATGCATAATTAAAACAATGAAAACACATAACAGAAATAGATAAATAATCACACAGAATTATAACAAACACAATAGAGACACTTATCTTTTTAAAATAGTCACCAACTGCGTGCAGACCTTAGACTTTTCTCCCAGCCATAGACTCTGCAGTTCATAAGCTCTCGGCAGCAGGTCACCCCCGAGCTGGGGCTAGAAACTCCACCAGGGAAGGCTTCCTAAGCCAGACTAAGGTCTAGTCAACTCAATAACACTCAGGCCAAGGTGCCAACTGCTGCAACTAGCCTACAGTTTCTCATTTCCCACAGCCTGTTCCACCCAAGGAAGTGTGCCCCTTCTTTGCTCAACAGTCCTTCGGTTGTCCCACTTCCCTTCCGGGGCTTCAGCAACAGGCCAGACAGAAAGTCTCGGAGCCATGTAGCTATTGCCCAACAACTAGGGAACAATTCCTAGCAGATCTCTCACCTAGAGAGAATGTCCACGGGCCTGAAAACCTGCTTCTTCGAAGTACACACAGACATGACAACCTACTTCTTCAACTCAGACCTCCCAAGGAATCTATGGTTACAACTTACAAGCAGCTGCAAAAGCTCCCAAGTACAGGTACGGCTATGGTTGCAAGAAGGTATGGATAGCAAGAGTCAAAAGTGAGAATGATGAGTGAATGATGGAAAATGTACTAAGTTCTTTACTTTTTATATGCATGTTCCAACTTGACACTTGTTATGTTGGGAACTACATGGGCCCCACCTAGTGATACATTCCTCCCACTTAGGAACTTAGGATAAGTATGAATATATCCCATAAATTAGACTTTAGGAAATATTATTATAATATTTCCTTAGCTTAAGACCCCTTGGCTTAGCCCCTCTTCCTAGACCCTTAGCCCCCTTTCCCTTTAGTGGAGTTTTAGCTCCCCATACTCTTGTCTGGTTGGTCTGCAGCAGTGATGTATTTTTATTAATATCTGAGTGTTATTGCATATTACAATGATAGGCTCGCTGGCCTTTTAGCATTCTGGCTCTCCAGCCTAATAACCACACAGGCACTCTGGCCTCAAAACATATTTACAATGGCACTCTGGCCCAAAATATCCCGGCTCACCAGCGTATATGTACATTTACAATTGGGGTTCAGCCTAGGGGTATTACAAAAATCACCCAATTGATATATATTATATATTGGTGCATATATATTTACTGTGGCAAGTGAATAAGATCAAATTACAGTTAGTCATTTAAGTAAAGAACTTAATATCAGAAATATGTTTATGAATAAGGCTAAACTTTGATTTCAAAACCATATCTTTTAACAGCAGAAGAGTTGCTAAAATAATAGGAGCCAAAGAGTGTAAATAATATATTTTAATGACCAGGCTTACACAAACTGTTTGTTACAAAAAACATGGTAAATATCAATGAATAAATGAATCAAAACTATATGATGTAGTGTGAACAAGGGAACCACACCTGTTGAGACATATTCATAAGATAGTTATGTAGTTCTTCTAATTGAAGATTATATGCCTCCTTTAAATTTTGTAGCTGCAAAAAATTTCCCATTCCGTCAGAGACATGCCTCAGACTTGATTTATCACACACACAGCCACCCGCTACAGAAACATGCATGTCAACAAAAGAAACAATATGGAAATAGACCTTCAGATTTAATAAAAGCTTACGAGAAAGGCAACAGGGAAAGAAAGCATACTTCCAATAGTGTCCCACCAATACATAAACAAGAATACTCAAGAAAGACATGTTAGCCTGGAAGTAAATCTTGGCTATACATCAATATGCTCTAAAGTATACAAAATGCCATCAGATTTCTTAAGCTTTACAGAAGAATGAATGGTCTCTATACAGGCATGCCTAGGAAAGAGATGGCTTCATCACAACTACTTTAAACAATTGCACAGCTTCATATATAGCATGGAATGCAAATCTAAAACGTCAAAGCCTTTAACTATGGTCAGCTAGGAAAGGTGGCAATGTCAACTGCATAGCCTGAATTTTGACAGTGTTTGAGTTGACAAAAACCTTATGGTGGTAGTTATCAACTGCATTGCATAGCTCTTCTGATTTCATTTTAACATCTCATAAGAAACAACCCATTTGTGGGTTCAATGACATTAAAAATATAACAACCTCCACCTATTGTTTATAATTCGATACATGCTCTCAACTCCAGATTGTTGGTATAATTAATGCACTACCATATGTAACTATTCTAATCTCTGCTTGTCCTAGTGCTAAGCGGCCATTAAAGCCGTTTATGACTCATTTAGTGGTCGGATATGAACCACATTGGTAGTTAGTGGGCATCTTAGTGGTCCCATGTTTTATGGATTGGGGTAGCTAATCTATCACCATCTCCTACGTATACAAGGCTTTGCCTCACTTGCAATATATAATGTGAACTACTCTTTATGTTATTCATTAATTATTTGGGTATCAAGGATACCACCATATTGTTCTCACTGTAGGCTGTTCATATGTTCATCATGTGGAGACTCTACTTCCCTAATGGCCTATTTGTTTTAACTTCAACATGGTATCAAAGCAGAGGGACCGAGTTTCCCCTAACCTTGACTATTTGTGCACAGTCTTGTTGCAGAGTTCATTCGGCTTTATCATTCCAAAGAGGACATGAAGCATTGTTGATATCTTGTAGTAACATTCTCAAAAAAGGAGGCCTCCATTCTAAATCCTGGTTCAGGGATTTTTCAGGTCAGGTTAATTTTTTGCCATAGTAATATTCCTTGGGGAATTTTTTATGCATTATTGAGGACTATGCATTGCTATACTGCTGGTAATTTTTGGGAGGGGGGGTTGTTCAATGAGAAGAGAGCCTCATGACCCTCATGGCCCATAACCCACAGGTCCCGGGTTTCAATCCTCAAGGCCTATGGGCCTTCCCAATTAAGTTAGATAAATTGAAGATCTGAAATATAGATCTATAAAAATAAATAAATCTGGGATTATTGTTTGAACCTATGGTCTAAGATCTTTCTAAGTTGTTGGGATGGAGACCAAATGTTCAGTTGTTGCTCTGTCCTATTTTCTATTATAGAGTCTAGATCTGCATCTTGTGGCTTTGGCAAGGTGAAGCCCCTCTTTGATATTCACAAAAGGTATGATGATTTCTGAGCATTTTCCTCGTTATATCCGTCGCTAGTCTTCTCTGGGCACAGCAGTGGTTCTTTTGGAAGTTGAGTACTATCTTGGAGAGTTTTCTCCTTCAGATCTTGTGTCCTAATATAGATCCAAGGCTGGATCTCTCAGAGGAAGAAGCCTCCAACCCCTCCCTTTGACTGGGGGCCATGCACTAACTCTCTATTGTTTATATCTCAATCTAGCCTATAAAGCATTTTCTACTCCACTGTTGGCTGCATAATCTCCCTGGAAGCATTACAGTGATCCAGTTATTACTTTAACTGATGTGCAATTGGAAAAATATCAGGATGTATGTTGGTCTGAGGATCCTATCATATTTTCCACGGCCTCCTAGAATTCCACGATCGGTAGTGTTAACGGCCATGTTACCGCCCAGGCTAGGGGTAACTAAGGAGATGATGTCTCGAGGCCCACAGGTTGAAGACAGTGTCGAGAGCCAGATGAGCAGGCAAAGCCCCTCCTCTCGCCACACATCACTATTGATCGATTGTCCTTTGCTGCTGATTTAGGTCAGCAAACAGTCAAGTAACTTTCTGCTCATAATTTTAATGGTTAAGTGTTCTTTTGAGGTGCCCTTGCAAGTGTTTTCATACCTATAATGTCCCCACTTTTGGACATCATTATATTACAGAGTGTTATGTTGACCAGAGTAGCAAGATGGGGGTGATAGCAAGTACAGGAGCTATTGAGGGGTTTTATTGGGCCTAGCTTGCATCGCTCATCTTATTTCACCATCATGATCCATTCCGCACAGCTTGGATTTGGTTTCGTTGCATTCCGACGATTTCCATAATTTTGAGTTATTATGGGCTATATCTTAATTAAATTCACTAAGAAGGTTAGATTGGACATAATACTTGAAGGAACCTCTTAGTGTAATAGCTCATCGAAATCGGGAGGAATAGCACTATAGGATAGGATGATGAGAAGTGACTTTCAGTGGCCAGGGAAGCCATAAGGAGGGATAAATCACTTTTTAGAGGTAAAATGTTTAATTAATTAATTAAGTGATTTAATCAATTAATAATAAAATAAAGTGAATAGTCACTTGGAGAGACAAGGTGAGCAGGGAGGATAAAAGAGAGATAGGGGCCTCTATTCTTTCATTATGTTGTTTATCGGTTTGATATCTGGCTTCTTGCTAGTGAGCCCATGCACTTGGGGGTTTTGAGGGTTTTGACTTAACAAACCCTAGAGATCAGCTCGGTGGTGAGAGATCCCACCCAACCTGGTCCAAGCTTGGTCATGGAAGTGAAAGATTCCTCCCTCACCATTCTACATCAGTTCTATCCCAGCCACAGGTGGTTCCTATAGCAATTACAGGTTCATGGAGAGATAGGGCGTAGCTACAGGGGGTTTTCAGCAGGAGGGCGCACCACCTTGAGGAGAGTAGCTCGATCTGGAAAGAGGAGAAGGAATCTGAGAAAAGGGGCTTCTAGGTATTCTTTGTATGGCCTAGGGTGCCTTCTTTAGCCTATTCTGGAGGGTTTTACTCAGTCATATTACTTATTGGAGTTTGGCACGAGCTGGAGAGGATGAGGGTGCACTACAGATTGAGGATTCAGTCTTTTGGTGGGTCAATTCTTCATCATTCATCCTAAGACTTTGTCATGGGGTTTCACTTGGCCCGATCTACAGTTTGGCATCTTTATCAAAGCGTTTGGTGGCCATTTTCAGTGAGGCCGAATTCTTGGTTTGCTTTAGCCAATGAGGGGCGCATTGTGCTAGGAAGATCATCACATTTCAGCTGGGTTATGAGTTGGTTCATCTGGGTTTTTGGTTTACAGCTTGGAGAGGCTTCTGGAAGACTGGATCTTCTTCTATCTTGTATCTTGGAGGCTTTTTCAACTCGACACTCTATTCACTTATATGTATCCCAGATTTGCACCATTCTGTATGAGGTCAGAGATCTATTATTAATAAATCATATCTGAGGTATTTATGGCTATTTCTTGTGTTGTTGATCTTGCATCTCATTGAGTACATTCCATTGCTATATCTTCTTTGATTAGTGGTTGCAAACACACATTAAACCATCATATTAAACCCTAGCGCAACTCATCAGACTTAAGTCTGCAAAGAGTTTGACGAAATGCCACAACCAGAAAACACATAAAAATCAATGAAAAATGCAATGTTCCTAGCATATTGGGTTGGGAACATTACAATAACAATGGTTATCACACGCAATAATACTCAAAACAAATAACACTCCTCGGATCTTTACAACTCTAAAATGTTGATCTACACATCTAAGCATGTATGAAATTGAACACAGGTATTTTTGGTCAACAGGACCCTGGATAAAACCCCCTGGGGAAAACTAGTTTGGATATAGATGTATATAGAAGATCTCAAAGAAAAATATACAACAAGGAAAACATATACAAGTGAACCTGGTACAATAGCAACCCTTCTCGGATGCTTTGGAGTCCCTTGAAGATGTTCCTGCTAGCCCATTGAAGCTAGGCGCCCTTTGCCTTGGTGCGCCCTTCTTCCTTTGCTAACCCTTGGCTCTTTTTCCTTGTCCCTTTCCTTGCTTTTACCCTTTGCTCGAACCTTGAACCTTGCAATGCCTTTGCCTTCCCCTTGGTCTTGCACCCTCCTCTCAAGAAAGCTTCCCTCCAAGGCTAGGTGCACACTAAGCCTAAGTGTGCCCCTCCTCAAGCAAAAACCTCACAATAGAATGCACCCTCACTTTCCATGTGCCCTCCACTACACATAGAGTGTGCCTCTCTACAAAAAGCAAGTTTCCTCCTCAAGGTGTGCCTCTCCTTAGCTTGGTGTGCCTCTTCTCTCAAGAATGCACCCCTCCACAAGCTAATGCGCCCCCCTACTAGATGAATGCACCCCTACTCAAGATGTAGCCCACTCCTCCATGGAAGCATCTCCATGCAAGCTAGCACCAAGCTATGGCTTCTCCTCAAGCCTTGACCTCATGTGCCCTCTCCTCCTCAAGAAATGCACCCAAGAGCTTCTCCCTTCTCCTCCTCTCCTCTCAAATCTCTTAAGTGAAAAATTGAATCTCTTCATTAACCTTTTGCCTCCTTTAGCCTCTCTTTGGCCAAGCACTAAAAGATCAATGGTCTAGATCCAATCTCGCCATGTCTAATCAATGGATGAGATTTAATCCAAAAATCTCACTTAGAAAACCCACTTTCCTTAGTTTGCCTCATTTCCTTTAACTCACCCACAAAGTGAAATAAATGTCACTTTAATGAATTAAGTGACATATTTCACTTTTGACTTAAACTCCTAAGTCAAAGTGAAATTAGAACATAAAGTAAAGTAATAAGGGTAATAGTCTCCCCCTTTGTGTTTAGAGACTCACAAACACAAGGGGACCACTTTCCAAGGTACCCAAATCTCAACAGTTTGCTTGTTGATTTTAGTGGCTAGAACTTGCTGCTGTAGCAAAAGTTTGCTACAACCATAAGGCTGTTATAAAACTCTGCTGATAACACTTAATAACAGCCCTCTCTTGCTATCAAAGCCCTGGTTTAAATATTGGAAGGTTGTCTATTAATTGCTAGCTTAACTTTCCAACATCATACTTGATTTTGATGGTTTAATTTGCAGCTGTCATAGTTTCTTTGCTGCTGATATATATTTCCATTCTATTGCATTTTTGGGACAGCAAGGTTTCTTGCTGATTCCCCATTGGTTATGAGGCTTCTATCACCATATATTGTCTTGTTTGAGCAAGTCTAACATTGTTTTGCAGGTACACAACATTGGAAACCATTTACCAGCTCCTAAGACTCTTTTTCCAAGCCTCATTCTCATCCTTGACCTTGACCTATAGGGGTACTCTTCGAGCATCTTGTTTCTCCCATCGCAATCCCCCTAGGGTCACCCGAGAAGCCTCCCTTGTGTTGGACTTGTTCTTCACCAAAACGAGGGGGATATCTATTGAAGTGATAGTGATAGGTGTTCCCAGTTGCATTGCACACTTGGTGTTTGGGTTGGGCTTTGCCCAAAGAACAAAATGTGCGATAATAAGCCGATTGCATCCATAACATATTTGGATAGCATGCATTCGATAACATTGTTTTTCCATGATTTGAATTTGTACTTCTCTATCCAGATCCATAATAGAACTCTATTCCAAGCACACGGATGAGATATCAGCTCCGCTGACTAGAAAGTGATCTATAGCTTTAAGTGATCTTGGACGGGTTGTATTAATCCATGTATATCACTTTGATATTTCAGATGGTGATTTTTAACTCAGGATAGGCATTAATAAAATTAGGTCCAAACCTTTAGTGGAAAAAAAGGGAGACGCTGAAAGTATAGTATGTTATTTTTATTTTTGGTTATTTTTAACATTATGATCAATCACCCTCAGTTGTATAAGCAAATATGAAGATCTAATCTCGTTGTAAGAAAAAACTGTCGTCCAACTGGATTGATCATTTTTGTATTTGTACCTTCGGATAACGATTGATTCGTTGTGAATATGGTCAGCTGAGTATTCCCAATCCAGATCATAACATGGGGTTAGAGAGGCTCAAACTTAATCATCTGAAGTATCTGATTTCTCTCGTTGTAATCCGTGAATGTTTGAGTTCAATGATGTTTAATGTTCCTTATTCTTACTTGAAACTCAAGAATAGGGCCCCCTCTATCTTATATTGTGATCACCACCCAAAGTTAACATAAACCCTATATTCACTGTCAAAGTTTTCAAAATGAATGTCTGGGCACTCAAAGTGGAGTATTGACTATCCAAAATGACCATCAACTACAGCATTAAACTAATCGATTAGTACTCAAATCAACAAGTGACTACCGCTTATGTGTTAAATTTGGCAACATTGATAGTCATTCTCCAATGAGAGGCCATATGGGCCACCCTAAGGCTAGCCAGTGAGATTTGGAGAATCAACCAATATTGTGAGGTATTGACAAAAGGCAGGGAAAACATACAACCTCTGTGAGTCAAACCAAAAGTCAAGACGAACGAGATGTTATATGATCTTGTGAGTCAAGCCAAGGCAAAGGTAGAAGCCCTGTAAGTCTACGACAAAATTCAAGATGTAAGTCTAATGCAAAAGTCGGGAGGAACGTACAACCTCTGTGAGCATAGACAGTCTAGTGCAAAAGTCAGGGGGAACAAACAACCTTTGTAAGCATAGACATACTAGTGCAAAAGTCAGGGGGAACGCACAACCTCTGTGAGCCTAGTCAAGCCTTGTGAGCCATGAGCAAAAGTCCAGGCATCTAGCAAAAGTTAGGTTGAACATAAAATTCCTATGAGCTAGAAACAAACAATCTTCCTGATATTGCAAATGATGTAAATGTATTGATCTAATGCGTTGGCACGTGTAACACCATCCACCATGAAGAAATTTGAATTTTCATGTAAAGAGTCGAGTTGTAAAAGTCAAATTTGCATGTCTAGGTCAAAGTCAAAGTTGTCAAGTTTTTGTTGCATGTTGCATGTTGGATGCAAGTCTAGTTGCATGCATGCATGTCATGTGCATGCTGAGTAGTTTGCATGCATTCTAGTCAAGGTCGAGTCTTAACTAAAGTGTTAAAGTTCAATTCTAAATCTAGTTGTTAAGTTAAGTTCAATTGTAAACACATGCATTCACTTAGGCTATTTCGAGCCATCTCCTCTCTACCTATCCACTCCTATTTAAGCAAGAGGTTGACCCTCTCTTCTACACAATTGTTATGCAGCATATGAGTGAGGAAGAAGAGTGATATATCAATCCATAACAGAGTGATATATCATTCCATATCAGAGTGGTAACAGGGTGCATATATCAGTCCATAACATAGTAGTAACAGGGCACATATATCAGTCCATAACAGAGTGGAATAACAGTCCATAAAAGGCAGCATATCAATCCATAGAAGGCAGCAATAACAGTCCATAAGAGGAAGCAATATCAGCCCATATCAGTGCTCGTATATCAGTCCAAAAAAAGCAGCAAAAGAGCACCCAGGCAGCGCATAGCTTCCTCCACAGTGCTGGTATATAACAGAGGTATTTATCAGCAAAGTACCTCAGCATTCTACAGGTCATACAGTCAGGTCTAGGTAAACTTGGCAAGCTCTTTAAGAGCAAATTTTTCATGGTGGATATTTTGGAAGTGGTCATACATTATCTTTGCAATAAAAGGAAATTGTTTGATGGGGTTTTTCTCCCTATATAGGGTTTCCCAGGGTACATGTGGTGTGAATTTACATGCTGGTAAAACTACATGGTTTTTGCTATTCAATCTTGATTATGCTTTGTGATTCATATTAAGCTAACTTCAAAGTACTGTCAAAATTTAAAGAATTCCTTACAAGTTTACTATCAAGCTCAAACTTTAACAATATGTTGAATATACAAATCTACTGATACAAATCTCTTGGTGCGGCAACTTCTAGGCATAAAAATTTTCTCTTTTGGACTACGAAACATGATGGAAGGCTATGCACATGAATATCGATCCACTACATGTCATTCTTGTTATACATCAAAGTTGCACTAGGATGGACTTCCAGCGAGCCGCCAAAGATTGAACATTTCCATGTTCAAAATTCAGAGTTCAGAAGTTCAACCAGTCAATAGGATCAACCTTTTTCACATTTTCCATACCCTCCGGGGAATTGTAATAAGAGATGTTGCATGATGAACATGTAAAAGGTCTTAGCCACCTTCAACTTAGGCATGAGTTGTTACTCTGAAGTGTTTTTTTAACTTATTAATTATATTTCGTTGTTTAAAGGCAATTTATAATTTCTGAGTTTTTTCACTGAATTCTCCAAAGCTGGAGTATATACTCATGGTTAGGACTTAGCATGGATCTAAGTCTAGGGTCTAATGTATATTACCATGCTAAACATCCTCCTAAAGTGTTATGGAAATGTGCTAAGTCCCCCTTAGGTTTTTTTTATAATTTTTCAGTTAATTAAAAATTTTCCACAAAACATGAATTTTTAATTAAAAAATAAAGTTGTAATAAAAAAGTGGTACTAGGAGTCTTCCTATGCTTTGGGGGTGCTCATTTTTGGACCTAGAGAACCCACATTACCTAAGTACCCACTTTGGTGAGTCAAAATAGTGATTTTAATCACTAAAAAAACATTTTTACTCAGAAAACCCAAAAAAGCCATAAAAAATAAAGAAAAATCAGCAAGTGACTATTTTTCTGGGAAAAATGTTTAAACATGTTTTAAGTGGAATAAAGCCTAAAAGGCTATGTGGAAGCCACAAGAAGCAAGTAAGAGGTGGCAGCCCCACCTCACACACTTGGCACTTTTTTTCCCTCCAAGTGGTGCACCCTCCTCCATGGGAAACTCTTCACCCTTGGCTATATAATAAAGTTTGCTTCCCATTGCAAACTAGTTGGAGCTATTGGAAGGATTGTATTGTAATATCATTTGTACTATCAATATTTTTGGAATAAAAGGCTTTGGAGGCTAATATTTGGTGATCAAGCTTCATGTGTGGATCTCATTTGACAATGGTGTGCTAATTTGTGAGGTAATGTGCTTTGTTTTTCTTGCTTAATTGTTAGATTGTAGCCTTGAAGTGGAGTTGTCTCCAAGAAGGGTAAGATTAGAAGAGCTAGGTTGCTTTATAATCTTGTTGTTTCCTGTATATCAAAATTTTATGTTGCTTATTCATTTTGGTTAATGTTTATGCTTTCTTAAGGTTTTTTATGCAAGTAACACTATTCTACTAATAGTTCTTTGGCAAGAAATATCTAAGTGTGCGGGATCTCATAACTTGAAGAAGAGGATAGGCATTTTTGCAGTCTCTTCTCCTTCAAGCTTTCAAGAAAGACAAAGAGACCCTCTTTGATTCATCAAGAAGACCCCACATTGCCCAAAGTTCCAAGGCTTTGAAGATCTTCCTCTTTATCTTTCTCAATATAATATCATTTCTTTGGTTACCTTAAGATCAGATATGTAAGTTGTTTGAATCTGATTTAAAGTCTAAGATATCTAATCTCAATTTTGCATATATAGGAAAAGCTAGATCTACTTTTGCATCTAAAGTTTCATTTAAAAGCATAATATCTAGATTAGAAAAGGCTAGTTTTATCAAGTTTTGCTTCTAAATTTTAAAAGGATAAAAGTAGTTTCTTTTTCTAAGTGTTTCATTTAAATATTGGGCAATTTAGTTTTTGTAGTTTGCTGTCTTAAAACAGCAACAAAAGATCCCAATGAAGTAAGTTTTCTAGCTTGATTCTTTGGTTTCCTTTTTTGCAAAATTTCAATAAATTTACTTAAGAGAAATTTGGGGTTTTACTACTAACATCTCAAGACACCTTTAAAGTGTTTTGGGGCATATTGCATCTTGTTTGCTTGTTGTTTTGTGCAAGTCGGTGCGAAAACAAAAGGATACGTTGTCAAAAAGTTGAAGATTTAAAGCTTCCAAGACCCTCGAAGTGGCCCTATATCCTTGAAAATTGTTGTAAAAGTGTAATTTTTATTTTCCAATCCATTTATAAGGGTCCACATCTCTCTTTTAAAAAAATCCTAAGTCTCTTCAAGAGCATTTATAACTGATATAAAAAAATCAATGAGCCAAAGGAGGCCTCACTTTGTTTTTCCCCCCGGGGAGATGTGTTGTGTTTTGGGACTTTGTGTCTTTAGCTTGTTTTAATTGTTCATTTTTTATATAAGTTCTCAAACAAACTCACGTCAACTTGAAAGTTAAAATAAATCACAATCTAGATTAGATTTCAATTTCCAAAAGTAGAACACTAATTGCTAGTTTAGATTTTCTTTTATGCAATTTCAAAGTTGGAAATAAATCGTCTCCCCAGCTCCTCGCAAGAGGCTGGTCAGCGAAGGCTTAGTAATTAGAAAACATTTATCTTTCAGTACTTTGCTTTCTTGTTTAAAATAAACAACTCCCCTCATCTCCCAGTGCGGTTCCTGACCTTTCCAGTGGCGAGTTTGTCTCGATCTTCTGGGAGTAAGTTTCATACACATTGGGTTGGTCAGTGGTGATAGATTAATAGGGAAATCTCAAAAGAGAATTATTGCTTAGCTTTAAGAAATGCCTAGGGGGAGTGTGCAAAGTTTCACTGAATACCTCGGGCTTGTTCCCCTCAGTGTTGGACATCCGACACCTCTAGTGGGCTTGTTGGTGGAACCATTGGGTTTTGGCAAGTTCTCAGCAAATCTTTGAGCTAAAGGGATAACCTTTTGAGAGGCCAAATCTAGTTTAGTCAAACACTTTATTTTCATGCCATAAAATTTATCTCATTAACCTACCATCAATAAATCCTAATAAAGCACACGATCTACATTGTCCACGATACTTTTAAGGCACTGGTCTCAATTCTACATTTACAAAGCCATTTGCTTCAAGCACTTTATTTTTTCAGTCATTTACTTTGAAGCAACTYTAATTTACTTGCATCTAACATTGTCTCAAGTATCCTTTTATGCAAGTATTTTTATGTATCTTGTGGTGATTAATTGATTTGTGTATGATTTAGAATAGATTTTCTTTATATTGGTTAATGCAATAAACTCCTAGAATACTAGTTGCTTAGATTTCAGTTTAAGCCTTAAATTATTTCATTAGGGACTACCCCCCTTGGCTTCGCTAAGAGTTGGCCTAGACGGAGGAGTTGAGGATTAGGTRAGGGCACCTTAACTCTCACTTGCCCCCAAGGACACATCGAGTGGATTGAAGATTTCTTCCACGTCTCCMAGGTGTGTATAAGGCAACAACAATTCCGATACATGGATAATACAACATGTCACAACATTTGTAGCAACCTCTAGCACTATCCATCTTGCGGTCTCTCTCTTCACTGGATAGGACTTGTCTTGAGGTTAAGATCTATTTKCATTTTTTAGCTCATGCATGGATCTCAATGCCCTCATGTATAATGACAATTCCACAAAAAAAATTGTGTGGGTGACTTGTGAAAATAGATCATAGAAGCTCCAGGAAGACCCGATTATGAGTTGTTACTTATTTGAGGTATACATCTTTGGTAATTTTTTTATGCTATCCATGCACTATAGAGAAAAGTGAAGAAATTATTCAAAAATACATACGTGTCCACAATCATTGGTTGATATATTGGCCTATCATTATTGTGGGAAGAGGTTACAAGATTCAACCAAGTGTAGTTATTAACTACAGTGTTCTTAGTGATGGATGGGCTTGGGTTGTCACAAGCCTAATGGTTTTGGGCCTAGGGATTTTGAGCTAGACACATAGTAGGCATAATAGACACTAAATCATCATGTATATATATCAATGACCGGATGACGTGCCCCCACTCTCCAGTCGCCTCCTCCTGCAATTATTTTCATATTCAATCGCCAAACGCTTAAAAAAATCATGGCTTTTTCTACAAATGTAAACATCAATGCCATGGAAAAATATCTTGTTCAAAGCTCTACAAGAGAAAGTAGAATTATGTTATTGAAATGTCGTGAGAGCATGTAAAGGGCAACAAAAATTTCAGCATGAGTATGCAAACAACACTTTTCTTGAATACATTTATGGATGTCTTCCAGGGTAGGTTAAGGCAGTAGTCGAAGCACAACCAGCGATCCCCAAAGATGAGTGATGGAGGGATACAAACCCCCGACTCATTGATAGAGGAAGCGGGGTTCCTGCTCACAAATCTAATGAATCTTCCTGTGGAGGTCTTAATGTGCATTATGGGGCTAGTTAACAATGTGGTGGATTTGGGATTCCTGGTCTGTACATGTCATCAGTTTCGAGACCTGGCTAGGGTTGTGCCAGGGTTATGCCATTTGTTGTCAAATGTCGTCTGAAGCATGCTCCTTCGTCCAGGTTTTGGATCAAAGCCTTACTAAAGAGCGTAAGGTCTCGCATGCCCTCAACACGACTTTTAGACATGGTCGGAACATGGGTTGTCAACAACGATGTTGCGACGTTGTTGGAAAACCTAAAGAACTTGGACTCTCTCATTTTGGATGGCTACCAGAAGTTATCAACGTTGAGGAAAAGGTCAGATCTAAAGAATGCAGTGGCCATAATTCATTTAGATGGGAGATTGTTTTATGGACGTAGATAGTGGATTCAATTTTGATATAGTTTTCTTTTAATTAAAGGACAAAATGGTTTATGGGGCCAAGAAACGGTTTAAGTTTTAAAGAGGCTATGAATGACAGAGTGGCTCACGAATGAACGTCTGTAAGACCAAGGACCAAAGATAAGTAGTCTATAACAGCAAGTAGCCAAGGCAAAAACAGTTACCCGGGGTAGTCTCTAAGAGAAGGAGCTTCAAAATTGCAGGGTTCGTAGACACTTGGAGTCTAGACAAATCAGAGAGGTGGATTTTGTTTTAAACTAAAGAATAATCTGTAAGAGCAGCAAGTCCAAGACTATGACAAGTAACATATGTAAACTCAATCATTATATATTGTGGAACAGGAAGACAACATAGCAACTGTAAGGTTAGCCATTTTGGACTTTAGACGTTACCAGGAGCTGAAATCAAAAAAGTAAGTTATATTATAGTTAACTTGTGAAAATTCATAAATTTAGGTTGAACTACTGTGAGTGGTTGATTACTTGTGTTTCTAGATCTAATCCTCAAAAAAAACTATTATCACTAACTCAGTTCAACATCTATTACCAGTAGTGAATTGGCTATGCTCTTATTCCAGTGTGTCATTTCACTTTACCTGGTTCAAAACCTTACACAAATTTGATAAAAATCAAGTGCATTATTCAAGAATCGGTTCCAAGTTGGTTGATCATAAAGAACCACTTTGCTTTAGTGGAATTTTTGTTTTCAATCAAAGTTTTAACATTCCAATTTAAACGTCGTTCTCAATTTAATTTTCATATATGTGATTTCATAATATTTGTAGGTCTTATTGAAATTATTATCATTCATTGACTTATGAAAAGTAAGCCTCATCAAGCTCTCGTTATTATGGGTTTCTCCTCGTATGCATCTCCATTGCCAAAAAAAAGAAATCTCTAATGCCCAACAAGTTGGTTCCCTTAACTAAAGGATAAGCTAGCTTACAAGCTTCTATAAGCCTCCTACACCAATCTGCTCTCTAAGGTAATAACAGTGCAAGTTTTTGGTCTTGCAGGATTCACCATCCCAAATCCCTAATATATGGCCCTACATCATTGCAAGCACCTTGAGACCTCCTGCTTGCAAATCATATAACTCAACCACTAGAGCTAATCATTGAGAATATATAAGATGGATTCAAGTGATTGTTGAGTTGTATTAATAAATGGTTACTAGGTTGTCTTTCTCCAAGGACGTTGCATCTTGATGAGGGGAAGAAAAGAGCTTGAATAAATGATTTGTTCTCGAAGGAAGAAGTTCCTTTTTTCCATCTTGCTACTTGAAATCTTTCTAGAGAATTGATTGCATATGTGCCAATAGATATTGAGCAAAACATTATCATTTTCGCTTGACATTTTGGTATGTACATAATGGTAAATGGTTGAATTTCATTTGCATGTGGCTATATGTATGGTGTAACTTGCTAGGAGTCTTTGCATGAATGGGTAACTTTATGCCCCAACACATAAACTAATTAAATGCTCACATGCATGAGAATCGCTCAAAGAAATATGAAATGGATTGAATGGGAAACCTGGCATCTGATAGGATGACTATCCAGATTCCGTAATATGCCAACCTTCTTGTTGAAAGAAGATAAGATAAGATAAGATAATTTTATTAATGTCCGACAAATGACCACAGAAGTAGGTCAATGGGACTGAAGATTACAACAAGTATGGGTACGATGTGGGAGTGCAAACGCATCACCTAGATAATGTTGAGAATAACATAAATAAAGAAGCCTAAAGTAGTAAAATATCCAACAAGGATAAGCCCTAGGTCTAGTTACAACCAAGTAAAAAGTTCATATAGCAGTATCATAAGTGAGGTGAAACAAAGTGAGTGTCCATGGTAGGAGTTGGGCAACTCAATACTAGCCTAGAGAGAAAAATATGAAGGTGAAGCCAGTGAGTTCAATGTATCCTGGATATGATGACCGATGGCGAGGGGGGCAACGGGGGTCGCATTGGCTCACTGACGGAGTCCTCAAGTGCCATAGGAGGATCCGGCTGTATGACCCTGGGGAGGATGTAGGAGCAAGGAAGATCATTTCTCCTACCATCCAAGGTCGAAGGAAAGAATCTCTGAATAAATCTCCAACTGCTCCATTGGGGTTGGGGGCGATCCGATGAGTGAGGGGTGCTCTGCCCTAAACCTGTCTAGAGTTGTGTCATCTGTCACTATGAGCATATGTGGTTGGTTGTATGGTCTTGCACCTCCTGACCAATCTCAAACATATCAGTCGATCTATCGGGGGGAGAATGGGTCGTCTCACCACTCTACTATCTAAAGTACTCTGGAATTCAAACTATCGCTTCTTGCTCTGATCTGGTGGAAGGGCATGGAAGTATGAAGTGAACCTCTTGATTTGTCCCAGGTGGGGGGTGGCATGCAAGATTTGAGATCTCTGACAGAGAATCTCCCTGATGAAAAGAGCTAGGCACCTCTAATCCTGATATCGAAAGAAGGTAGAGAGAGAGTTCCCTGAGATCCTGTACAAGCAGTAGTAACGTCCTCTGATCTCATAGTATACGGGGCATCGAAAAATGAGGTGCCACTCTGTCTCCGACTCTTGTAGGTGACACATTTGGCAGATCCTATCAGAACGTGAGATATGGTGATCAGTGTCCACTCGGAGTCAATGAGAACCAGCCCGATTGTCTCAAAGGGATCCTGAGTGAATGCATCCAATGTTTGTACGTGTATGGGGGGCGAATAATGATACCATCCCGCAGCTCCAAGAAGTGCTCTAAGTAGAATGACATCTTCAGGCCTAGCCTTGTCGGGGGTGAAATCCAGGTGACCTGAATATATAATCTGTATATGTCCTCTCTGATGTCACGGTTCACAATCTATCTAGTCGACAAGAGATGGGCCAATGCATCTAAGGAGTACCTAAAAGGGGGAAGGCGCTCTGGGAGATGGTCATCGACTGGAGAAGTCGGGAGGCCTCTGAAAACCACCCTCGTGCGTGGCTTGTGGAGTGATCTGAGGCGAGGGCCTCTGAGGAGCAAAGTGCAAGGTAGGGATATCGCTCTCTCTTGGTAGCAAAGTATCTGAAAGATCTAACTCTATGAATGAAGGAGATCAAGCAAAAGATAATCTCGAGGAAAAATGGTTGGACACTGAACTCTGCCTGTATAATGGACTGTGGGACTATACGTTGATGATGCGCCTGAGGAGCAAGATTTGGACTCCCTCTTACCGAGCCCAATCTGTCTCTATCAAACTCGGTACCGAGATCTTCGAGCCATAGAGTACTATGGGTTTGATAATCGCCTCCATGAGGTAGAGTTTGGACAAGATGTCCTGAAACTGACCCTGTAAACATTGTCTCTCAATGAGGGTTAGGGACCCATATCCTTTGTTGAGTCGGGGCTAGAGGGCTTGCCGCATACCAAAGCGAGGCCGCATGAACTGGACCCCCAAGTAGGTGTAGGTTGTGTTGATCTCAATTTCTTCCCCCTTGAAGTAGAAATGTAAGTCTGTGAGAGTGTGCTTGGATGCATTGAAGATCATGACCTTGGTTTTACCCACGTTGACCATCAATTGTCGGAGGTCGCAAAAATTGGCTAGGGCATCAATCTGCCTCTATAGGCCTTGTTGTTGTCCTTATACACGCTTGCAAACGTGGAAAAAGTCTCAATCCACTTAGTGTGTCCCTGGAGGCACAATCCCTAAGTTCAAGCCCACTGTCACCTCGACTTGAACTTCTTTCGTCTAGGCTTACTCCTAGGGAAGCCAAGGGGATTAGACCCTAGTTACTATGTGAATTATTAAATGAATTCTAGGAGTTGATTTTAGTTGATTAAGGTTCATTTATTATCCACAATATGCACACCATAGATTCTCCAAAGCTTCATTTATTATCCACAAAATGTTGCTACAAATACTTGTAGCAAGATTTACACATGAGAACATGAGAGAGAGAGGGAAAGAATGAGAGAAATTTTGGCATAATAGACTTGCTCCAAGAGATGATGAAGAAATGACGGGGAGAGGGTCTCTTTTATAGGTGAGGATGGGGAGAGACCCAACTTGGATGTGCTCCAAGTGGCATCCATCCATGGGAAGAGGGTCTCATCAAGAGGGGCGCACTTCTAGGTCAAGAGAGTGATGTGAGGGTTGAGGGATGAGTGGGGAAGGGGGAAACCACCTTCCCCATTAATCAAAAGTATAGTTAGGGTCAAAGGGGGGGTCTACCAAAGTATTGGGGGCCCTCATGGCAGATTTTTAATTTTTCATGAGTTATTGAGCAAGGGGTCGCCCCTCTTTTAAGAAGATGGTCAATGTGGGTTGTTGGCTAAGCAAAGGGGGTCTTTCTAAGTTGGAAATCATTTTCCCAACTTAGGAAATGCATTTGGGATACTTTTGCCACTCTCTCTCATGACTTTAGTGACTTTTACAAAATTTGGCTATTTTAATTAAGCCAATTACATGCTGATTTTTTACCATCTTGGACTCCTCATGGACAATGGCCTAGCAGAACTTGTCCAACTGAGCTGAGACTTGGTCCAAGGGTGTAGGGGTCCATGTACCATTTGATTTGAGTACTCATACACCTATACAAAATCCCCAAGGACCACTTTTTTACATTTTACATCAAAAATAATTAAAAATCCCCAGTTTGTGGGAATTTTAATTATTTAAAAAATCCTATCAAACTTAACAAAATTCCGCAAGACTCTAGGAAATGTCTAGCATGGTCATTTAAAACATTCCTAGACCTTAGCTACCCCTTGGGCTCGATCATTAGAACGTCTTTCACCACCTTGGCGAATTATTTGTGAGTGAAAAACTCAAGGATAATTAAGATTACAGTTAAGCAAGGTTAATTACCCGAGGAAAAAAAACACTCGATGAAAGGACTCATGCTAGCATATTACAATATTATCCCACGCAAGGGAGCGGAAATTTCAATTACATTGAAAAGAGTGTCGGGGGCAAAATTTTCCCTATTGAGAAAAAATCTTCAAAATGGTTGTACCAAAAGGCACATATCTTCATGGAACATGGAGTTTACCCCTAGTTGAAATAGGTGTTCAACAGGCCCTCGGGTCATCAGCGAAAAGGAGCAGGGAGATCAGCAACCGATGAAAGAGACAACCATCGCCATCCTGGATGTGGTCGTGGAGGAAAGACTCTAGCTTGTCAATGTAGATTCTGAAAAGAGGAAATGATAATCAGGAAACAATTGGTATCAGGATGATCACATGGCACTCACAATACTAATGATCCTTATTGAGTTAGCTTGGGATGACAAACTTAAGTATGTAGATCCATGCTCTAGATGGATATTTTGAATCTTGATGATAACTCTTGCATTAGATGGTATTCCATGCATAAAGCTAGTGGCTTGATTTTGTTGATGAATCATGATAAGAATGTCCATGATGTTCATTACTTTGCATGCGTTATATGTTGAGATAATTATTATGTTCATGATGTTATGCTATCTTAAGAGCCCTATGGTTTTACATATGATGTCATGTGATTCCATTTAATTATGTTGATGAAAGGTTATGTCTTTGACAAAGATGTGTTGACATTATATTTCTTATGATACTATCTGTTGAACTGATAACATCATGTAATTGCATGGAAATATTTAATAATAAGTTGTTTTATGATGACATGTGTGAGCATGTGGTCATGCCAAAGATGTTGTATTATCATGATGACATGCAATCAATATCATCAATAAAAGAACCATGTCGTCCTAGAGAAATCATCAATAAAAGACACATAGTACATGCCTCCCTGTACTGATGCTACTAACATCGACCCACATACATCTGAGTGTATCAGATCCAAAATCTCCTTGGACCTGGAATTGCTACTTGGGAAAACAGTGTTGGCATGCTTGCTAAGCGTGCACCCTTTGCACATCCCCTACTGTTGAATACTGAAATCTGGAAGACAAATGAAATCTCCCATAGAATCGACAACGCCCTGTAATGCAGGTGCCCCATCCTCTTGTGCCACAACTCACACAAGTTATCATTGCTATGAACCAAGACTCGAAAAAGCTCACCCCATAACATGTACAAATTGCCTTCTCTAACCCCAATTACCTGAGTTGTTTCAGGGCTAGATCCTTCCGACTCGATTAGTGCTTTCCCTTTATAGAATTCCACAGCAAAACCCTTATCTTCTGTGACTGAGATTGAAAGATGGTTCTTCTTGATCCCTAGAACATACAGCACGTCCTTCACTTCCAACGAGCTACATGACTCAAGCTAAAACAAAATTTTCCTAACTCCTTTTACTACGTACTTGGCATCATTACGAAGCTCCACATGTACTCCTCGGTCTTGCTCCGTTAGACTGGTAAACAACTCTAGTGCTGACATCATATGGCGAGATGCACCAATGTCTACGTACCATGCACTCTTAGAAACTATGCTGGTAGAAAGGAAAGAAACCAATCAAAAAACCTTCTCAAATTTCGCAACAAACTCGCTCATTTGCGTTTCTACTGAAGTTGTTACCTCCTACTGCTGTGACTTCCCTCCACCCTTCTTCCTCTCTAGACATTGTGATGCATAATTCCCAAGCTTATGGCATACGAAACACTTGATTTTACTCGTGTCCTTCTTTCCTAGTTATGAGACTAATTCCTAGCCCTTACACTTTCCAGAAACCTTTTATTTGCCCTTCTTCGTCTGACTAACAAGGGTCGAGTTCTTGTCACCTTTCTTCTTGTTGGCTTTAGACTCCTCCCGAGTCTCTTCCTGGATACAGTTGTCCCAAAGCCTCTAAAAAGTGGGAATGTTGTCCCATGCACAGATACCCTTGAAAAATGGTTCCCAAGGCTTTGAGAATCCATTCAATGTCATATTTACCAATTCTGCATCAACCACCTTCTCCCCAAATGCTGCAATATGATCACAGATTTGGGTGATCTTCATGAGGTAAGTGGTAACGGAGTCTAATCTGAACATCTGCATGGATATGAGCTTATTCCTCAATACCATCTTCATGTTTATGTTCTTGCTTTGGTAGATACTTACAAGGGCATCGAACATCTCCTTGGCCATCTTCTTCTCGGAAAAGTGAGGAATCAGATGATCCTTCATTGCATCCAAGATCGCTCACAAGGCTCTAATCTCCTTCTTCTCATGAGATGCCAATTATTGTGGATTTGTCAATGAAGGAACTATTTTGTTAACAATCTCCCAAAGATCATTTTCCTTCAAAAGAAATGTAACCCTTGCTTTCCAGGGCAAGAAGTTTGAAGCTCCATCCAATTTGTCTTCAAACCTGACAGTAGTTGTTGCGATCTTCCAAATCTAAACAAGTTGCCATGAAAATGAATCTGTAGGACTTCAGATATAATAGATATGTTGTTGTAAACTCCAAATTTGACTATTGGTCACTCAGATCCAACAGATATGTTGTTATAAACCCAGATATGCACTTGATTTGACTGTTGGTCACTCGAAACTAATAGATTTGCACTAGATATGACTAATGGTCACTTAGATCTGCAAGATCTATTTGATGTAAACCAAGATCTGCACAAGATCTAACTGTTGGTACCTCAGATTTGCAAGATCTGTAAGTTGTAAACCCAGATTTGCACTAGATCTGATTCTTGGTACCTCAGATCTGCAATATCTGTTTGCTGTAAACCCAAATCTGCACTAGATCTAACTGTTGATACTTGGAAATCTCAATCAAAGACCATGCTCTGATACCATGTCAAAACATCAACCTTATGTCTATAAATTGTTTGACTATGCCCCAATTTGCAACTAATAAGTCTAAGAACACCCACCATGGGCTCAAACGTTTGTTGCAATTGTTCTCAACCATTGTTCTTAGTCCATACTTGTAATCTAAAAAGTCTTTATGTGGCCAAATATTTGCATCATCGTAAGTTAGAATTAGAATCATGCAAGGACTCACAATAGAAGGTTCATGAACCTAAGTCCAAACCGAATAACCAACATGGAGCATTTATAGAAGTTGAAGAACCCTCAATATCTCTTGCTCTAGTGATAGGGTTAGGTTGTCTTGTTACCTTTAAAAGCTACAACTTTATCAAGAACAATAGGATATTGGTTAGGGTTGATTTGAGTAGCGCACTTAATATTTTGAATAAGAAGTATGTTAAACAACTAGGACACATTAAAAATCTTTCCTATTAGCATTCTTGGCCATAAACACATCTAATGTGAAGGTGAAATCCAAAATCTTGAGACCCAATAGGTGATTATGCATTAAATAATCAATTTTGTGACATAAATGTTGGTGGATTATGTGCTAAGCATCCAATGGCTATAATCACTACACTTATATTCGATGAATTACCAAGAATGTCATCTATTGTTTACACAATATGGTCGTGACTACACACAATTAATCCCCATGCCTAAAGACATTAAAACATTTGATCTGAAACATATGAGGAAGACATTAAAAATAGTCATCTTGGTTTTACTCAACTATTATTCTCTATGCAAGAAAAAATGCATCTCCAAATAGAACAACCATGCATCTATGAGTCCCAAAGAATTATCCCTTGATAGGGGTATGGAACTTGTTATTGAATTTGTTCCCACTAAAGAACTAGCACTAGTTTGCTCGTGTAGCTATGGCCTTTTAATTTTGAGTTATGTAAAGTCTAGTAAAGTGTAATTTTTACACTAGTGATTTAGATGAATCTCAACCATTGATCTCAAATGAGAAAGAGATTTAAACTCATTGAGAGATTAGGGTTATGGAGACTTGGTCATCAACTCAATGTTACAAAAGAAATTCAAAGTGAAAGGAAAGGACACAGAAAGACTGTTAGAGAAACACAAGTGAGACATAGAGAGAGTGATAAAGGATTTTTATTCAATGTGCAAGTTCAAAGGAGGAAAGAGGAAACGGTTTGCAACAGAAGAAGGTCAGGTTGTTGCAGAAGACAGGGTGCAAGAGGGTTTTCGCCCAGTCGTACAGGGCCGAGTTGCAAGTCCATACAGGTCATACGATGCACTAGAACAACCAAGTGTTGTTGTAGTTTTGTAATCTTTTCTTAGTGGGCTATTTTTCCCAGTTTGGGAGCCCTTGTAAGCTTTGAGCCGAGTTTAATTTCCAGTTAATTTCCAGCCAGTGTGCAATTATTCTATGGTGTGAATTTTCTATTTAAAAATTCAGCAAGTAATTTTTTGCTTGAGATAAGGAAGTAATTTTCCCAGGGTTGATATTCTGAGATGGTATCAGAGCATGGTCTTTGATTGAGATTTCGAAGTACCAGCAGTCAGATATAGTGCAAATCTTGGTTTACAACAAACAGATCTTGCAAATCTGAGGTACCAACAGTCAGATCTAGTGCAGATCTGTTGAGACTTGGGTACCTTGGAAAGTGGTCCCCGTGTGCTTATGAGTCTCTAAGCACAAACGGGGAAGAGTATTACCCTTGTACTTTACTTTATGATTCTAATTTCACTTTGACTTAGGAGATTTAAGTCAAAAGTGAAATATGTCACTTAAGTCATAAAGTGACAATTAATTCACAATGTGGGTGAATTAATAGACATAAAGCAACTAAGGAAAGTGGGTTTCCTTAGTGAGATTTTTGGATGAGATCTCACCCATTGATTAGACTTGGCTAGATCTAATCTAGGCCATTGATCTTTTAGGGTTGGCTCAAGGAAGCTAAAGAGAGGGTAAAGTGAGTTTTGGAGACTCATTCTTCACTTGTGAGTTTTGGAGAAGAGAGGAGGGTGCATTTCTTGAGGAGGAGGAGGGCGCACTTCATGAGGGTTTGAGAGAAACCCTTGAGAGCTTGAGGAGCAGGCTTTGTTACTTAGAGCTTGCATGGAGAGCATTTCCATGGAGTTCTAGCTTCCATTCCTTGGAGGGAGCATGATATATGGAGGAGGGGCGCATTTATTTCCTTCATATGTTCACCAGGAGAGGAGGACTTGTCACTTTGAGATGAGATCTGATGCATAGGGAGAGGAGGACTTGTCACCTTGAGATGAGATTTGATGCGTAGGGAGAGGAGAGCTAGGGCACTTGCTTCTGTGGAGAGAGGCATTAAGTTTATGGCTCAGTTTATTTATGGTGATCATTTCTGCTAGGAGGAGGGCGCACCTGTGGATTGGGTTGACAGCTACCTGGTAGGAGCACTGCTTGGAAGAATTCAGTTCTGACAGTTTCAATGGAGAGGCAGCACAGGAGAGCACATTCCTGTGGAGGGATTTCTTCATTGGGTCACAGATGAGCTAGAGCGCTTCAGTTCAGTGCAGAGGGCAACATAGGGAGAGGGCGCACCTGAGTTTGGGCACATCTCTCTGGTTCTTGTGGCAAGGCTTGTGAGGAGCTTGCTATGTATACAGGTTCCATTGTATTTCATTACTTGTTGTATCTCTTGCTTTGATCATCATTATATAGACATATATCCCAAACTGGTTTTCCCTAGGGAGGTTTTATCCAGGGTCATGTTGACCAAAAATACATGTGTACAAAAATGCATGTGTTAGTTTCTTAGATCTGTTTATTTACAGCTGTAAAGATCTTTAGGTGTGTTGTACTTATTTTAGTATGCATGTAATAACTTCTGGTTACTAAAACTACATGCTAGAGAACCTAAAATTGGAAGTGCAACCGTAACAAAACAGCAAGAAGTTCTTGGACTGTTGGTTGTCCTAAAATAGCAGCAAACATTATCATAACAGTTGAAACTTAGAGTCAATCTGTGGTCAAAGACAGACCCAGTTGACAAGCTTGATAGGACCTGAAAATATTCAAGATCTACCTTTACAGATAACGACCATTTCGTCTATTACCATTACAACATCAACTTCCACACATGTCCACTATGTTCATAGTCATTAAAAGGCAAGTCCACACAAACACTTCCACTCATACATTGAATGCACAAGAAGACATCGGACATATAGGACCAACTCAAACTTAGTCACTAAAGCCAATACAACAAGGTTACATTGTACATAAAATGACCACATCCAAGGGTCAAAAACCTGTACAACATTCATCTAACCTGTACAACATTCATTCGCTCTCTTCCAAATCCTTCCCTTTTTGTCTCCCAACCAAAGTCCATTTAGGCAGTGGGTTGTCTACCCAATGACCTCCCACTATGCCCATGACCCAGTCCTATCCTCTAAAACATGGAGTTCAACCAAATCTCCAAGCCCAGATCCAATGCAATAAATCATCCAAACTTGTCCAATCAAAACATCTATCTTCAAAATATTCAACTTACATCTACTTCCTTATGCTGGCAATCACTCCTTGGCACCAATCGACCCCTATCATCTAATAAATCACCTACATGCACACACCAAGAGAAACCTTGGCACCAATCGACCCCTATCATCCTCAATTGATCACTATTTACGGATGTGATAGTGTCCCAATTCAACCCCCATTGTCCTTGATCAATCTCTATCTGTGGATGTACTGTCCCCATATGACCCCTATTGGGCTTTCTCTCTACTAAATCTTTGCTTGTCCTCAATTTTTGAAGCGTCTAAGATAAGAAACATTCACTCGCATCCAATAAGGCAGCGCTTCCAATGTCTCGAGCTCGCCATATCCATTGTTTAGTTTCTAAATCTTGTGCCTTTTCCAAATGTCACAAAGCAAAACAAGATGTCCTTCCTCAAAGGTATTACTCGTGTACTTGTTGTATACCTCATCATGTTGTTGACGTAAAGTTTGCTATAAATATGCCATGGCCGCGTACTTGGGATTTTTAGTTTCTTTTTGCGATATCTCTACAAGGCACAATATTTTCTTAAATCTGCTAGGTACCTGGCCTCTAATGAGGTGGCAGAAGGCAGGCAATGGAGGGTTTTTCTTACAAAAGGAGGATTGTCGGCAACTGGTAAGGGGCAGTGGGACTGAGACATGCATAATGCTGCCAAGTTGGAGATTGACTCATGCAGCATTCAACAGGATGTTAGGGATGCACGCAGAACACTTGTGGAAAGGAAACTGCACAGAAATCACGCAGTACACACCAGGATGGACAGTAGATTGTGTATGTTTGATGGATTGATTTCAGTAGACAAGGGCAGCAGGCTGATTTCGCACATTGTTCCAAGAATCTACCTACCCTGATACCAATGCTATAACCTGGCACATCTGACATCTCCATGACTGGGAAGCATCTGCTTTCCCTGGAGATATCACAGCCACACCTGCAACAGTAGAATAGTCAAATCTGCAACCACAAAGATCTTAAGAGAGAAGAATAAATGCAATAATAATAAGATTCTGAACCACAATGATGACCCTCAAAGAAATGAGATGCCTTGTATATATATAGTTTCCAATATTATTTTATTTTTATTCCGTTGATGGCTAACATTGTTCCTTCTAAGGGGATCATAATAAACTGTTTGTTAAACTACCCACCTGTGCTTGAGAGAAATAACAAATGACAAAATCACAAGACAATCTGCAAAAATATCTCATGATAACATAATCAGTTTTTCATTGTACATCATGGGGATAAAATGAATGGCCTCCTACAATTAAAAAACATGGCAATCTTCGCAAATGTGGATGAAAATATACATTCCGACCTAAAAGAGAATGGCTGAATATCCTGCAAATAATAATAACATAAATAGCTACCCAAATAATAATTGCCTGAACGGATGATTGCAGAAGTGAGGACACGAGAAAAAAACATAATACTAAGATAGTAAATAAAAGCTTTAATGTGGCATTCTCACCAAAGCTTTAATGTGGCATTTGGTTTTCCAACCTAAGCCTATTACCACATTATCATACCATAAACATGTCAAAATACTGTATGAACTTCATAGCCAAAGCAGATGACGGAAAACATATAAGGACCATAACATACCTTCTGATACATCTTCTCTTGCCAATCCTCAACATCAACAGTTCGCCATCCAGTTTGACCAGATGAATCAATAGAAGCTGAAAACCCCAAAGCATATGCAAGAAAATGAGGAGTTGAGACAAAAACAGAGTATTTTAAAGTATTCTTCACGCATGCTATAATAAGCTCAATATGCAAAGTTTCCATACTTGAATCTTATATTTATAACAGAATAATAAACAAACTTTAAACATAAACACATAAATCAAATAGATAAAAGAAAAGTACTTGAAGAGACATTCTGAAGACCTCTTTGCTGTGAAGGCTGACAATACGGTTCAGGATTGTTCTGCTGCTGTAACAAGCTATCACATGTTTGAAGACTGTGCTGCACCTCTTGTTGGTTTGAATGTGGTTGCTGCAACAATGACTGTTGTTGCAATTGTTGGGATTCAGACTGCAGCTGGGAACGAAGTTGTTGGTGCTTTTGCAACTGCTGCTGTGATTCCTGGCTTTGTGGTTGTAATGATGCTTGTGAAGCCTGCATTGTTTGATGTATATTGCCAGAGTTTGGATGCTGAAAAATCTGTTGCAGATGATGTTTCTGCTGTTTATTAGCAACATTATTTTGTTTCCCCATATGTTGATGTTGTGAATGCAGAACTGGCTGTTGACACGTGGCCTGTTGCTGTTGTGTAACAGAATATGGCACTGACTGCTGCTGCCTGCAAACAGGCTGCTGATGTTGATGGAGAGCAAACAGGGGAACTGTCTGCCCAGTAGAATGTTGTGATTGTTGAACAGATTGGTTAGTTGGTTGCAAAACAGCAGTTTGCTGGTGGCCAGCTTGTTGAGCTGATTGGAGGATGGGCAGTTGGGCAGCTTGCACCATGGGCTGCTCTGGTGATTGAACATGGGCAGGTGGTTCTTGTTGTGATTTCTGTTCAAGAAATGAATGTTGAGGTTGTGACTGCTGCTGAACTGAAGGCTGGAGGTGGGACTGTTGTTGAAGATTCTGTGACTGCTGTTGATATATCAAATGGTGCTGAGTTTGTGCTCGTTTCTGCTGTTGCTGAGGTTGTCTTGCTTGCATCTGGTATCTCGGAGAATTTGTTAGCAAAGTATTTTGGGACAAAACCTGTCCTCTTGAATTATTCAATGAGTTTTGGGATATCCTTGACATAATTGACATGTCATTAGTCTGTCCACCAACAGTAGAGATTCCAACCTGAGATGATCCTGGTATAGTGGATAATGCAGATACAAAACCAGCTGAAGTCTGTGTAATGCTAGACTGATTATTTTCTGTTAGCAGCTGTGGCCGCGCTTGAATTTGGATAGGTTGCGTGAAATCTGTAGCTAAAATATTGTGGAACAGCAACAAGAAAGCTTCTCAACAGCACTACTTTAAGAGAAGTACGACAATTTTAGACAAGAGCTCTATGAAACAAAATGTAAATGACAATCTTCTCTTCTCCATATTATTCTGTAAACACATCATTATACCAAAACTAAAAATCAGTCTTATCTACTCCAAACATTATGTTTTATTAGGTGCCCTTACCTGAATCCAGCAACTTTTGGTCACATCCAGTAGAGTTGTCTGGCAAAGAATTTATTCCACATCCTTGATTTTTTATTTGTGTTGTCTTCAGTGTGGAGCAAATTGTCCGCATATAATCTTCCTGCAAAACAATCAGAAAATAAATGATCATATGGGGAAATTTTCACAGCAAGAGATTTATGATCATTTATTTCTATATCAACCAATATCGTCTTTAAACATTTTATGGTATGAATGCCATCAACACTGACCATCAAATAAGAGGTTGACCTTTACCAATTCATTGTGAACCCTCTAACACAATTATCTAATCATATCACTTTTAACTGCCTAATGTTCATGGAATGAGTCAATAAACTGAAGGATGGCTTTTTATAAATGATATTGATATCAAATACATATGTTTTCTTCAAGGCGAGATTGACAATCAGGGACAATAGACATTTTTAACTTTTAACACTAACTACCAAAAGACATAGTCGATCGAGACAGTCATTTCATCCACATTACTACTAAAGCAGCTCTACAATACATGCACGTTCAGTGGAATACTGCACATTATGAATATTGGAACAGAGGGGTATATCCCCTTTTAGGATGAGAAATTTACTACATTTCAAAGAGAACAAATAATTCCATAGCAACAAAATATATTGCTTACAAAGAAACATCTCTTCCAGGTATTTTTATTCAACCGTATAATCCTTCTTTGGCCTTGCTCGATCACCAATGTTTCCTTTTGCATCAGGACATCCCTACCAAGATGTACCTATTTGACACCATCATCAAAGCCACAGTTTTCTGTGTGGCTGAGGTCTGGGGACCCTATCTGTCCTCCATATATTGGGTACATGTTGAGATGGCACAGTCTATCATGCTCCAGCATATGATCAATTGCAAATAGGTGGTCCTTCAAGCCACAGCCCATCCTTGGGGCACATCCTTTACACATGGAGAAATTTTCAGACTTGTTTTCTTCCTCCACTAGATCCGCACTCTGGGGGACTCTACTGGATGGGATAGATATCCATATCTCACTCTATGATCTTCCATGGACATTGCCTCCCTAGCCCATTCTGGACATAAACGAGGCTAGTTCTCAGAGCCCACTTCATTTCCCTGGTGAATTGTCATTTCTATAGACCATCTCACTCCTTTCAAATATTCTTTGGATGCCCCAATCATCTCCTTCCGACAAAAGGAGAGATCAACTAAGTTTTGAGATGATATCTACCGGATTACGAGCATTTCATGTAGTTGTTGAATCGTCCCATTGTCTATCCTAACTACATCCGGGTGCATGACCTTGTTGAGAAATGTAGCTTGAGCATAAACTTCTTGCACAGGGTTCAGACTGGATGACCAAGAAGTGGTTTGAAAGATTTTGTTAGCGGCCACTTAGGAAAAGTGGAAAATAATTCTATCTTGTGATTTCATTTTAGTAATAAAAGAAAAGTGAAAGTATAATGTTTTGAAGTCAACTAGTCTTAGGAATCTAAATGAAATGTTCTAGATTTGTGATCAACTTGCAGTAGTTGGGGAAAATATTCCAAATGCAAAGCTAGTAAACATGGCACTGAATGGATTCCCATCTTCACGGGAACCATTTGTCAACTATATTTGTGCTCATGATAACCCTCCTAATCTGAAAGAATGTGGGATGACTATATCCAAGAGGAGACTTGAATGGAGTCAAAGGCCAACAAGAAGGGTGGTGATGAGAACCTAGATCTATTTGGTCAGCAAATTAGGGCAAAGATAAAGGACCCAGCAAGGATAAGGGAAGAGAAGTTGGCCTCACAGTCAGGAAAGGACTTGAGCAAAATCAAGTGCTTCATTTGTCATAAGCACGGTCATTATGCATCACAGTGTCCAGATAAGAAGAACGGTAAAGGGAAGCAGCAGTAGAAGTAGGTAGCAACCTCTGCAAAAACTCAAATGACTGATTTTTCTACCAAGTTAGAGAAGGATTTGTCGATGGTATCTTGCCTTTCTACCAACATGGTTCTTAGGAATGTGTTCTATGTGGACAGTGGGGCATCTCGTCATATGACATCAACCTGGAAATTATTTTCTAGTCTAACATAGCAAGACTCAAGAGTACAGGTTGAGCTTGGTGATGATGCCAAGTAGCGAATAGCAGGAATTGGTATTATTCCCTTCTAACTCAAGTGATATGACTCTTTAGATTTTGACGATGTCTTGTTTGTTCTAGGTCTCAAAACGAACTTGCTTTCAGTTTTAGTTATGGAGGATTAGGACTTTGTAGTTGAGTTGAAGAACCAGCAAGTCTTCATCAAACCGAACAAATCTGGCCCAAATTCCACACAATTAATAGGGGTTAGAGAAGGTAATCTTTACAAGTTGAAGTGTGAACTTGTTCGAGCCTTAGTTCATAACAATGGCAGCTTGTGGGAATTGTGGCACAAGAGGATGGGATACCTGCATCACAAGGCGTTGCCTATTCTAAAGGAGCTAGTTACAGGACTTCCAAAGTTCAGTATTGAACAACATACAGTATGCACAAGGTGCACACTTAGCAAGCATGCCAAGGTTGCTTTCCCGAGAAACGAGCATAGGTCTAAGGAGATTCTAGACTTAGTGCATTCAAATGTTTGTGTATCAATGTCAATAGCATCAATTTTAGGCTAAGTCGCCGCATTTGACAAATTTCAAGAAAGAAATCTGAAATTTATCGAATTTCAAGGCAATCCGAACAAATCCATTCATGTTCAGTGAATCTCAAGTCAAACTGAAACCCAAACTAAAACTCGGACAAATTTGAAAGAAAATCGCAGTTTTTTGTTTATTGTGGACATGAGAATGAAAAATACTTCATGACTATAATTAACCAAATTCTTAAAACGTTCCAGAGCCAAACATCTTATGGTTATTTAGTTAATGCCAAGTGTTTGATTTGATTGTGACCCCTTTAAAGGCAGCAGAACTTGCTATTTATATAGACATTAACAGTAGAAGAAATCAGTCACCAAATCACATAGTGAGCAGAGCACAGTGAGCAGAAATTTAATTAAATGGCACGTCAAAAATCAACTGCGAAGACATGGAAACATGTCAAGAAGGAAGGATCAGATTGTATCTTTCAATTATATGGAAAAACTTTAATTTGTTCCTTAACAAAACGAGTGGACCAACTCCTTAGTATCTCTAACGGAAATGGAGGTGGCGTGGAACGATGCCCAAAAATATCTGATGAGCAAAAAGATGCAGTGCAGCAAGACTATGGCAAATCAAAAGCAAACAAGGGAATAAAAAAAACAAAGAGGCAACAAATTCAGAGGGAGATTGTCATATCTTCTTCACCTGGCATTCCTTCTTTCACCTCAAACTTCATTTTAGTATTGCAAAGTATTTTGTTTTACTACTTAGATCTACTCACATCCTCTTTGTTCTTGTAGCTTTGTATTCAAGATTTCCTGGATTACCCAAGGGTTTTATGTGAAGATTTATGATCTGGAAATCTTTCATTTCACCCACTCAGAACCTCTAAATATTTTTGTTTTACATTTCTGTACATTTCCATATTGTTTTTGGCATTCTAACATCTTAGAATAGTTCTTTTAAACATATTTTACTAGCTGATTTTTACACAGAAAATTTCTGGTTTGTCTAACAAAAAATTTCCCCAGTTTTTTGGTCTTTTTGCAGCTTTTTCAGCAAGCTTTTCTTGCTGATTTGTTGGAGGTCTGCACCAAAAAGGAGGAGCTACAGCCCATTTGGGGCCCTAAAACATCCAAAAGAAGCCTCCTAAGTTGGGGTACTACCTTCCCAACTTTTCTTCTTTCTCTTTTCATTGTAAGCAAGCCCAAAGAGAGTCTCTTGGGCTTGCACTTCTCTAAAAAATTAAATTTCTGCGTTTTTGTTTTTCTCTTTGCCTACACCTTGCATAGTGGATTGACCTAACCATCCATGCAAAATCGTAAGGCTAGCTATCAGTGTTATTACAGCATTGTATTTTTTTTTCAAGTTTTCCCCACTTGTCCTTAAGGCAAGGTTATGTGGCTAGGATTTGTTTATTTACTTTCCAAGTCAAGTTATTTCTCCATGCTTTATTTTTCACCCACTTGGGCACAAAACCGATAGGCTTGTCCTCCATCTTGTGCCTTTGTTGAGGTTGCAAGTAGATTAGTTTAATTTTAAGTTATTTCATTTCATTGTTGGTTTGCCTACACCCTGCAAAGAGGATTGGTTTTGCCACCCATGCAGTACCGTAAGGTTGGGTAGATAGTTGATGGTTTATGCTTCTAATTTTTCTTTCAAGTTCATGTGATATCTTAATGGTTTAGAAGCACTTAATTTCATTTGCTATATCTTGCTTAAGCCCATGGAGGCATAATCTATTTTCTTGTACATTTCTTTGAGCACTTGTCATTTCTTTTCTTTCAAGCACTTAACTCAAGTAATCTTTAATTGCTTAATCAATCTATCTTAGGTTCTAGGGAATCAATCTACTTAGCTTAATTAGATCACCCTCTACTGTTGCAACTTTCGCCATCAAACAAGGCGATTGTGGAGGCTACTTGGGGTGCTAGATCAGGGATGATCTCACGACACTAGGTGTCCCCCTTGTTGAGCGCCCAAGTTTCCTAGGTTAACCTATGGAGCTAGGGTAAGGCCTTGTTTGCCTTGCTTATTGAGCACCCAGCAATATTTTTGGCCAAAGCGGTGGGAGTTTTGGGGAAATCACCTAGTCTAGGATTGCAACTTCACCTAATCAATCTAAATTCTAAAATCTACTCACAACAACCTATGGTTTAATTTCATAATTCATTCTTCCAAGCATTGTAATTGAGCATCTTGTGGTGGTTGAGTAGTTGAACTTAGAAGTTGCGCACTAGTGCCCATGGAGGCTTTCTTTCATGGTCTTATCTACTCTTGAGTTGCAGATTTGTCTTTTGAGCAGCCCCCTTGAAGTTGCGCACCTCTCTTTGGAGCACTTCAAGTTTGGGTTTGAGTTGTGTGTTTTGTTGTGGATGCAATCTTGATCTATCTCTTTTCATTCCTGCAAAATCAAAATAGAAGTTAGTTCAATTATTGCTCTACTAGAATCATAGATCTAACAAGTGCTTGTTCTTTTCATTTGTAGATAATTATATCTTGTATATTGTTGTAGCATCTAGATATTCTTTATTGTGTTGATAGTTGTCTTATTTCTTTTGTATCTCATCTAATTGTAAAGTATTGTAAAGTTATTCTTTTGCTTTGTATTTAGATCTTGTTATAATTGACCCCATTGCCCAACCTTAGGCACTAGTCATAGTTGGCTTAGGGAAAGGGTTGCTTGTCATTGAAGGTTTGCATTGCATTGTTGCCTCTCATATAGGCTAGTTTCCCCCTTACCTTTAACAAATTAAAATTAACTCCTAGATTTCACCTAATAACTCACATAGTAATTAGGGTCTACCCCCCTTGGCTTCCCTAGGAGTAAACCTAGACGGAAGAAGTTCAAGTCGAGGTGACAGTGGGCTTGAACTTAGGCATTATGCCTCCAAGAACACATTAAGTGGATTGAGACTTGGTCCACATTTGCAAGTGTGTATAAGGACGGCAACAATATCAACATGTGGTCAAGTCTTGTCTGTCTTTTCTTTTTTTGAATAAATGGATGTCCATAAATGTTATTCCTGGGTCAAAATTGCAATGTCTTTACGCATGCCGAGCCTTTGTGTCTATCATTAGAGTGAGCTTGGATGGGGGTTCCATTTGTCATTGTTCCTGAAGCATTTAACCTTTAGGATGGGTAGTGTTGTCGTCCTTATACACACCTCTACAAGCGTGGAGAAGTCTCCAACCCACTTGGTGTGTCCTTGGAGGCACAAACCTAAGTCCAAACCCACTGTCACCTCAACTTGGACTTCTTCCGTCTAGGCTCACTCCTAGGGAAGCCAAGGGGGGTAGACCCTACTTAGTACTTACTATGTAAGTTGATTAATGCGAACTAGGAGTTAATTTTAGTTTATTAAGTTAGGGGGAAACTAACTTGTATGACAAGCAACAATGCAAATGCAAAGATTCAATGACAATCAGACCTTTCCCTAAAAGGGAAACTAAGACTAGTGCCTAAAGATTGGATAAAAGGGGGTCAATTAAATTTATACAACAAAAATACAAAGAATTATTAAATGATCTAATTACAATGAAATAAGAATATAACTTTACACTTGAGATAATTACAAGACGAAATATACAAATGAAATATAATAAAGATAAACTCCAAATGAAACTAGCAAATTAGATAATTGCACAATATAGACAAGAGAACTAAAGAATAATTAGATCCAATATACAATGAACATGAGATATCCACACATGAAAGATGTAACTTGAGAGTAACTTGGAAATAAACTGCCAATGAAGCTAGTGCGCAACTTATGAAGCAAGAGAACTTGAAAGCAAATCACCCAAGAGAGATGATGTGCAACTTATGAAAGTAAAGCGCCCAAATAGAGATAATGTGCAACCTTAGAGATAGATATACTTGAAATGAATGTGCCCAACTTGAAAGCAAGAGAACTTGGAAATAAAGTTGCTAGTAAAGTAAACCACATAAAAATGTAGTTGCCTTGAACATAAAACTTGTACAACTAAAGATAACTGGAAATGAAAGCATAAGTGTTGTGAAAGTGTTGTAAGTAAATTTTAGGAGAATTTTAAAGTCTCTCTTTAGTTAGGGGGATTAAGGTTTGAAGATGCAAGCCTAGACTATGTGTACCCTGAGACTCTTACCGCTTTGGCCAAAATGATTGTTGGTTGCTCAAGAAGAAGGGCAAGCAAGGCCCTTCCCTAACTCCACAGGTCCCGAAATGCTTGGGTGCTCAAGCAGGGGGGACACCTAGTGCTGTGAAGTCGTCCCTGACTTAGCACCCCCTGTAGCCTCCACAAGCACCCTTTTTGATGGCGAAAGTTGTAGCAGTCTAGGTGCCTAGTTAAACTAGATAAATTACTTCCCAAATAAGTTACTCCCCTAATTAGTCTAGATGTGGCTACAACTTAAGATTGCTTCAAACTTGAAAGAAATACAAAGTATGATTATTTCCAACTTAACAATTAAAATTAACTCCTAGATCACATTAGTCAGCTTACATAGTAAGTAGGGTCTACCCCCCTTGGCTTCCCTAGGAGTGAGCCTAGACGGAAGAAGTCCAAATCGAGGTGACAGTGGGTTTGGACTTAGGCACTGTGCCTCCAAGGACACACCAAGTGGGTTGGAGACTTCTCCACACTTGTAGGTGTGTATAAGGACGGCAAAAGGTAGGTTTGAGGAGACATAGGAGTGTCTTGAGTCATCTTATGTCTTGTCTCCTCATCTCTTATCATTCTTTCTTTCGGTTTGAGTCAATTGTCCCCCCATCCAGCATAGGAATATGGTCCCTGGTTTTGTCATCTTGATCTTCTTGAGTTATCACTTCGCTGAGGGAAGAAAGACACAATTGCTCTTCTTTTTAGCAGGTCATCTTGTATCGACTTCAACACATTATCTACAGATGAACCAGAAGTAGAACACCTTAGTAGTCGTTAGCCTCATTGGTGATTATTTCGGATCCAACAAGGTTGAGCATCATCGGGCCTTGATTGGATGATCCTTGTCACTGTAAGACTTTAGAACATGTTTCACAGTCTCAGGTTGTGCTCGTACCTTAGGACCCATTGACATTATTGGTGGTGCTCCTTCGCACTTCACAGGTGTTTACATTATTGACATCTAATGAAATGACTCTCCCTTGTGTCGACATCATCACATTTACCACGAGGAGGAGTGTACATTATCGGGTGGGTAGTAGGCAACAGATTTAGATGAGACCCCTTGGTTTTCAGTCTTCATTGGGAGGATTATATACTTTGACTCCATGGCCCATTGGACAGGCTTTGGTACTGCAGGTCAGATTACAGGTTGTTCTTCTTCAGCTTACAGGGCCTTTGTATCCTTCCACATAGTTACAGGGGTATTTTGGTACACATTCCTCAATTCAAAGAGGATCATTGGTACATCCTACAGAGTTCTCACAGGGCATCAGTTTGATTATAGGGACACAGAGATTCTTACGGTTCTCGACATCCCACAGGGGGATCCCGTCCCCTTGAGTCACCAATGTTAACCTCTATATTTTCACCCCTAAAAATATTGAGGGTTAAGAGCCAGCATGCAGCACTTTGGGTGGCATACTGAGATTTTCCCAAGGTTTTAGCACTTATGTTGACCAGGAGGTTGGTTCACACGCGAGGCAGGTACATGATCAATACATGGTTTCCTAGTTCAGAGTCACAGTCCACTTGATTTCCATGCATTTTTTAGAGAGAGAGGTATACATACAGGTGTTGCTACTTTTTAGGAGGCAGTGTTTGAGTGGGTCTCCTAGCAGTTTGGGAAAGTTCAGAGCATACAGTATGAGTCCTTGCAGGATTTTAGGCCCGATGACACTTTTTTCGGGCGACATGCAGGAACTTGCTATTTTTGACAAGTTGTGATCCAGGCCCCAGATTCAGATTCCGAGAGCACAGTATTGATCCTTGAGGCATCCAGAGGCCTTTGGACCTTTTTTTGGATGATGTCACCCGGATTACTATTTTTAGCAGGTTGAGCATCAGGGCCCGCATGATAGTTCTAATTGCAGATTCAGATCCCTTGTGAAAAGAGGAGATTAATGAGTATAAATAAAGTCAGGCTTTTCAAATGACTTTCTATTTTTGGCAGTATTTATGTGGCGGTGTCATCCCAGTCATCCAGGATTATGTGGACAGTTTTCTAAAAATAGGACTAGGATCCTATTTTTAGAGGCCCCTATATTTAAAGGATTCTATTTTTAGAGGACCCTATTTTTAGAGTTCCTACTTTTAGTGGGTCTTATTTTTAGTTGCCTCTATATTTAGCAAGTCCAGTCATCGTCTAAGCAGTGCCAAGTGGCATCCTCAAAGTTCGACATGTGGCAGTTCCTCGAACAAATGTGGCGTCCACCTAAGCTAGGGCGCATGTTTCCAATAATAGGGGGGCACATGAGTTCACTTTAGTCATCTCCATCATGCCAAGTTAACTGAGCACTCACTCGTGTGTTGGCATCTAATTATGGCCTTCTCCACTTCAGTTAACTTGGGCACCTTTTCCACTCTCACTTCCACTCATCCTTTCTCCATTAACTCACCTTATTCTCCCTCATGCGGACAGGCGCATGGATAGTTGACGGGCATCATGTCTCAGTCAACTTCGAATCGTTGTTAGCTGACTTCTCCCATCCATACCATGCACCTCACTTCACCCCTCTTCTCACTCACTTAGCTCGCCATTCACTCATTCATGCGCATTCAAACTCACACTCACACTCACTCATCTCACTACTCCTCCCCACATCCACTTAGACTCTATTCTTACCCTCTCATGTGTCCCTCCTAACTCCTTGAGATATGCACCCTCACTAGCTATATATTGGAGGCTTGCCATGGGTTTTTTCATTGGTTCTTAGCAGGAGCAGCATAGTCCCTCTCTCTCTCTCTCGTCTAGTGGTGTGTCATTGAGCAAAGTAGTCATTGTACTGGTTGTGAGCTTGCCAACTGTGGCGCAACCAACCCTCTTGTAAAGATAGATCAATAAATGTAACATCCTGCTCTTGCGCACACTTCTGATGTGACTTATTCTTTGAGGACACTTGCGTGTAAGTGATCCGGTTCATTATATGAGTGATTGCTTCGCTTAGGGATTCTGATGATGAGATTGTGATTTATGATGTTATGTTATGTTATTATGTATAGACATGTGCTATTGACTAGTTTCTCTTGAGTGTGCAGGACTCTTAACTGATTAAGGATGTCGATGGCATCGATGGACCTCCTTGGACTTCGGATCGAGTCAGGGAGTGGACTATTTATAGTTTGCGTATTTTTGTTATTGCATATGTGACATATGACTAATATTATGATGTTGTTTATGGATCGTTAACATGTTTGTTGATGGATGCAAGCTGACGATAGCTTGCTAATCGGACTCACATTTGGAGTAAAGGGGTCATGCACGACAACCAGAGATATTGAGGGAGAGGTGTGGCAGCAGCCCTGCCACAGCCTACTAGCACTCCCGTCGTGGCTCGAGATGTAGGTTAACAATTACATAGTTCGAGAGATCCACGATGTTGTGAGGGCAAACTGAGACAGTCGTTCATGAAGATTCTAAGGGGTGCACAATAAGGCAGGGTCCTTATTCCTTAGAGGCCCTTAGTATCCCACAAGGTCACTTGACGGAGTATTGACTCCAAGGGTTTGACATCTATCAAAATTAGCCAAAAGCGAGTGGCACCCTTGGAGCACGTAGTGCGTCTTGAAGGGCACGCCGCATAGATGAAATTTGAATGAAGGCGAGTGGCACCCTTGGAGCACGTAGTGCATCTTGAAGGGCACGTCACGGTTTTAACACTGGTGGGTCAATGAACCTAGGTACCTAGAAAATATCTTACCTTGACATGGCTAGCCTTAAAATAATTATGCATCAATAAAGTATATTAATTATAACTTTTCCCGTAAAAATTTGCTAAGCCTAGTTGAAATTAAAGCCTAAGTATAAGTAGGATATGAGGACAAAAATTTAATTACGCAATTAATAAAAGGGGGAAAAATCAAATTAGAATTAAGAGGGGGAAAATCAAATTTAGAATTAAATGGAGGATTAAATTATTTAAAGGATTAATTTTTGTTTATGTGCAAAACTTGTTAAATTCGAACTTAAGCAAAAGAGAAAATTAACTGCAAAATGAATGTGGAACATAGAAGGAATCTAGTATAGAGAACTTTCCTAAAATGAACTCAACTAAGCTTTAAGAAAGACGTCAATCATTAAGGGAATGTGAGCGAATAAAGGGACATCGAGGAGCGTTTTTAGGAACGCTTTTAGGTGGGTGAGGGAAATTGGCAATTTAATTTAATTAATTAAATGAATTTTTGATGCAAATAAGGGATTGGCTGACAAGTGTACGGGGGAGATTATTTCCTAATAATTTTTTAATAAAACTAATTTAATGTGCAAATGGAAAGGTCACTAAGAGGAACTCTATAAAAGAAATGGCAGAGGAGGTAAATGGATCACAACTGGTATGCATAAGTTTACGCTGCCGGAATTTTTCTTGTGGGAGTTGGGATGCCCAGCTCGAATAGAGAGTGGTAGCTCGACCTTTCAAGGCAAGCTGGGAGCTAGCATTCGTTGGTTGTGTGCATGGCCCCCTTACAGCTAGGGGGGCTAAGGGGGAAGAAGAGTACCCCTAGCGTTGGCTGGGAGGTACCGATGAGGTCTTCATGGTTAGCAAGCAGGGAGTTGGACAGAGCGCAAGCGCGGAGAAACATCTTCGTCGTCGATTAAGGTACTCCTATTCTAAGATCAAATTTCCTTAAGTTTTAATTTGATTGTTGTTGTAATTATGAGTTATGCGTTTTTTTAATTCTTGTAAATAGTTAACGAATGAGAATTTGTGCAATGCCTTATGAAGAATTGTTAAATTTTCAATTAAATAAAGTACCAAGGCAAGTGTTTCTCTTCCCTAGGCGCCTAAGGGGGAGAAAGTGCCTAATGTGGGTCCTAGTCATTTAATTTGTGAGATGCAAATTAAAAGGTGACTTTATGACTAAAGTGAGGGTGAGTGAAGAGACACCAAATCTCAGCCACCCATCTAATCTAATCTCAACCGTTAGATTAGAAAACCCCTCACCTTCCCTCATGAGGTCGATTAGGGCAAGAGGGCGCACCCATTCTTGGGTTGTTCATTCATTTCTTGTTGAGAGAGCAAGAGAGAGAAGAGAGAGGTCGAGCTAGAGAAGAAAGAGGTAGCATTTGCAGAGCTGGGCGAGCATCCCAAGGCAGCAAGCTAGCACGGATTTCAAGACAAGGTACAGCAATTAATGCAGACTGTACGGTATGGATTTCTAGAGGCCGTACAGCCATTTTTCATGCACAGAAATTGAGGGGACAGCAAAAGAATTTCTAAGAAGTTTGGCACACATCCCAAGGCTGTCGTATAGCCATTTATTGGCACAGAAATTGAGGTAACTGCTGTAATTAATTTCTGAGTGTATTTCCGTACAGTCTGTACAGTTTGGCACGAATTTCGAGGGTCCTACAGCACGATTTTCAAAGAGTTGTTCCTGCTGGGTTTTTCGTACAGTTTTAGCAAAAATTTGGCACGAATTTCGAGATAGTCCATACAGCATTAATTGTTGGGACAGTCGTACAGTTGTAAGGATTTCTGACACAAAAATCGAGGAGCTTTTTCTAGGACTGTTCAGAAGGATTTTTTTGCGAAAGAAAGTCCAAATAAGTTTGTGTAAATTTCTGAAGATGAATATGTTG
>ML781195.1:496757-531260 GCA_009831015.1 Picea engelmannii | reverse complement strand
AAGTGGGATGACTGTTTGCTGTCCTAAAACAGCAAAAGAAGACAGCCATACAGTTGAAACTTAGAGCCATACTAAGGTCAAGGACAGACCTTAGATGGCAGCCTCATAGGACCTCAGAATTTCTACAAATAATGCCAAAGTTGCCATTCTTTAATGACGTGTCCATGCAATGAGAGCTAACTATTTCAAAAGAGCCTACCTGAAGCCCTCAAAGGGTGTGTACATGACCCTCTCGAGTGAAACTCATATAGAGTTCTTTGAAATCCATGGTGACTAGTCCCGACTCCCAACGTGCATAACCATTCTACCCCCAATACTATATCAAACCCACCCATATTGATGGAAAATAGATGGGTTTTGAGCTCATAGTCTCCCATTTGGTGTCTAACATTTTCATTTCCCCCACATTTCATCATACCTCCATTAGCAATCATGATTTGAAAGTTGGGCATCGGGTGTACAAAACAATGGGTTTTTTCTGCCACTCTCTTGTGAATGAAATTGTGAGTCTGTCATTGTCAACTAGGACTATGACTTTCCGATGCTTGATGTAACCTGTGAGTTTCACGGTTTGTGTAGTTGAAATGGCAAATAATGCATGCAGGGAGATAAGTGGTTCTTCATAAGAGAATGGAGGTTCCATATCTGCCTGAGGTTGAGTGTTGTTGTTTTCAACTTGTAACTCTGGTGTCTCTTCGATACTTATGTCTTTACTTGGGGCCTAAGTGGTCATATCAATTTGGAACAAATTTTGTTCTTTACACCAAAATGACCTGGAACATATTTTTCATCACAATTAAGTCCTTGTCTTTGACGAACTGTCATTTCCACTGGAGACAACCATTGTACTTTCAAGGGATGAGTAGGTGTTGCTTGGGGAAGTACCCTGGGGAGGATGAATGTGGAGAACAAAGGTTGGTTTTTTTGTTTGTGCATTGATCATCGTCTTTGCTTCTAGGGCCCTTTGTGTTGCTTCCAACCATCTAGTAGGACATTCCATTCTAACTTGTGCTCAAATCTCCTCCTTGAGGCCACTAATGAAACATTCTTTATAGAAATAATCTTAAGTTTTCTGTACGGATAGCTAATTGCTCAAAGGTCGCCATAAAGTCTGCGACTAAGCCTGTTTGGCATAACTTGGTAAGCCACCACAAATAGTGAGTATCTTTCTCGAAATGTGCATAGACAGCTTTAACAAATTGACTCCAAGCGATATAGCTTACATATGCTTTTTTATGTCATTGCCATCGCTCCAGATCTAGATACAAGACCCCCACCCTCAGTTTCATCATGTCATCAGTAATGCCCTGGAGGGTGAAGTAATGTTCGATCTGGGTGATCCATCCTAACAAATCAGTGTTAAAAGTTACAGCATCGTGAGACATTCTCCAAGACTGCCTTTCGCAAGGCAAAACTTGAGACTTGGATAAAACGGTCCTATGATTCAAGACAAGAGTCAAATAGTCTTGTAAGCTTTAATTGAGCCAAAGCGAAAACAAGAAAAGTACATTATAAGTCGATCTTAATTGAGCCAAGATTGATGTTGCCTAAATGGAAAAAGTGATGTGAAGTTCTCCTAGGTCACTCGAGATGGATAAAGCTACGAGACCTTGTCTAGAGTCTGGCCAACTCTAGATAAGCGACTGTAGCATGTGACCAAATTGTGCTGGAGAACTGAAGAATCACATCCTGAGACAAATGATCTTTACTTATACTTGAGTTGCAAATATGTAATGAGCTAGTGCATTGGCACCTGTGACCATGATTATCTAAGAGTGAAGATTTCGAAGTATAAGCGACTAAGTGTGAATGGGTTTGACATAAGTAATTATTAGTTAAGATAACTTGAATGATTATCAAGTTAAGTAATTATATTATTAACTGGAGTAATTATGAAGTTAAATAATCAAGTCGAGATAACTTGAAGTGATTATTAACTTAAGTAATCAATAAATTAAATAATAAAATAATTATTAAAGATAAGTAATTAATGACTTGAGTGATTCTCAAGTTAAGTAATCAATTAAGTTAACTAATTAATAAGTTAAATAATTGTTAACTGAAGTAAACAAAACGACTTCTAAAAGAAGTCAACCTCAACTCTAAAAGAAGTAAAAGAAAACTATCTTAATCTCTTGTAGAAGATCAAGTCATTGGTAATAAAAGAAACCTCAGCGTGTAGCGAAAGCTCATTTTTTTTGTCATGGAGAGGAAGAGATCAAGGTTTTTGTAACAGGGCTTTAGCGTTCCAAAAGAGAAGGTGATCTTCTGCAGAATAGCAGCACATGCATGCTGCCATTGTAAGGTCTAGAGGTCACATATACTTAAGAGATTACTTGGAATCTGTCACGGTTCCAGTGAGTTCATAAGCAAACCCTCATGGTATGTGTAAGAGCCTAACGACCTATTGTATCTGCTCCTAGCTCAGCTATTCACTAATAAGAAAAGATCATTTGTTGTTGGGGTTTTTCCAATTGGCTTTCCCCAGGATAAATCTTTGTGTACTTGTGGATGCAAAGTTTATTATTGTGCTTCTGTTATGGTGAATTTGAGCTTCAGTTTTAAAGTCTGAATTTAAGTACAGTACTAAATTTTAAAAAACAATTAGATCTGAATATCACCATAAAATTAACATGGTATCAGAGCTCAGGGCGTGAAGTCACTCAATTTTGTAGCAACTTGAGTTCACCCAGGGGTCCTCGAAGCACAGTTCAGTTTAGCCAACAGAGATGATTATATAAAATATATAAAATACCCTACCAACCTAAGTTGCATGGAAAACTTAGAAAAATGGGATATACAGATATATTTCACTCCTTATCACTCTCACAAACTCAGAAATGAAAAACGTTAGGGCTCTGGGCCCTCAAGCAGATCCAGGACAGATCCTGCCAGTTCTGGATCTGGATCCATAGAAACACAGATCTTGGATCCTCCATAGGCAGATCAGTAACATAGCTACTAACAGATGCCTTGTATTCTCACAGTTGTACAGCATATTCCCTCTATGTTTTACACTTTTTCTTCTGAACTAAGCTTGGAAACGTGATTAGCAGTCCTATTAACAACTTGTGGGCCATCTATAAACCATAAAACTGTCTTTCATTCATGTGCTGGTCGAATTCCAATTAGAATATCTAGGTTCACCTCTTCATTTTGTCCACTATCTATGTCTGTGGCCCATCTTTGATATCATGCTTTATAGTCTAAGGCTGCCTGGTCTTTTACCCTCAGTCATCATTTGTTGTCCAAATCTTTGTTTGATATGCCATGGATAATCACAGTGACTCAGTTAAGTATTACACACATGATATCTTAAGTTAAGCCCCTTTTGCTGTGCAAGCAATTTCAACCACTTTCTACACTTACAAAACAACAAACTCATGCATAATCTTCTGCCATCTCATCATTTAAAAGGTATATAGTTTCTGTACATGTCCATCCAAAGAACACCCTCCAGCATTAGCTCTTCACTATCAGTCTATCACCTATCTCACATGCAGCCTAATAAAGGCCAGTAAAGCACAAGCACCCATGACCCATGTCCAAAAAGTTTTCATCTAAATCTGATCACCATAAACCAGGAAATGGAAATAAAGTTTTTTTTCGCCACAAGTAGTAGATGCAATCGTGCATATAAGAAACATATGTAAAAGGGCTTTCTTGGAGAAAGGTAAACGAGGCAATTGTAATCTTATTATTATGCACCAAAAATCTGTTACAGATACAAGTTTACAAAGATGGATAAACAGCAATACTGGAAATAGATGGATAAAAATCTTTGAAATGCACAATCACTGGGTTCAGTCATGAAAATTAGTTTGCAGAAAGTAATAACAAATGTGAACAACGCATATGTCCTGTACCTTACTTGTGGCTGTAGAATAAATTTTATCTTCAAACCTTAACGCAATGCTCTTCAAGTTCTGTTCACCCATGCCCTTGGCGTTAATTGGACTGTGCTTCTGTAGTGTGCTCATTCTGCACAAAACAGTTCATCACTGAAAATGTTAACATTGTATCTGTCAAAAGATCAACCAATTCCAAGAAATCCGTTGTGGCTAAACCAACTAAACAGGGACATCTTACAGATGGGACAATAATAGGAATGAACTCCAAATGCCTTGACATTTACAATACTTGATTTCAGGACCTTTTTAATATTTTGCATATAGGTAACTTGTAGTGGCATTGTTGATACCAAGATCCATATTACACTTGGAAATTAACATCTTGAAAGAGATGATTTGAAGTACAAAAACATCTTCAGAACTCATCGCTGTAATTGCATATGTGAAGAAATGAAAATAGTATGGATTGATAATAGGATTGTAAGAGAAAAACAAAAACCAGAAATTCATTCCACTGTTAGCTGAGGAATTGACTAATTATGTATGCTCAAGTATTTTATTCTCAACGTTTATCATGTGCAATAGTGTTCTTGTCATGTCATCTGGAGCGAATAGATAGGTTGTTGATAACTAGAAACTACCAACTGTCTTAAAATAGAAATGTATTAGTAATTATAAGCACATCAGCCTTAGGTACATCTTATCATTCATGTGTAGCTTGTCCCATAGTAGTCCATCACAGGTGTTCTAGGCCTTATGTACATATGCTCAGTTTACAACATAATGGCCATTTTATATTTAAGTTCATGTGTTATTCTCTCTTTTGTTATTACAACTTACAAGTGATGTATTTAGTTGTTATTCATCCTCTATTCACACTGTCTCTTTCACATCTGATGTCATCATAAATGATATGAACTTTTATGGGTTTATTGTTTTTAAAGACAATGGATAATTTCTACGATATTTGTCAGTGATATAATGAGGGACAAAGTCCAGACATTTTCCTAAGGATGGAGGGCATTGTTTGAAAAAGCACTGGTCCACAAGTCACAAAGAAAACCCAGGCATAGAGGAATCATCCTATAGGCCAGTTAGAAGACAAAGAATGTTCAAAGGGTATGGGTCAGGTTGGTTTTATGAAGCCAGAAAATAGAAGAGCGAGTTGATCCCCACATGTTGTCCAATGCAATAGAATAAGAATGATAGCATCTTGTGGAGCCAGATGTCCATGAAAGCAAGATTCTGGGAGGAAAGAGATCATTATATTGTTTAATGACTTAGGAATGCTGTGTACTCAAACGACATCATTATGCAGAATTTTGGTGGTGCTAAAATTCAAGTATGCTGTCAATAAAGGAAATTTGTCAGATCGATGTGTGGAGGGGATAAAATGAGTAGAAGCCATATGTTGGACAAAGAACCAAGAGAGGATGATTGTGAGACCACCATGGGGAAGAAGATTCAGAAAAGACATAGGTGAAGACAATGAGTAGCAAGCAACAAAGTTTGCAAAACAAAGATGATTATTCAGTTATCAAATCAACAATTACAAGGATCAGAGTAGGGAAGATTCTCAACGACAAGAATCTAAATAGGCCTGAAAAAGATGTTAACTAAGGAATTTATATTATGTATTCTCTAATATGTTTCCATGAGATGTCATTAATGAAAGTTCAGTTGTGTTACTATGTATTTGATAGCTATCACAATACCTCACTCAACTTCTTTATTTTGGATATGGGACATTGGACATATGATATGTAATTATGTGATGCATATGAGTATGTTATGCTTTGGTACCAAATCAAAGGTACTACCACCATGGAAATGATGTAAATGTGTTAAATTTTGTTTGGCTATGTAAAATTCCTAGCAAGGGGCCAAGGGAAAGAGTCTGCTAGTGAATCCATAACAGGTTAGAAAGTAATGGATGTGCTCGTTTAACCATAGACAATATAACAATATCGTCACCCAACCATAGGCCGAAGCCATCCCTGAGCACCGTAACCTTGACAGAGAATGATTCTGGAAGCAAACCAATAGCCAACCACAGCTAATGCATAAAGATAACCAAGACTGATCAGAAAGTCCAACCATAACCAATAGAAAGTCCGAGCCTAAACCAGGAATACAGATTGCAATAGTTGTCGGCTACAGCTTCTCCCCAGACTTGCGCACTTGCCCAGTTTCTGCAGTGCGCACCTCTTCCTAGCTGAAATGTAGAGTTGTCTGGTACAAAATGAGGTCTGGCTACTTGTATTTATACTGTTTTCCTGAGCTACCTGGGCCGACTTCTCATTCTAGATGCTAAATACTTAATATTAATTATTTCCTTGAGCCGACTTGTCTTCTAGGGTTAGGTTTAATGCTTTAGGGTTTCTTCTTGCTTCCCGAAATATTCTATTCTCGTCAGGGTTACACGTGGAGGTACATACCTTCCGCAGCTACCATAATATCAACACTCCCTCCTAGCTAGGGAGGTATTGAAGGCAATGGTCTTGAGCACAAACATACCATTCAACCGGTAGCATCATCATAGTAGTATAGACTATCTCATGATTAGATCACAAGCACCATCATCACTATCATTTGATAGCATCAACTGCATCATTTCTCGAAGCCCTATGCAAAAAAGAACCAAACAAAAGATGACCTTGAGGCGAAAAGGATGAGCTTTGAACTCAACATCAACAATGGGCTAGGGAAACCGTACACTTGCATCAGATGACGCACCTAAGGAGAAGGGTTTGAACTCTCACGGTCTTGGCCCAGTCACTTTGTAGCCAACTCGGGCCCCGGATATCTAACCCATAAAAGACAATAGGACTAATGATCATATCCATGAGGTGAAACTTGGAAAAAAAAATCTGGGAACTAAAGATGGAAGCACTATCTTTGGAGGAGGGCAAGGGAGTTGTATCCCTTTTTTAGACTAGGCTAGAGGGCCTTACCCATGTTGAAGCAAGAGACCCCCAAGCTAGATCCCCAAATCAGTTGAAGTCATTGTGAAGGAAAAATTCAACCCAACACTTCTCCTTGTGGTCCTCTAGCACTCCCGCTTCAAAGAAAGAAAATGAATAAAAGATGTGCATATATAACTAGGCTATTAACAAAATTAACACAAAAAATAGTTATCCTTTTCCATTGATGGAGGAACTCTTGGATTAAAATGCACACTCTTTCACCCCAATGACCCCACACCCTCACCCTCTTTGGGGTTGGGGATGGGGGGTGAAATAGTGTGCATTTTAAGATGGGGATGGGGGATGAAAGACTATGCATTTTAAAAAGTGATCTTGTTGAACGAATGACCCATGCTTACCAATGTCATTGAACCCAAAAGTTTCCTAGTGAGTATCAACTTCTATTATGAGTTCAACCAAGACTTCTCTCATATTGCTCACTCTCTCAAACAACTCACCAACAATTACAAAATTTTCCATTGGAAACTAAAGCATGATAAAGCATTTCAGAATTTAAAAGATGCACAATGTGCAGGCTTTGTGTTCTCCTTGCCCGATCTCCAACAACCCTTTAAAGTAGAAACCAACGCATCACAATGTGCATTGTTAGGAGCAATTTCAATGAAGGTTAATGTTACTTCAAGGTTTCTCCCGTAAAGTATATGTACTTGACTTGTGTTCTTCTGCGTATTATACCAATTTCATAACCGAGACTGCCTTCCAAGAATTTTGATCACTTTCATAATCATCTTAGCTTTATGCTTTGATAGATGTTTTTCAATATTTTGCATGAGACAATGATAGCTCATGTTTAATAAGATGACTCCTAAAACATACTAGAACTTGGAAGAATCTTGAGGAGTAAACATGTTGTTGGCATTTTAATTTGGGATAGGCATTTTTCACCATTACAATCATCATTAGATTAAGCATTTCTTGTTTTTTGGAGCTTGCACTTGAGGTTTAGTCGAATTCTTGCATCTCAAATTCCAACTAAGCTTTCAAAAGGCTCAACTCGAGTGATAACTTTTCAGGATTTAATCAATAGTCTTAATGTAATGTCAAATGTTGGCTTTATCTGTTTACTTGTATTAGCTATGGGGTTGTTGAATTTGCTTTTGTTGAATTATAGTCAACCTTTGTGGTGTCTTGTTGGAAACCTACAAGTGATCTTGTTTTTTCTTAGCCTACATTAAAAGAAGCCATAAGGTTATTATCTTGCAAATGTTGGTGCTTCCTCTTTAGCCATATTGAAATTGTTGTGATTCTTTGGCCTTGTTATATACATTTTCTGGTTTGTATCTATGTTCAAATGTTAAAATTAATGTTGTTGCAAGAGTCATTCTCCAGGAGGATGGCAAAGACCCTAGTTGGGCCCACAGTGTATTTCTAGGGTTCTTGGTCAAGGACCAAGCAATTTTGATGATATAAGTCCCTAGATGTGTTCTAGGGCCCCTGGATGTGTTCTAGGGAATCCTTGCTCAACGCTTGGATTGATCCTTGGTTGTGTACCTTGGTGGTTAAGCCCCTAGATATATTCTAGGGCCCCCAGATGTGTTCTGGGGTACCCTGCTCTAGGACTAGGCAATTTCTTGGTTTAAGTACCAAGCCGAGATGATGTGTGACCTTCTTCTCTCTCGGCATGGTCCATGTGACCTAGGAGCAGTTAAGAAGAAAGGCATGATCACATCATTGCCTCTCCTCGTATGCTGGGATGATAAAAGCTTATAAGACTCATGTGGACAAAACTACCATTAAAGGACTTAACCTTTGACCTTGTCTTATTGTTTATTAATGAAACCCCTTGCTTTAGTTATGTCCCTTCTATCTGTATGATGATGTGTTGGTTCGATTCTTTACTTCTTCCTAAAGAAAGTTGGTCGCCTTGATCTTGAAACCCTTCGCATCGACTTGTTTTATTACCTTGTTGACTTTTTTGATTTGCCACTTAATATTTTAATTTGTAAAATATTATTTCTTTATTTGTTAGGTATTAAACCTAACCCTAAAGTTATGGCAAGTGGTCTAAACTTGTTAGCCCTATCTTAGCTACCTAAAACTATATAAGAAGTGACCTATCCCTCACTTGACACACTCACTCTCTCTTAGCCAAGTTGAAGACTCAGGTTTTTGTTGCGGCTCTTTTGGTTTGCTCCTGCTCTTCTGGAAAGATTGTTTTGGGTCCTCTCAGCTCCTCTCTTGTGTATTCTTGGTCTACACTAGTTGTCGTGGGTTTATCGCTATCAGCCTTCACTATCTTAAACTGTCGTTGACCTGTAGAAGACTTTCCCAACCAGCTGTAAAGGGATTTTTGTTGTTGTTTGGTGTTCTGGTACCTTCTTGTTGGTTTGTTAAGTGTCGCCTTGCTATCTAAATGATGCCGCCATAATAATTTGTTGGTGTCACCGTTGTGTGTTTCCCTACCTCGTATGCTAGCAGCCCTAGTACCATTGTGGACAGGATTGTTAGGGTTGTTTTGGACTGCTAGTATTTGAAGCAAATTTATGTGTTCCTAGGCTGAAAGTGTTAAGGTGGTTTGTGGTTTCTTTTCAGCCCTAGGTTGGACAATGTTGGTTTGCTTTCATCCCTATTCCTTGACAGTGGCATGGTCTTCAGATTTTGAGCCTGCTGAGTTGGTTTCTGGTTTCCTATCCTAAGAGTCCTTCTTGGCATTGTCCCTATGATCATGATGAGATCTACCCTAAGGGTTTGGTCCATGATCTACTAAGCTTTTTCTGAGCATACATTAAGGAAGGTAACAACAGCTTATTAGAAAATTTTAATGTGTTGTTGATCCAAAATTACAATAGCATATGATTGGAAAGCTCTAAAAATATTTTTGTTTCTAGTTAGTCTATTGTTTTGCCCTGCATAGATCCTTTATTAAGGGTGTATTTTTCAGATCAGCAGTAAGTTTGGTTTGCATCAGATCTCTCCTTTAAACAATTTTAAGTATGGCTTCTTCTTTAATCAAACAAAAGATAGACTTGAAGGGGCTTCAAACTCCAATGCCTGGAAGGCTAGGGTCTTTAATATCCTGGAAGAAAGTGACTTGGATGAGCTGGTTACCAGGGTGATGGAAGAACCTACTTCAAATGCAAGAAGAGTAACCTATAAGAAAAGGCAAGCCAAAGCCAAGAGGGTCATTTTTTACTCAATTAAAGATAGTATGATTCCTCTTATTACTCACCTAAGGACAACAAAGGAATGCTTTGATGCCCTAGCCAACTTGTATGAAAAGAAGACCCCAACTTAGAAGAGGACTTTGAAGAAACAACTACATACATTAAAGATGGGAAAGGATGAAACCATCTCTGCCTTCTTTTCAAAAATTGCCCAAACAGGAGATCAACTTGCAGTTATTGGAGTTGCAGTAGATGATGATGACCTTGTACAAACAACAGTAGATGGTGTTTCAGAATCATGGGAGACATTTCTCTCATTTGTAAATGGAAGAAAAGTTCAACCCGACTTCGAGAGATTATGGCATGATTGCTTGGAAGTAGAGGGAAGATTTAAAAGCATAAATGAACCCTCCACTGTGAAAGATCATGCTCTTTCATCCAAAGCCAAGAAATGAAAGAAGTTTCCTCGGCACAAAGGCAAAGGTAAGCACTCTCATCCTCACTCTCATTTATCTAAAGTTAGATGCTTTAACTGTAACAAGCTAGGTCATTATGCAAAAGACTGCAGGAACCCTCCTTCACAGCAAAAACAAAAAGGCAGGTTCCATGCTTCAGTTACAACTGAGGAAGAAGAGACTCAACGAAAGAGAACCAGAGTTGTTTCTAAAGAACAAGAACAGGACAGAGAAAGTTATCTTGTTTCAGCTCTCTCCGATGTTGTCACCAAATCAAAAGAAATTTGGTTAGTGGACAGCAGGGCCTCCAAGCATATGATTGGCTTCAAACAGAACCTTGTGAACTACCGAGATAAGAAGTTCAATGTGAAAGTAGAATTGGGTGATGATGGCACTTATGCCATCAAAGGAGTTGAATCAGCCTCTTTTCAGCTTCAGTCAAGTAATGTATTTCATATTGAAGAAATTATTTATGTTCCTGGCTTAAAGAAAAATCTTATTTTAGTTGCAGTTTTAGTAAGTAAAGGGTACACAGTAGCCTTCTCCAAAGGAAAGGCTCTTATGTGGCCCTCAAATGAAAGTGTGAGTTGAGCCATGATAATCGGAGTTCAAGAAAGTGAACTTTATAAAATCTTTGGTCAAGTTATTCAAGCATTAGCTCATGAGATGATCAACCCCTGCGAACTATGGCACAGAAGGTTTGGACATCTCAACTATAATGCTCTCCCAGGTTTGCAAAAGATGGTAACAGGTATGTCAATTTTTCCTTTTGAGCATGATAGTATCTGTAGAGGTTGTGCTCTTGGTAAAAATACAAAGAAAGCTTACCCTCACAGTAATAGAAAAACTAATGTTATCCTAGATCTTATTCATTCTAATCTCTGTGGACCTATGACTGCTTCGTCCATGAATGGTTGTCTTTATTATATCATTTTTATTGATGATTGCTCCCGTAAAACCTAGATTTATTTTCTGAAAACTAAAGATGAATCCTTAAGTAAATTTCAAGATTTTAAGAATCTTGTTGAGAATCAAACAGGTAGACATATCCATGTCTTCAGAACAGACAATGGAAAAGAGTTTGACTCCCACAAGTATGATGATCTTTGTCGGGCTTCTAGGATTAAGAGGGAGTTGACCGTGCCTTATAATCCCCAGCAGAATGGGGTTGCAGAAAGAAAGAACAGAACAATTTGTGAGGCAGCCAGAGCTATGATGTCTGATCAGAATCTTTCGTTGTATCTTTGGGTCGAAGCTACAAGTACTGCAGTAGATATTCAAGAATCAGAACAGGTGTCCTCATAAAGCCTTGGAAGAGAAAACTCCAGAAGAAGTCTTCACGGGTAAGAAGCCTTCAATTGATCATTTGAGAATTTTTGGTAGTCCTAGCAGTCCTAATGGTGAAGTTAATGGCCTAATGGCCTAGGAAAGAAAGGCACTTTTGTGGGGTACAATGAGACCTCAAAAGCATATCGAATCTGTGTCAGGCAAAAAGTATATAGAGGTCAGTAGAGATGTGACCTTCCATGAGGAAGTTGCCTTTCGTCGTTCCAGAGAGCTTCCCTGTGATACAGAGGAGCAAGAAGCTCCATCTCCAAAGCCTTAAGTTTCACAACTTTCAAATGAGCAGAGGGAGGAGGCCAGAGAGCCTTCAATGGAACCCGTGAGTGATTTTATTGAGTTTCCCCTAGAGAAACCTCCTGCCAAAAGGAAGCCAGCATGGTGTAGTGAAATTTTAAAGGAAGCAGAAAAACATGCAGCACCTAAAGGTACTTTCAGAGAAAGCAAGAAACCAAATAAGTACTTAGGTTTGATAGCTCAGTTGAATCTTGTGATTGACTTTGAACCTTCCACTTTTCATGAGGCTGTCAAACATAAAGTGTGGAAGGATGCCATGATAGAAGAATACGAATCAATTTTGAAGAATGATATATGGGAAGTGGTCCCAAGACCTCAAGGAAAATCAACAGTAACCTCAAAATGGATTTACAAAATAAAGCATGCAGCAAATGGCAGTGTTGAAAAATTCAAAGCTAGATTTGTGGCTCGTGGTTTCTCTCAAAAAGACGAAATTGATTATGATGAGATTTTTGCTCTTGTTGCCATGTATACTTCTATTAGAGTCATCATTTCTCTTGCTTCAGTCTTTAATTGGAAACTTCACCAAATGGATGTTAAGACTGCCTTTCTTAATGGTGAAGTTGAGCAAGAGGTTTATATCGAGCAGCCTAAGGGATTTGTGATCCATGGGAAGGAATCCCATGTCTACAAACTCAAGAAAGCCTTGTATGGATTGAAATAGGCTCCAAGAGCTTGGTATGGAAGAATTGATAGTTTTCCTCAGAGTCTTGGGTTCTCCAAGAGTATAGCAAATTCTAATCTTTATACAAAGATTGTGAAGAATCATCATGATATCTTGGTTTTATATGTGGATGATTTGTTCCTTACTGGAGAAGAACATTTGATAGCTTAGACTAAGAGGGAGTTGTCATCAGAGTTTGAAATGAAGGACTTGGGTCTTATGCATTACTTTCTTGGTTTAGAGGTGTGGCAAAAACATGGTGAGATCTTTCTCTCACAAAGTAAGTATGCAGTTGATGTGCTTCGCAGATTTGGGATGTTGGACTATAAGTCCATGACCACACCTATGATTTCTAACCTGAAGAAGTTACATGATCAAGCTACAAGTTCAGATCTAGAAGACCCTACAGTATATCGTCAGATTATTGGGTCCTTGATGTATCTAGTACACACCAGACCGAACATTTGTTATGCATTAAATGCCCTCAGTCAGTTTATGTGTAATCCAAAGCACATTCATATGGTTGCTGCTAAACATATTCTCAGATATGTCCGGGGGACTATAGCTTATGGGCTCAGATACACTTCTAGTGGAGGTGTAATGCTACATGGCTATACAGATTCAGATTGGATGGGTGTTGGCACAGGGGCAGACCCAAGGTTCAACGCTTCAACAGCGCACCAACAAAACCCTAACTACTGGCCCTTTCAGCAACACCTACGAAGCAGATGAAGTCTCACCTGAGGTAGAGGCAGGGGGGGTTGCAGGACTCAAGTGTCTACAACCTAGCTGGGACACAGATCTGTGATTACAACACTTTAACAGAGCACTTAGCCAATAATATGCAGTAGATCTGGAATCTCATTCACATCGCAGATTAAACCCTAGATCTAGATCAGCATAGTAATAACCAAGATATAATACTTCCGATCACTTAGCATATAACATAAACTCAGATCTAGCATTCATTCACATTATTAAGCACTAAGCCACTACATCAAATGCATTCATCAAATAGCACTAAGCAAATAACCATATAAATAGCATCAATAACATCGCACAAAACACATCAACACAGGATATACGTCGTTCACCCCAGTGTGGGGCTACGTCCACCAACTTTTCTTTTTCTTTATTAGTCTTCTTCAATCTTTTTACAGGCATATAGCCACAAAGCTTACTCCACACTAGACAAGTGATCTACGCACTGCACAGTAGATGCACCTTCCTCAAAATCAGATCATAGCACCAAGCCTTACACAATCTGGGCACAAAGCACTTACAAAACACTTGCACTTAGCTCTGCAAGCCTCAACACATCCTTGCACAAAGCCAACTAGTCATGCACTAAGCCGATCAATGACTAGTAACTACTAACTCTACTTCTTACATCGCCTAGCCACTTATTTATACTTTTATAAAGAGGCCTAAACATGGGCAAGCCCATGGGCCGACATCCCATGCCTGTTACATAAACCCTAAAAGCCCCAAAAAGCCCGCAAAATAGGTGAGATCCCCCGATCTCCACTTCGCCTGGGCACTCCATCTTTGACCAGCCCGTCGAAGTCCCAAATCTGGTCAAACGTGATCAGCGTTTCCTCAAAACCTGGTCAAGGGCCAACAATGGGCAATATAGTGGACCGGAAGAGCACTTCCGGATATTGTTTCAGTTTGGGTTCAACTATGATCTCCTAGTCTAGCAGAAAGCAGGGCTCCATAGCCCATAGCACTGCAGAGGCAGAATACATTGTTGCAAGTGTTGCTAGTAGCGAAGCAATGTGGCTCAAAAAGCTACTCTCAGATTTATTCAGTGACGAGCTGGAACCCGCAGTAATTCACTATGATAACCAAAGTTGTATAAAGCTCTCCGAGAATCCCATGTTTCATGACAATCGAAACACATTGAGATGAGATATCACTATGTTCGAGACATGGTGCAGAAGAACATTCTCAGTATTCAGTATGTTCCGACGACGGAAAAAACTACAGATATTTTGACCAAGCCCTTGACGTTGACAAAGTTTGTATACTTTCGAGACAAGCTTGGTGTTGCTGAGAATGTCTCTCTTGTTGAGAGGGAGTGTTAAAATTAATGCAGTTGCAAGAGTCATTCTCCGAGAGGATAGCAAAGACCCTAGTTGTGATCTAAGGCCCCCATTACACTCCTAGGGTTCTTGGTATGGGACCAAGCAGTTAGAGCCATGGCAAAAGACCCTAGTTGGGCCCCCAATGTATCTATGGGGTTCTTAGTCAAGGACCAAGTAGTTTTGATGATATAAGTCCCTAGATGTGTTTCAGGCCCCTGGATGTGATCCAGGGAATCCTTATTCAACGCTTGGATTGGTCCTTGGTTGTGTACCTTGGTGGTTAAGCCCCTAGATATATTTTAGGGCCCCCAGATGTGTTCTGGGGTACCCTGGTCTAGGACCAGTGTAATGTTCCCAAGCCAATTTTTTTGCTTGGAACACTAACCGACCACTGATTTACTTGTTTGTTTGTGTCTGTGTGCAGGTTGGCCTCTCAAGTTTCGGCCTTAGGGTTATGTTTAGTTATTAAGCACAGATCTGAAGATAAACGGAATGCAAACACAAGATCTAACCAGTACACAAGATATGGAACCCAAAAGCATAGATCTGACCTTTATTATTATGAAAAGCAAGAGTCGGATACAATATGGATGCAGATCTGGAATAACATCAGATGGCTCCAAGATAGAGTATATGAGCTACTACAAAATGCTCCCGGCAATACAAAATAAGCCTCCAAAGGTTGAATATATAATGAAGATCAAATACAATAAGAGCTAGGGTCACATCCAACCCCCCTAGTTGCTAGCATGTCATGTTGAGTAGATGAGAAGGCTAAGGTTTCGGCCCAGCTGAAGGAGATCTCCAAATGATGCCAAACTTCACAGAAAGATAGATCGGGGCAAGAGAAACCCCTCCCTGAAGTATGAAGTCCAAATGCCAAGTCTTACCCCTCCAAACTGTTGAAACCCTAATCAAGACTGTGCCCTCCTAGAACCCTGAAGTGCCCAATAATTCGGCCCTGATGAAGGAAGACTCCAAATCTCCTGAAACTCCCAAGAAAGATAGATCGGGCTGCCACAAGCCCCTGGGAGAAGTCTCAAGGTCAAATCTGAGGTGTAACCCCCTCAAACTGACAATAACTGAACCACAGTTGCGCCCTCCTTCTCTCAAAGTCATCCCAAAGCTATAGATAATAATCTGGCCGAAGTAACTCTTCCACAATGCTCCCAAACTGATGAACAAGGCCCTGCAAGCAAAACCCAAATGCTAGAATGTCTCTAGACCCTGTCACAATGTTGGATCGAACTCCTCTTCATGAAATGATGCGCCCCTGCTGGAAAACCCTCAAGGGTACGGCCCTGCTGCCCTCCTGGATCGATGATGGAACCTGTGATGACTGTAGAATGGTGTGGGTGGAGTATTTCATTCCCGAGACCAAGCTTGGAACAAGGTGAGTGGAATCTTTCACCAATGAGTTGTTCTCTAGGGTTTGTAATCTCAAAACTCTCAAAACTGTGTACTCAAGAGCTCAACAAGCAAATGCAACAATATCCAAGATGAGTGAAAGGTGCATCCTAGCCTTTCCTTTATACTTCCATTCTATTTCCCTGTTGAGTTAGTTTAACCCCTAGGTTCAACCCCTAACTCAACCTCCAGCGTTCTAATTCTTCATTGAGTTACTTTTTACCCTTTTTCCCTTTTTCCAAGTCAACTTCAAAATATAACATGGAGTTAGCTGACTTTTCCCCATGCTGCATGAGACTATGGTCTAGTGGGGATGACTAGACCACTAAGTCTTCCCAAACCTCTTCATCAAGAGGTGGGGGACATTACAACTAGGTAGTTTCTTGGTTTAAGTACCAAGTCGAGATGATGTGTGACATTCTTCTCTCTCGGCATGGTCCATGTGACCTAGGAGAAGTGAAGAAGAAAGGCATGATCACATCATTGCCTATCCTCGTATGCTAGGATGATAAAAGCTTATAAGACTCATGTGGACAAAACTGTCATTAAAGAAGGACTTAACCTTTTACCTTGTCTTATTGTTTATTAATGAAACCCCTTGCTTGAGTTATGTCCCTTCTATCTGTATGATGATGTGTTGGTTCGATTCTTTACTTCTTCCTAAAGAAAGTTGGCCGCCTTGATCTTGAAACCCTTCTCATTGACTTGTTTTATTACCTTGTTGACTTTTTTGATTTGCCACTTAATATTTTAATTTGTAAAATATTATTTCTTTATTTGTTATGTATTAAACCTAACCCTAAAGTTATGGCAAGTGGTCTAAAGTTGTTAGCCCTATCTTACCTACCTAAAATTATATAAGGAGTGACCTATCCCTCACTTGACACACTCACTCTCAGCCAAGTTGAAGACTGAGGTTTTTGTTGTGGCTCTTCTGGTTTGTTGCGGCTGTTCTGGAAAGATTGTTTTGGGTCCTCTCAGCTCCTCTCTTGTGTATTCTTGGTCTGCTCCAGCTGCCGTGGGTTTATCCCTATTAGCCTTAACTGTCTTTGATTGTCGGTGACATGTAGAAGACTTACACAGCCAGTCGTAAAGGGGGTTTTGTTGTTGTTTGGTGTTTTGGTACCTTCTTGCTGGTTTGTTAAGTGTCACCTTGATGTCTAAATGATTCCGTCAAGATAATTTGTTGGTGTCGCCCTTGTGTGTTGTGCTACCTTGTCTGCTAACAGCCCTAGTACCATTGTGGACAAGATTGTTAAGGTTGTTTTGGACTACTGGTATTTGAAGCAGATTTCTGTGTTCCTGGGCTGAAAGTGTTAAGGTTGTTTGTGGTTTCTTTTCAGCCCTAGGTTGGACAGTGTTGTTTTGCTTTCAGCCCTATTCCTTGACAGTGGCATGGTCTTTAGATTTTCAGCCTGCTAAGTTGGTTTCTGGTTTCCTATCCTAAGAGTCCTTCTTGGCATTGTCCCTATGATCATGTTGAGATCTACCCTGAGGGTTTGATCCATGATCTGCTAAGATTTTTCTGAGCATACATTAAGGAAGGTAACAGCAGCTTATCAGAAAATTTTAATGTGTTGCTGATCCAGAATTACAGTAGCAGATGATTGGAAAGCTCTAAAAATATTTTTGTTTCTAGTTAGTCTATTGTTTTGCCCTTAAATTCTAACATTGAAGATAATCAAACTAACATATAAGTTAGTAGAATGGACAAGCATAACTCATTTTGAACGGGATAATGTCATTTGGTTCAACTTTGAAAAAAAGTGATTCCTAACTCATTTTTCTCCACATTCCAAGGAAACATCTTACTTTCCATCCTTTTAATCACGAACAAGATGAATTGAACAAAGAAATAAGGCATTAATAAGATTGTCATCTTTTTCACTATCCTTTCTATTGAGGTTCACAAGAGTGAGGAGAACTGAATGGAACCAACCAGCAAACCCTAAATCCTGCAATAATCAAACGAGGAAACAACACTAGAGCAAGGTAGCATAAAACACATAATAGTGTGCCAAAGATTAACCATAAGTGTGCTACAGAGAGAATCACCAAGCACACTAGAGAGAGAAGATCACAACCATAATGACCAAGAACAAAAGAGGGTGCAATAGGTAAAGGTCTCTGTCAGCAAATCACTTGTATAAAGAATGAAAGAATGAAATAGATCACACAATGTGAAATGTTACAAATGAGAGTTGTGTATATGTACACAATTCAAGGGGTAGGGCACTTCCCCAATAGTGGTTTCGAGCCCACATTTACTAGGTCAAGCTTAACCAAACTTAAACATAGTAACAAGGTTGGCCTTAGCCAAAAGTAAAGCTTACATCATTTTCAACACCCAACCCTTAAGTTGGACATGAGGCCATGGAAAAAAATGATGAATACAAAAGAAAGTGGGTGTATGAGTACCCAACTCGATATAGGGTCAATCGTGGGTAAATACAAAATGGAGTAGGCTTATAAATCCCAACTCAATATAAGATTGGTTGTAGCCGAAACACAAATGAGAATGGGTTTACGGATAACCAACTCAATATACAAATGAGAGTGGATTTATGGATACCCATAGGACTGGCAAGGTACCAGCATACTCACTTGGAACACTTAATATGCCATTGAGGGACTATATTTCTCCAAATGAACAGAATTAAAAAAATGAAGGATTATATAATAAAGTATATAAAATATAATTTGCTTCATGATATTTATATAATTTCAAAAGTTACATGCTTTTATAGTAAACATCATATATAATACAAAGAATTATAAAAAATATGAGATTGTACGTAAAACAAAATTAACTAGCATGGATTCATCTTAAACTCGGATCTATTATGCACCTAGAGGTGCTTAAAAGACCCAAGGTTAAGATGAATATATACTATTCTTTTTACATTATGGTAATTTAATTAAAATAAATAAAGATCAACATGGTCAACATTTTCTTTTTCTAACATTAGACTTGGAACATCAACTTTTTTCATTTTAGTTTACAAGCACATAACAAACATTACATGAGACATCTCTTCCACCCTGGGATGAAAGAGAGAACACCACCCAAGCTATAAGAGCACCTTGCTTCTCCCCATGCAAAACTATAAAAATATGTTATTTGCGATATAATTCTTTAAGAAAGTAGTATAACTTAATTCTTTATATAAATTGAATAAATTATACTTGATGAAACTTAGTATAACAAAAATATTTAAAAACATGTTACAAGAGCCAAACTTTTGGACCCCATAAGAGATACATTCAAGACAGGCACCTCTTTTTGTGTCAATGCAACCAGCATAGATTCATCTTAACTTCCGATCTATCATGTGCTGAGAGACAACAAATTCCTCAAGATGCAATTTTTTTTAGAATATAAAACTTGAATAAATGTTTGCTTCTGGACCTGGATTGGTACGCTACCTTGATTGGCTTTTGGACATACAGTTTGCTTCCGGAATCATTCTCTGTCAAGGTTAAGGTGCTCGGGGGTGGCTTCAACCTATGGTTGGGTGACAATATTGTTATATTGTCTATGGTTAAACGAGCACACCTATTATTTCTAGCAGGTTATGGGCCCACACTATCTTCGGACAGTCTAATCGTTGGAAGATAGATTGGGAGGATTTTCTCAGTTACAGTTGCAGTCGAAGTTTTTGTTGCAGCAACGAAAACCTAACCCTCTTGTTAAGGCACCTTAATTGAAGAGCTTGACCTAATTCTTGGATAGCCTAGTGTGCCCTAGCCTAGCGCACCTCCTAGTACTCTCAGCAAGCTTAGACGTCAAGTTTGAGTTTTTGGTCAAAGTCAAAGGTTGACCAAGTCAAAGGAGTCATAACTTACTCTATGAAATCAGAAAACAAGTTAGAAGGGGCCTCTAACTTCAGAGCATTGAAGACAAGGATTGATCTCATCCTTGCCATGAATAAAGTGTTGGATATCGTGAAAGGAAAGATCGTGGAACCACAGTTTGAAGAAGGAAAAGAGAAGGAACCTCAAAACGTCGCAATTATGGAGAAGTTCAAGAACAATGACATCAATGCCATGAGTATCATAGTGGACTTTGTAAAAGACCACTTGATACCCTACATCTCTCATGTTGACTCATCTAAGAAGATGTACAATGCCCTAACTAACCTCTTCTCGTCACAAAAAAACATTGGACAAGTAATGAGTCTGAAGAATGAGCTTCGCGACATGAAAATGAATGATGATGACAGCATAACAGCATATCTTGTGAGAATCTCTTAGTTAAGAGATCAACTACAGGCTATTGAAGAAATCATTTCAGAGAAGGAACTGGTAAATATAGTACTCAATGGCCTTTCCAAGACATGGGATGCATTTGTCGCAAGCATGAACACAAGAAAGGAGTATCCCACATTTGAAGAACTTTGGACTTGCTATGCACAAGAAGAATCAAGGATTAGCGCAAAAGAGAAATTCCAAAGGAAAGATGATGATCAAGCCTACACAACAAAGTTCAAGAAATTCAGGAATAAGAAGAAGTTTGACTCAAGGAAGAAACCAAATCAAGAAAAGGATATGTCAAAAATACAATGCTTCAACTGTTGAAAATATGGTCACTACAAGAATTATTGTCCTGAGTTAAAGAAAAGGAAGGAAACACACGAAGCAACAGTTGCCGAAGAAAATGAACCCTCAAAGAAAGTCAAACAAGATGAAGCAAGATTTCTTCTTCTAAGTCGAGGTAACAATATTCTTCAAAGTTCTTGTACATACCATGTTTACATAGTTTATGTACATATCATGCATATCTATTTCTTAGAAGATAAGATGTTCAAGTGAAACAATACCCATGGAAGAATAACAAGATAAGGATTGCTATCACGACGACTACAAGTCAAGCAATACACATGAACAGATGAAGTATGTTGACAATCCTTGGTAACAATTCATGTGGAAGCTATTATATAAGTAACCACTACCAGATAAGCCGAAATCATAATCAAACTTGAAGAGACCCAGAAGAAGTCAAAACAGAAAGAAGTCAACAATCAAGAGGAAATTAGAAAAAGACTCATGAAACTTTGCAGAAGGCAATAAGGATGCAGACAGAAACGTGGACTCTCTTAGTTGGAGGGAGTTGATTACAGAATTCCAAAAGAAGAGCATGCATTCATGCATGAAGCAAGGATTAGGAGGGAGCTAATACTAAATGATATGATCCATTAAGGATTATGAAGTATCTATCCATGTTCCCATTGAAAGTAGCAACCATGATAAGCAGCACGTGTTCAGAAGAAGTCTTCTTCGAAAAGAGGCCTTAAAGTATCCTTGGTTGTCCATCTACATCCATGATCCCATGATGAAAGGAAGAAGTTGGAATCTTCATGGCATGGAATCTATAGAAGACTCCATGGACCCAAGAGCTAAAGAAAAACATGAGGAACATGAAGATTCCAAGAAAGAAAGAAAAGTCAGAACAACCAATTATTATACCGAGAATCACAAAGACTAGCAGCTTGGTTTGAACCCACTAGAAACAATCAAGCAAAAGAAATGGAAGTTATGATAAAGAACAGTGTATGTAAGAAAATGTGAAAAAGACTTATGAATGGAAGCATTGCAAGATTTAGAGGTTCTTCTAGAAGGAGGGAGAAGACTATGACAACAGCTTGTTCCAGTAAACAAGATATATCTCTTGTCGTATCCATGGATTGGAATTTACATGTAAAAAATTGTTCTTCCCAATAAAGCAAGTGAGAAAGAAGCTTATACCAGAAAGAGACCCATGTATGCAGATATAAGAAGACCTTGTATGGATTCAAACAACTTGATGCAAAGTATCTCATATACAACAGAAGCGTGGTGAAAACTTTCTATGACATAGACAGTGTATCAAAATAGTTACTCAGAAGTCTAGGATGATGGATTGCTAATCCATGGCAAACTTTCTTGATGACAGAGGAAGTGCTACTTGGATATGTTTCAGTTTGAGCCTTGCCACGATATCATGAGCTAGCAGGAAACAGAAGTGCTAAATTCAACCATGATATATTGTAATGATCAAAGCTATATGAAGCCTTCAAAAAAAACCAGTGTTCCATGATAGACCGAAGTACATTGAGATCAAGCATTTTATTCTTCGTAATGAAGTCCAAAAGAGAGAAGTGGTTCTCCAATATATCTCCACAAATGAGCAAATAGCAGACATTTTGGTAAAGCCTCTGTCCAAGATGAAAAGTTTGCATACTTAAGAAACAAGTTGGGGCTCGTGGAGACGAATTCCTTATTGAAAAAGGAAGAGATTACTCCCAGGTTGGGAGGCAGCACTCCAGGATGAGCAGTTCCTTTCCAGTTTGAAAAGTGGTTTGAGATTTATGACGGACAGGCATTTTCTAGTTCGGAAAATGGTCCAGATCGTACAATCAGTTTCGTAATGAAAATGGTCTGATAGATTGTTGATGTACCATAGACAGCGATTCCCCTTATGGCCAATGTGGGGGAATGGTCTAGGACAGTCATTCTTCTTGGCAGTCACTCTGAGTAGTGGTCAAGTAGAATGGTCTGCCTCGTCAGGCAGTCATTCTTTCGAAGTTCACAATTGTGAGCAATTTCAAAGAATGGTCCGTTTTGGAGGTTGGTGCAGGACAGTCATTTCCATTAGGAAATGGTCCGGATAGTCATTCCCTAAGGCAAACTCATTCTATCTAGGTTGCATTATAATTAGTGCCAGAGGAATGGTCCAGGTTCAGCAATTAGGGACAGGCATTCCCTGGCGCAGACTCATTCTCTCTAGGTTGCACTATGATTAGTGCCGGAGGAATGGCCCAGTTAGCTGAATGGTCCAAGCTCAAAAATCAGGGACAGTTATTCTTCTATGCTTGAGAAGAATAGTCCAGATAGCCCATGGCTGATGTTTTACTTTCTGAGGGCAGATGCTCTTCCAGATCTCACAAATGTGAGTGGAAGAATGGCCCAGATGACTTAGTTTATATCATGATATTGCTTTATGCATGTTGATATTAGATGATATGATTGTTGTGAAGATTGTATGTCTCTAGACGGTAGTTGTATTCTATTGTGCTGGATGTGATCCATTGGTAGTGACTGTGTGTCATTGGTTAGTAACAGCGTGCTACTAAGAGTGGTTGTGTAACACTGGATAGTAGTTGTATACTACTATGAATAGACACAGTTGTGTTCTATTGAATGGCATTTTTCTGATTACCATGAAGACTATCAATAGTGTTGGAAATGATTACCAGCTAGATGGATAGTCAATGTGCTGGTGGACAAATATTCTCCAGGCAGAAAATGGTCCAAGACAGTTATTCTTCTAGGACGTATGTCTGGATTAGAAGAATAGTCCTTGTAGCCCATGGCATGGCTTCCAGCATATGTTGGAACAGTTATTCATCTAGGACATATGTCTGAATTAGAAGAATAGTTCTTGTCTCACTCTGTGGAGTGAGTGACTTATTCAACATCATGCCTGATTACTCAAATGGAGTATGGCTTGGAGAGATGATGCAATTGATGCTATAAGATGATACTGATAGTGATGATGGTGCTTGTGATTTAATCATGAGATAGAATGTGTGGCTATGATGATGTTGTTGGTCGAATGGTATGTTTGTGCTCAAGACCATTGCTTTCAATTCCTCTCTAGCTAGGAGGGAGTGTTGATATTTTTGGTAGCTGCGGGAGGTATTAACCTCCACGTGTAACCTTGACAAGACTAGAATATTCTAGGAAGCAAGAGAAACCCTAAAAGCCTTGGACATAACCCTAGAAGACAAGTCAGCTAAAGAGAATAATTAATATTGAGTTTCTAGCCTCCAAAAAGAGAAGTCGGCCCAGATAGCTAAGGAAGAGCAGTATAAATACAGGATGCCAAAGCTCATTTGGATACACATAGCTCGCAACTGCAAAAATTCAGTAAGTGTGCAAGTTTGGTTAGTAGTTGCAGTTGCAGCTACTGCAACTAGTATTTTTAGTTTTAGGCTTGGACTTTCTCTTGGTTATGGTTTGGATTTTCTGCTTGGTACGCTAGCTCTGGAGAGTGGTACGCTACCTTGATTGACTTTTGGACCTAGGGTTTGCTTCCAAAATCATTCTCTGTCAAGGTTAAGGTGCTCGAGGGTGGCTTCAGCCTATGGTTGGGTGACAATATTGCTATATTGTCTATGGTTAAACGAGCACATCTATTATTTCTAACACAGGTTAGGCCCAAAATCAAGCCGACGGTTTACCCTATTTACCATCCACGAAATACAGGGAAGTACTTAGAGGTTTGCCACAATTTCTTCCATCAAAAATATATATATATATATATATATATATATATAAAGACGATAATAAAATAGGTGGACATAGAAATATTTTGTTTATGGCACACATTGAAATTATTGTTTTCTTATTAATAATTTTTTAAATGCTACATGTCAATTCCATAATATGAAGCATTGAAGGAATTAGGCATCTCCCCCATTTGGGAAGTAGAAAGCACCTATTAACAAATCAAACTTTTTTTAACTTTCAATTACTCTATCTCTTTCTCTCTATATATAGAGTAGACAAAGTTATTTTACTTAAAATGGATATTGAAATATTTTATTTATGGCAAACATTGAAATATTTTTTTGTTATTAATATTTTTTTTAAATGTCATGTGTCAACTACATGTTGAGCACGGAAGGAATTACACATCTCACTCATACTGGGCTGTAGAAAGCGCCTTTCGGTGCAATTAGAGACCTGTACCAATTATATCCAGTGTATCCCAAGTGTATCTAGAATGTATTTGATATGGATACCTATCCATGGCATATCAAGCATATATCATAGTACAAAGTCCATATCCATATTGGCTACAAGATACAACACATCCAAGAGGTGCCCCACACTTATCCAATAACTTCATCTTATAATGAGGAAAAATATGTAGGCATTAACCAAAAACACTACACAAATACCCATGGATCCAACTTAATGAGCAACAACTACCATCATCATATATATTACCATAAGTCATCAGAACAAGGACATAAAAACAAACCAAACCTAAGACCATTTAAGACCAGCATTAGGTCATGAATCAAGAATTCATACATCCCAAAAATAGGAAAGAAAGAGGTTGTAGCATAAACGTGGCAAAATTACCTTTTGATTCGAGTCACTCCTCAGAAACATTGTTCTATCAGAGATTAGGTTTAATACATGTAAGATACCCTCTAGATATCCCCTTGAGTTTAGGCTATTTTTCTGAGTTTAAGGAGTGTTTATCACTGAGGTATTTCATCAAACAGTTTGCACCCAAATTGTTGTTAATGTAATCCTTGTAACTTCTTGCAATAGAGAAAGCATTCTAACAGTTCCTAGATCATTTCCAATAATACCCAATGCAGAAATACCTTACTGTAAGTGCAAAACACTAGAGATAATGGCTGCACATTTTATTAAAAGCCAGAAATTCATATACAGAGAGCTCCAGTACTTGCATAAGAAAGATTACAATGGTAATTTCAGTTATAGCATAAGCACACAATTACACAGGCTGTAATAATTAGATAGAACCTGGAATTTGAGTGAGAGTATGAACTCTTGTATTGAGCTGATAAGAATGGAAGAATATCTTCGATCAGCAGCAATAAACACCTCAATGTAGAGGTTCCATTCCTCTTGAAATGCCCTTGAATGTATATATAAAATTCTGCAGCTGCATATAGAGGAACCTAGCCCAAGCAATACGCCCAGTATGGGTACTGGTATCCAACTAAGCCACTCTGTAATCTTCAGGAATTATTGGCAGCTCTCCACAGTCCAATGATATGGAATAATGCACCCAGATTTGATGTGTGGTTCCACCTTCAACCAGTAGTTAGGTATCTCTGTTCTTTGTGTCAAGAAAGGCGCCCAGTTTAGAGATGAGACACCACCCAACAGAAATGTATGAACCAGCAATGAGATAGTCTTCAAACAATGCAGGGAATAAGTAATACAAGTCACCCAAGTGAGGAGAAAAGGCCCAGCAGAGATATTCCTCAGCCCCCAAAGCAAATCGACCCCAAATCAGTAAAACTCAGCCTGCCTCCAAATGCCACGACCCTGCTACTAAGTAAACTCGCCCAGCCACACTTTACAGACTCCAGCAAAGATAGAGCTCGGCCAGCCAAAGGAAAAATGAGTTCCCCACAGAATAACTCAACCCACTGCTTAGAAACTCTTCTCAGCCACACTAAAACTCGACCTCAGTAAATAAAAATTGCCCACTGGGTGTGGCAAGTCACCCCAATCAAATAACCCAATTCCTGAACCATATGAACAATACCCAGTGATGAAAACTCTAACCAACTGAAGCGCTATGAAGAAATCTGCAATGATCTCTTCCCCAAACCAGCTAGGGTGTATCGTTGCAACACCGAAACCAGTAAACAAAGAAGGGTTTCCAAAAACCCTTGACTCTTTCCTCAAGAGCTCTCAAAATCTAATTTCCAAGTGAGTGAATGCAAGAATGAGGGGCGCCTCCTCATTTCCCCTCTTTTATTTCTCACTTGAGTATTTCCCGCTCACTTTACTTTTATTTTATTTTTAAAGTCACTTTATGCGTGCACACTTTATAATTTTTAAGTGACTTCATTTGCCTAAGACCCATGTCTCCCTTTTTCCCTTTTTCACTTTATAAAGTTATTTCCTAGGCAAAAGTTGAGTTCCCTATCTAACTTTTCCAACTTAGCCTACGGGAACCAAGTTAGGCTAGCGGAACCACTCCTTATGACTCCTAGGCCAACGGGGACTTTATAAAGTTATTTCCTAGGCAAAAGTTGAGTTCCCTATGTAACTTTTCCAACTTAGCCTACGGGAACCAAGTTAGGCTAGCGGAACCACTCCTTATGACTCCTAGGCTAACGGGGACATTACAATACAATATTTTGATACTGATAGCGCACATTCTGGTATCAGTTATATCAACATTAGAACATCAAATTGACATATATCTATGTAAGCAGTGAAATTAACAATTGACATTCAAGTATAAATCTGTAACAGTAATTAGACACCAATGGCATGCACATCCACACGTACACAGATAATTTCAGGACAAAATCTTTGTCCTCGTTATTTTATATCAGGGCTCGTTCGCCCAAAGAACAATACAACAATCTCGTTACATCTTGACTTCATGACACTGTACTCTCAATTCTATGATACATTATGTCTATTTATAAGTCCAGGTGATCTAAATACCTCAACAATCCTACATTCGCTATAGTGCACTAGTAGCATGCGAAATAAATTCTGAATGAGGGCTAGTTGTAAACTTGTATGGATTCAGAATCCAAACACACTCTATTGGAGCATTGTTGGGTCTCCTTACTTGTTCCTACCAACCACAACCTTAACGACCTGTATTGGCCTCAATTGACATGTTGAGAATGTGTGTCAGCCAAAATCAGCCTCTGCAAGCTATCCGAGGATGACTTGAGTGGTCACCATTCCTTTACAAATGCAACACAAATCCCACCAAATATGCAGGTCATGGAGTAGTTCTACCGAATATGCAGATTGTAATCCTATAATAGCAAGATGCAATATAACTCTAACAAGCAATGGTTCAATCCAAGCAAGCTACAGTCCAATTACAACAAAGATATGCAAGTTGTAGTCGAAACTAAGCAAGTCACTATCCCAAAATATGTGATTAAGATACAACGCCCCTTATAATTTTGTAACAAATGGAGGGCCCCATGTGAACTCCAGGTCATTCCTTGTGATATGTAGGTCGTTGCCTCTCGATTGTAAAAGAGATCATTACAACAAAGGTGGTCTTACCCACCAGCACATGTGATTCATATCATCCATCCAAGGCTGTAGAGTGCACCTCACTTATGTTGGTGTAGTGATTTGTTGATAATAGAGTTATAAATTTTATTTATTTTTTTCCTATATTTCTTCTATCGGAGCTGCTTTTCAACTCACACTGATTGTCCTCTATTAGTCTCATTGACCTACTTTTGTTGTTGTCGGTTGGACATTCATAAAATTATCTTACTTTATCTAGTCTTATCTATATTCCATTGGGGCCCCCTATGTTGCATACCCTACTATCGCCTAAAATTTGGGGGGTCTTTCCAACTGTCCCAGTCCCTTCTCCACCCATCCCTTCATCCTCGAACCTCGGCAAAACATAGAAGGAAACACTTTCCTTTGTCCTCGTGGCTCTTCTCTAAATTAAGTATTAGGGATTTGACATTTGCCTCAAATTACATGAACATGGATTAGTACAGTGACAATTTGATTTTCTGATCAGTAATATAACTTTGAGGATTAGCTGATTTAGAGTCTGCACACCAAAATTACAGCAGAAATTGTTTTTAACCTTTGAAGCAAAAGGAATGCATGTCAGTTTCCCTTCATTTCTTTGAAAGAAAATTGCATCTTATATCCCATTAATGCGCATAAAAGGATACACCATTATAAGGTCATAAGCAGGGAAATGGGAAGCGAAATGTGAGCTTCGCCTCCCAAAAAGGCGAGGAAAGCCAACATGTCTGTTTTCACACCCATTGTAAGAGATAACAACTCTTTCCTAAGAATGCCTATCCCAGCATGATACATTGACTAAATCTGACCTGTAAATCACCAATTCCCCCAAACGTAGTAGTTTAGCATCTCCATTAAAAGTTGCCCAACAGCTATAATTAGTGACAATTCAATATATATAATCGGAGAGTTATTTCAAGCTCGATAACCTTGGATACAACCACACATTGAGGGTGCTCACACCATCCAAGCCTGTTCCCGGATGACAGAAGACCCATCTGATGCTAGAGAACTATACCCCAATAAGAAAATGCCTAAAGCTCCCATGCTTCAGAAATTAACAGCCAACCTTGTGTAATTCTTTTCCCAGTTGTTTCTTGAAATTTACAAATAATTGAACTGGAAATTTTATTAGCGTCCAACAAAGACACAATGTAATTTAATTTTACAAATAAGGTTACAATTAAAGACCGAAAAGGGAAACACAACCAATGTGACACCAAAAAAATTGACAGGGTAAAACTTCAAAAAACCAATAACCATCCAAACTAATAGCAATTACTACCACTCCCCACAAGCCTATTCTATTATGCACATTTTTTCATTGAGCATTAGCCTTAATCTGCAGCACAAATAAATTGAATGCATATACATACAGCTTACTAATTATCTTCTCGCGGGAGACCACAGGAAAAGCGTTTCTCCAATGAGGATCGACCTCCATTTCACTGTTGTTAGTAGCAGAGCGGCCGCTTTCCATCTGAGTACTCGGCCTCCAATTGGTGCTACTGCTGCTGTTGTCGTTGTTGAGTTTGCCTTCCATGAATGAATTGAATGAACGAGTCCTCTTCCGCCTGGTGAAATCTGAAGGAATAGAATCTATATCGTGTAAGAGTAGAATATAGAGTCCCGCAGAATAACCCTTTTTTTACCGTCCAAGGCGTGCATTTATTGTTTTTATAGGGACGTAAACATCAAATAAAAATATATAATTATATTAGATTCCTTAAGTTGTGATTTTGGAGACGTGGCCATCAAACAAAATAAATTATATTATATTCTTTAACTTAAAAATATATAATTATATTATATTCCTTAATTTGTGATTTTGGAGACGTAAAATATATAATAATAATCTATTTTTAAGGTTACGGCGAAGCCAGCGCATCAAATTGGTGTATGAGACTCCCTTGTTTGTGGGATAAGGGACCCCTTCCGCCCAGGGATTTGACTGGTAAAGTCTACAAAGGTATACATACCCTACCCTCCTCTGGATTTGAACCTGTGACCTCTTAAGAGGAAACACGTATTCTTAAAGCCCACTCAAGCTGTATATAATTACATTATATTCTTGAAAACATATTAGGGGGGAAAGTTTGTACAAAAGAGATGCGAATTTATTTAGTATTCAAAAAATAAAATAGGAAGACTATTTTAATTTTTGAGCCCTATTTGTATTTTATCATGAATAATTCAATTTTATTTTTATTTTTTTAGATGAGAATTTATTTCGCATTAAAAAATGAACGTTATGAAGGATATTTTAATTTTTAACTTGGATAGACACCTAAAGTCGTGTGGAGGGGTTATGTTGTAATTATATACTTTGTGATTAAAGTATAATAATAAATAATAATAATATTTTATTTTGATTAATTTTAATTTTGATTTGGGTAGACACCTAGTAAATAGTCATATGTAGTTGTTGTGATGTAATTATACACTTTGTGATTAATGGGTTCTTAATAGTATAATAATAAATAATAATAAAAATTTATTTTGATTAATTCAAATTTTGACTTGAGTAGACACCTAGTAAATAGTCATGTGCATCGGTTGTGGTGTAATTATACACTTGTGATTAATGGGTCCGTAAAAGTATAATAAATAAATAATAATAATAATTTATTTTTAAGGTTAACATCAAATTAGTGTATGAGACCCTCTTCCTTGTGGGATAATGGGTCTTTCGGCTAGCAATTTGACTCTTAAAGTTTACATTCAACGATTGAGATTAATATTTTAAATGCCCTAGGGTTTTTTAGGGCATTGAATCTATTTATGCTTTCAAAAACACGATTAAAGCAATGTCAAATAGTGGTTTTTCCAACAATTACATTAGTGAATTCCGATGATAGTTGTGGAAAGACAAAAATTTAGAGTATACCTATTTGAAAGAATAAAATTATATATCTCTTGGATGGGGTGTTAGGAAGGTTTGATTAGTAAGAGGGGTAGTGTATGCCCAATAAGTAATGGAAGATGCGTGACATAAGTTACATGTGTGGAAAGTAGAAGAAGGAAGATGTGTGGCAGTTGAAGTAGCTCTCCATGAAAGTGTTGCCTCACTCTTTAAGCATTGCTTTATACCATTTTTTCACAAGACATCTCCTAATCTAATCTAGTTCAAAATGGTGGAGACTTGGTTCATCATGGCAATGTGCGAATTTATCATGGCAATTTTAATGGAAGGTTATGACCACAAGGGGAACATTCATGAGCATAGGCAATTAAACATATTAATTGTTGGTTCATTCTTCTATCAACATATATGTTGGTTCATTCTACTTGTTAGAAGCCACGAGGAGAGTTGGACTTTGGGGCATTGGTATTGGGCACAAAACTAGGCTCGAGGGAGTGTGTGCTTAGGGTGGAGGATAGCAAACGGCAAAGGGGAGGAATAGGGGAAACCCAATGATAATTTGTGCAAAGGTAGGCCTATAAAATGCACGGCTACCTCTAGTTTTGGTCCAAAACAACCAATGACCAGGTTTCAACTCTCATTAATAGTAGCAACAGAGACTTACAATAGTAGAGGTTGAAGAAATTGCAGCTAGTGTAAGAAAGTGCAGAGGTGTGACCTCTAGAGACAATGTGGATGAATGTTTCAATGGGTACCTAATACAAGATTTTCCAAGAGTAGAAATGTCAAGTTCTAAACATTGTGGACTTATACTAGTGCGTGAATATTTTTGTTGTCGTGATTGTAGAAGTTAGAGGCACTTAGTGCTTTGCAATTGTTGACAAATTAGAAGCTAGAGGCTCTTGGTAGTTTGAAACTGGACAAAATGTATGAGAACTTGATAAATGCAATACAGGGTTTGAAAACAAGAAGTGAAGGACAAGAAGAAGAAGGGGGAACTACTATGACACGGGAAAAGGCCTTAAGGGAGACAATGGCAATAGTAAATCAAATAGAGGAAGTTGGAAGCAAGATCGGGGAAACACCCCCCACCTTTATTATTGTGGACTCTACCTTGGGCTCCAAGGAGTAGCCTCTATAATTCCCAATTTTGCTACTTATTTTTTGATAGCTATGCTAGTATATATGTCAAGTTGACTTGGTTTAGGACCATACAAATATCATTTATTCTCCAAGGCTTTAGTTTTTTTTATGGACCTAGAAAGATAAAAACTGTACAAGTTCTTATATTTGAGGATCATGACTCAACTTCCTTTGCTAGCAAGACATGTTATCCCCAACTCTTAGGGATAACTAAGGAGATGATGTCTCGAGGCCCTTAGGTTGCAGACATGGAGTACCGAGAGACAAATTGACCAGCAATGTCCACTTGCACAGACCGAGACCCACCTCACCACCACAATTCCAGGTTCACCACGACGGTATCCACCACATCAGTTGGATTCAGAAAGACATTGGGTCTTGCTCCATGAGGTACAAGCTAGATATCACGGTGAGTGTCATTTCAATATTTGAGGCATTTGAGTTCGGTGCATCTATAACTGCTTTTGATTATGTAAGGTTTGCTTGGACATTAATGCTCTTTACCTTGTTTCACTTTGGTGATTGGCATTGTGCCCTCATAAGTGGGTCACCTTTAGGGACATGTGTGCCACTAGGAGGTCCTCTTCACAGGTCATCGTGCCATTCCCGACCATACTTGTCAGTTTCCACACTTCATCCTCTCATCTCCTTACCTTTTGGGAATTTCGAGTGCACTAACCCAAGAAGGGATTATCCTCGTTTCATAGGAAGAAGGGGTTGAAGGCCTAGAGGCTTGCAGCTGGCAAAAGATAAAAACCAATCATGAACCTTCTAGACGCTCGCCCAGGGATCCCAAGGACAATGAAATGTCTCTCATAAGACACTGATGGGACCCATAGAAAAAGATAACTAATAGAAATGCCAACTAAGGTGGAGCATGTGTGGACATTGTTTTTCATGCTTAGGTAGAAGCCCCACACATGTTTTCAACTTTGGGAAAGCATGATGTGACCAAGGTAGAGTCAAGGTGGGCACTATTTTTCATGCTTAGGTAGAAGCTCCACCTTGGCTTCAACTTGGAAACATCTTTAAAAGACAAAAGGCAATAAATGGGCTTGGAATAAGGTCGCATTGAAAACGAAGGTGCAACACACCCTCAACAAAGGCGCCTATAAATGAGATACCATGATCCCTTGTACATCATGAACCCCATGTCCAAGAGTCTTACCCTCATTCATGTCACTTCATCCACACGACTTAGAGAGAGGTCCACTCGAGAAACACTTATAAACTTGAGGTACGATTCACCCAATAGGTCGCTTTATCAACCCTCCCATACCTAAACTCGGCAAATTCAATAGGGTCTTTGAGCACTTGTTTATTTTGATAAGGTGGTTTGGATGTACATGCTTATATGGCTCTTTTATTGATTTGGTTTACTTATCATGATGCATTTGATTGAGATCCTTGGAGGGTGTATTCATTGTCTTAACAAGACCTAGTTGGTGGACAGATTTGGAAGAACAAGCCTAGCTTGGGCTTTCTCGGGGCTTGAAGCCCACAGGTTGGATGCCATGGCCCACACACCAGACGACGGTGACAACCTTTGGAGTTCTGAGGAGTCACCTTGGAGGACCTAACCTAGCCCTTTTCTAGCCCAACGACTTGTTCTTGAGGCTATAACGTCACTTTTGAGGAGGTTGACGTCACCCTAGGGATAGGGCTGGGGTGGTGGTGTTGGTTGACTTGACACTTAACACATTTTGATGGATGAGAGTTTGACTTGGAGGATAAAATCCTAGTGCATGAGAGGGAGGCTCTAGAGGCCCCAACGACTTGCAGTAGTGCCAAAATGTCACCCTCGAAGAGGGATGGCGTTACTTTAGGGTTTCTATTGTGCATTTTTAAAAGTTAAATTGAATTTTATATTTCAAAGGGGAAAAGTAAGGGTTGTTGTCCCCTTACTTTGTGGTTTACCCTTTGAATGTGGACAAACTATGTTTTGGAGGATTTGTGTAAATAGAGATAATCTTTATTTCATTTTATCATAGCTCTCCCGTTGTGAGAAGTCTTTTAGCTGAAATTTGTGCCATGTTTGGGCAATATCTCTCTCTTGTGCTTTTGTTATGGTTTGTATTTTCTATTGGTGGAAGAAGTAATGCACTATCTCTCTTGGAGCTACTCTTTTGCATTGTGGTGGATTAATCTTGGTAAAGATGAGGTTTGTCTTGTTAATGCTTGGACTAGGTAAGGAAACTATCTTGTATTGTTTATTTTCTTGGTTACAAGTTTAATTTGCTAGACTTCTTGGGGAGTATAAGGGCATACAACCCTACTAAGTCCATCATATTTGTCTTGGAATAATTGTTGCATAAGGTTTTACAAGGAGAAGTAAAAAGCCTTACACCCTCCTAGTACTTCCTAACTAGTTTTTCTTTCCTTGGGGAGTAAAAGGGCTTACACCCCCGAGGAGATAACATTGCTAGATCATTGTTAATTGACTCCTTAACCCAATATTTAAAGACACTAATCTTGATTGCATTGGATAAACAAATATTTGCATTGGTAAAC
>ML781195.1:468029-496489 GCA_009831015.1 Picea engelmannii | reverse complement strand
ATATATATATATATATATATATATATATATATATATATATATATATATATATATCTTTGTTGACTGTTGCAAATAAGGACGACAAGCTTAACTTGTTTGTCCACTTAACATATAGCTTGTATACTTGGTGTTTCTTGTGTCTTGGGCAGATACCATCATCATCCCCAGGTACTCAAACTTCTTGGCAACCATTGACCACTACTGAAACTTTTTTCCAAGATACTTTCCATTCAACAACTTGACCTATAGGGGCACCCATTCACAAGTATCACTTTCCATCTCATTTCCCTCTGGGGTCACCTGGGCTTCCCCCCCTGTGTTGGATTTATCCTTCACTAAAGCGAGGGGAGGTTTTATTTGAGGTGACAGTGGGTAAACTCTCCCACCGTTGTCGCCATCTAGTGGATTGTGTCAGGATTTTCCCAACCTACAGTTTGCACGATAACATTTTGGCATCATTGTTGGGGAGGATTTTGAATCCTCTTTCATGCTCTTACAACAGTTTGGCAAGCTATCATCCCAAAGCCTTTACCCCTAGATTTCTTGGCGACTCCAATTGAAGGATGTTCCCCTTATACCCTTGATAAGCATGTCTTAAAGCTCATCTGGTGACTCCATTATGGGACACACACATAAAAAGCAGTACCCAAGTTCCAAGCATGCTTCCAAACATTGTAAACCATCACCCAAATGGTCTAGTCCTCCATCATCTCCCACTTCTCATGATTGTACATCTACCTCTCTTAGCTCTCCATCTTCACCTACTTCCTCTACATCTCCGCTCTCATCCATGCCTAGTTCACCAAATGCTACCTGGAGCATGTGGGTTAAAGATGCATACAAACCTTTAGACATGACAAAGATCCTTGGATCTCCTCACAAACTCCTAAGGGATTTTAAAGAATGGCTCCCTAGCTTTTCAGGAGATGATTTCATTACAACCAAAGATCATTTAGATGCCTTTATTCACGGTCTTGAACCCTATGACCAGCATGAAGACGTTTGGATGAGACTCTTCTCCTACACTCTTGTTGATAGGGCTAAGGAGTGGTGTGATAGTATTCTTCCAGGGACAATCATGAGTTGGGATCTTTTTCAAGAATATTTTTCCAAAAGATTCAGAAAAAACAAAGATTGTTAGTCCCTTTACGATCAACTCTATAACTACAAAAGAAACTCAGGGGAAAGTATAAGGGACTTCAATGATAGGTTCAACACCCTTGTAAGGATTTTTCCTCGAGATTTCCAACCCTCTCAGAGTACCATCCTCAAGTCCTAGATGTCAACCATGAAATATCTCTGCGGAGTTCTAATTGGAAAGGGATGCCCTGCAACTTTATTTGAAGCTCAATAAAGGGCGTGTGAGATATAGGAGAACATGACCTCTTCTCTCTGCCAAGATGAGGACTATCTCGAGGAAATCGTTTAGATAAATCAAGTTGATGACTTTATCGTACCAGACTCTCCCCACAATATTAGGGCATACATGCAGAGGGAATGAGAAGAGGTCGCTAAACAAGTTATTGGTTGCATGATGAGTCTATTGGGGAAAGATAAAGTACCGACATTTAAAAAAATACATCCCCCAGTAAATGAGATTTTGAAGGTTGAAAGAAAACAAGCAGCAAGGCAGGTTGAAGAAAAGTTTTTGCAACATATTCAACAAGTTCCAACATAGCCACTTAAAAAGAAGGAATTTGGTGTCATAAAAAATGAGGAGAAAATTGTTTCTCCAAACAAGAACAATAAAGAGGGCTTAGTGAAAGATCACGTCACATAACCCATCAACCTCTAGATGAGGAGATTGACAACACCTTCATTTTGGCAAACTCCTTTTTTCTAAACGAAAGAAATAAGGAAGGATCTTGGGGCTTAGATCTCGATGGTTCACATTCAAGCTCAAGCTTAAGCGTAGGAATAGTCTTGAGATCACTAGATAATGAGACTACCTTGTTCTCGTACAGGCTTGAGTTTAACTGCACAAACAACATTGCCGAGTATGAATCCCTCATCTTGGGCATGAACCTTACCATTGACATGAACATCAAGTCGCCACATGTAAGAGGAGACTCAGACTTGATCGTTTCACTGGTGTTGAGGAAAAGATATGAAATGATCTTACTCAAGCATTTTCAGACTCTGCTTGGCTAGAGCAAAGTAGACGGGAATATCACCCTATATTTATAGCCAACAAAAATAACATCCCAACTCACAAGTATTAATTACGAGTGCTTAGGCTAGTCTTTTATCATAAAAAAGCTTGTTGGAAATTTATTTTTTATGTAATTTTATGAACATATCAGTTGTTGAAATAAATGTAAAGATAGAAGTAAAGTCACCAAGATGATAATCAAGACATATGAGATATAAAGCAATCCTTTATTTCATTCAAATTCACCAAAGAGTCATTTTCTTTACAAAATCTCACGCAAAAATTTTGGACCAAAGTCAAACTTAGACATCCCCGATGGAACATACAAAAGGACCTTTGACAGAAAACCAAAACTGAACTCTAAAAGCTAGATCAACTTGCCACAGATTGCTGCCCACTCAACTCTGCACAATTGCCTTTGTCAGTCATGAAAATTAATTCACAAACAGACAAGTCTACACAGACTATCAAAGATAGATCAACACCTATGAAAAACAAGTGTATGAATGATGTGATTCAACCCTGATTATTGTTGTCTACAATAAGACCCTACTGTCATAAAAGAGAATTAAGATTGTGATGAATAAATGAATGAATGAAAACCGAACTATCTCAACATAAACTCAAAGAGCAAACCTTAGTATGCTTCTGCTTCTATCCTTTCCTTGTTCCTCCCTTTCCTTTTTCTTTTGAACAATTCAGAATTGGTTGAAGTAGTTGAACCAACTTATTAGTTAAGTTAATTAAAACACTTAACCAACTTTAGTTAGGGGGAAAAGTAATAATCATAATAAAGGTCATAAATAAATAATAACTAGTAGGTGGGACCCCTTGTGACTCCCCTTAGCTCTTAACAATTATAACAATCATAACGTAACTATTAGTCAAGCAAAACACACCTCCTTGTGACTCCCATCCACATATTCCATTTGACAATTTAGCTCATGATATTTGAAATTATTTCCAAAAATATTACTCATATATCCAAAATAAAACATGTTGTCCAAAGATCCATGAAGTCAACTGTCATAAAACAATAGATAAAATAAAGCTTAAAAGCCATATTTTCCACTTTGTGATGCAATCTTTCCTTGATTTCTGTTGTCACCCTTCGATTTTCCTGAATTTGCCTTTGGTTTTGCAGAGCCTTTAGGCCTAATCTCGATGATCACGTGGGAACAATCGTCCCTCAAATGCATCCGGGAAGACACAGATTTGTCAGAGCCATTGGAGGGTGAGGAAGGGGTGGCAGTGGCTTTTCCATTGTCAAGGGCATGGTGGACCTCAGTTTTCAATCTCTTGCTAGCATGGGAGGATTTCACTGGCGAGTGGTCAGGGGAAGCTTGGACAATGGGGTTGATAGGCAGAGGAGCGGGCAAGGACAAATTGGGCTAGCCACGATGTTGGGAGACTGTCGGGTGGACAATCTCTTACCATCCATCATTTTCAGGAACCTCGGGTTGCAATGAGATGTGAGGAGGTATAGGGATACCAGGGGCTTACGAGACTTGGAAAGGAGGCCTTTCAAGCCTAGGTTGGACTACTCCCTGCCCAATCCAATTGAAGAATCTGGCCTGAAACAACTGGCCAAGTTCTTGTGATTCAACATCAAAATGTATGGAGAACCTTGGCCTTCTTGGGCCTCTGTTCCAATTACTTCTACCTCTATTTCCTCGGCCATGGCTACCTTGACTGAAAAAACTCACTCCTGCATGCATGATTGATAAGAAAATAGTCTTTTAAATAACCATACATGACAACTCTTAAAAATATGAAATAGATTTGGCTTCGCAATGTATTCGATTCATGCAATTCAATCCATGCAAATTGTTTTGTTGTTTATCGATGAGTAGGGAGTGAAAAAGGGTTATGGGATATGCGAGGGGTTTGTATTGAGCGAAACATGATATAATGAGGGGGAAGAGAACATGGTTACTGCTCAATGACAACAACAATCAACTGTAAAGTAAACCAATAAAACACCACTGTAATCCAAACAAGACACTACCACTTTCAACTGCTTTAACACCGAAATTATCTCGACTGTAATCAATTTCAGAACGGGGAGTGAAAAAAGAATATGGGAAGGAGAGGGGATTTGTAATTAGTGGAAAATGAAATAATGGAAGGGAAGAAGAGTGATTACTATTCATGAAATTAATTAAGCGATCCATAAAACATTCTGTGAAAGGAGATGCATTAACCAACAATCATTGAGACCAAATAACAATTACTGTGTATTTAACTAGTTCACCGTTTCATAATAAAATGTCCAACACAGTGCCATCACAAGACAATATTCATTTCACACAATCTGTAAAGGAGTTGTGTGTTCCTTTCATTTATATACTTTGCATCTTATAACAATTCTCAAATAGTAACCATTTCCTCTCTGTTAACCATCAAAATCAACCACTGCCCACACCTTACTTCAATCAACAAATACACCCAAAGTCATGTTTCCAAAATTAACAATGAAGTCACACTATCACTGTAATCGAGCTTGTCATTTAGAAATCAATGATATTCATTAAACATATGTGGGGGCAGTAAACCCAATAATCCAGATTAAATTGTGAAACCCGAATTGACATTTAAACAGACAGACAACAACCACCATTCCAACACAAGCTATGCACATAATAATTCAATCATGCAAGTGTAATTATGTCACTGTATAAGCCCAACCACGTGGTTCTAAAAAGCTGGGCCATTCATCCAACACGACGAGGTATCAACAACATGATTATCTTCATAAAACAAATAACTGAATTGCCACAAAATCGTGCTTAAAACTCTGTGACTATTTCTGAGTGTGGAACCCAAGCTATCCATATTATACACAGTGCGCAGCCACCAAAACACCACGATGCAATATCCCCATTTTACAAAACCAAACACATAGTCACAGTAATAACTCAACCCATCATGTTGAGCCATCAATCTAATACAGTATTGCTTTGATTTAGTCAAACTGTAATCAACTATGTTGTGTAAAACTCGGGCTTATACAATCAAACAATCATAAAGAATACAATGGATGTAGTTTCTACAATCATCCTGATTGCAATAATCATTCAGCCCCAAAAGGAATTAACGGTTACATTGACCATTTATTCATTGTGTAGAAACACCACACACACAACGCGGTATGCATGAGCAACATTTAACAATTGTAACCAATGTCAGCTAAACATCCAAATAATCCTTAGTGCAAAAATACCAGTGACTGTGTATCAACCAACCAATTCATCGCTATCATAACAATTAATCGACTTAACAAGTTGTGGAAACCACGCATACCCACGCATCAATTCGAATCGGGGCAACGACCCTCTCAATTAAACAATACTGAGTTATTAAATGTAAGGAGAGCGACAGTGTGTTTTGACTTGTGCAATTAACCACGCAGGGTTTACCATTGTTATAACAGAGGCAGTGACTAGATACCAAACCAACACGACTAGCACATGACCAACTGGGCGAGCCTGTACTCAAATTAGTCGACAATATACAACCATCCAACAAAAACCAAGCGGTAAACTCGATAGGCCAAGCCGGTCTTCTCTATCAACCTTCAGACTGGAGGGCTGAGTGTTTGTTATGTAGCCAACACAGGGAGAACAGAGCTAAATCCTTGTAATGGTGAAACCTTTGAGGCCAATGGTGCATACACAGAGAGAAACACGACTCATTCGTGGACAGGTAACAAATCCCATGACAGGGGGCTATAACAGAGGAGCGAGACTCCAACTCGGCCAGTAACGATACTTAACACATGTAGGGTATAACCCTCGTGGTTCTCCAGTCAAACAACCACAACGCTGAAGTGAAGACAGGGCCGAGAACTTAACAAAAAAACCCACTACGTGACCCTTTAGTGGTGGAAACAAACCCATGCTCAAGTGAACAAACCCAGTGACATAGAGCGCCTCCAACCATTAAACCCGCAAAATCCAAAGTTTGGATATAGTGGCGAATGCGTGAGGATAACTATCCACCCAAGACCAAACAAAAACCCTCCAACTAAACCAGCAAGGATAACAAAGAGCCCTTATGGCTGATAACACCCAGGATGACCAAAAAATTCTATGAATTCAAGATTATTGCAGAAAGAACCATCAACGCTTCAATCCAAGAATATAATTTTACATAGTTGCAATACTTAAGGAAAACACAGACCAATACACCCGATCCATTAATCATTTCATAACAGAGCAGACTCATGAATGGCCAAAAAAAGACATATCTGTAATCAAACTCCTTAAAACGCGAGTTGGTCGAGCGGTTCCCCTCTGCTAAGAAAACGAAGCATAACCACAACAACAAGGTTGCACAATAGCCCGAATAGGGTGGTGGCCAACGGAAGGAGTAAAGGTGATGTGCAATAAATGCACGTCACCTCCACCCACAATCAATTTGCTTCTTAGTACATGCCAACCAATAATCAATTAACTCAATTAATTAGACTATGTATCAGAACCATCAACCATTAAAACTAATAGCGTGATCCATATCAACTCATGCCATAAAATAATCACCGTGCATATTGACTATGTATCCCAACAAAATCGCGCAACTATTAACGTCCATTACCTTGTCAAATGCGCCACCAACATCCCATCCATTCAAATATACCATATTCATATTACCAATATAAATCAATCAAATTGCATAACCATTACTTGCTAGATAGGTTTCAACCATACTAAATTTAATCTTTCATGCATGTAATGTAACATAGCTCAAATTCTTCCCCTTGAATTTGTTGCATTGTTTTCATTTACTTCCAATTGCTTGTATTTGTTACTAACATGTCTATTATGTAGGTGTTCCGAGAACAGGTAGTAGTGGTGTCAATGAATAACATAGGTCGTAGTAACGCAAAGAACGATTACTTCATAAGCCTCAAACCATAGCCAATAAAACAAGATCTCATTAACCATGTAAGCCATGTCAAACATCATCACAACATCACATATGATCAGACCTGATCTCCAATATACAAGGGGGTCCCACCTACTAGTATTATCTAACTCTAATAATAATAGGCTTTAGCAACACTTTGCGGGAAAAACTTAGTTGCGATTTTAATCGTCAACAACTGGTTAACAAAATTTTTGTTGCTAAGAACCAAAGGTTGAAACAATACAAAGATGTCGTATGGGATGCCATGAATACATTTGATAACTTTTCGATTGAATCCATCCCCAGGGAAGGGAATCATTTGGTAAACAACCTTGTCGTTTTTGCGTCTACTTTACATCTCTCCAAAGTGATCGGTCTCTATAAAGTGGAAGTAAATTTCAGGCCTTCACTACTTGATAACTTGGAACATTGGCAGGTTTTTTATAATGAAAACCAGATTCTGTATTTTCTCCAGAATGAAGGTGAAATCTCGGAAGCCGATATAAATTTATTGGCAGAAAAGGAAAATATTGATATCATTGATTTACCTGACATACCTTTACCGAGAAGTGTCGTCCCCCTATAGAGACTTTTTGTTTTTATCGAAATGACATGTATAAGAGGAAGTTGTCAAACAAAATCGATGACGAGGTCATTGAATTCAATATTGGCACCAAGGAATCCCCAAAAATGGTGAAGTTTGGAAAAGGAACAACGCCCGATGAAAGGGAGAAGTTGATTGCCCTCATAAGAGAGTTTAAGGATGTTTTCGCTTGGTCTTACGAAGATCCAAAGGCTTACCGAGAGAACGTCATACAACACACTATTCCCCTTAAGGAAGGCACAAAACCCTTCAGGAAGAAGCTCATGAAAATGAACCCAAAAGTTGCCCCACAAGTCCAAAAAGAGTTGCAAAATATGGTTGAGGCAGGAATAATTGAGACTATCAGGTACTCATCTTGGGTATCTAATCCAATCATTGTCAAGAAAAAGACTGGTGATATAAGAATATGTGTTGATTTTAGAAATTTGAACCAGGCTTCACTTAAAGACAACTATCCTCTACCAAACATGGAATATCTTCTTCAAATGGTCACTCAAGCAGAGATGATGTCCATGCTCGACGATTTCTTAGAATATAACCAGGTGTTGGTAAAGGAGTCTAACCAACTAAAGACTACTTTCACCACCCCTTGGGAGACTTAAAATTATTTTCCAAAGTGCCATGGATTATGCTTTTGGGAAACTTATAGAGATTTACCAGGATGATTTAACCACTATTTCCAAGAAAAGGGATTAACACATCCAACACTTACGAACGATTTTCCAAAGGTGTAGATAATATGACATTTGTCTCAACCCTAAGAAATCAATCTTTGGTGTGGATAAAGGCAAGTTACTGGTACATATTATTTCTAAAGATGAAATCTCAATAGTCCCTGCCAGGATTGAAGCCATAAAAAAGATCCCTCTCCCTGAAGACAAGAAAGCCTTCCAGTCCTTCTTTGGCCAAATCAACTTCATAAGAAGGTTCGTTTCGAATTTTTTCGAAATTGTTAAGTCCCTTAATAGATTGTTAAAGAAGGATGCATGTTTTGAATGGGACAACGAAGTTAAGATAGCTTTCCAATGTATCAATGAAGCAATGACTATCGCGTCGGTCTTGATCAGTCCAAATTTTTCCAAAGACTTCATCATATTCTCTTTCACTTCAAAGGACACCATCGCATGAGTTATGTTGCAAATAAATGATCAAGGGGATGAACAACCGATTGATTTCATGAGCAAGAACCTTAGGGAGTCAGAGATGAATTGCACCATTATGGAAAACAAGCCTATGCTCTTGTCAAGTCCCTCAAGCACTTTACGACGTATGTGGGATACAACAAAATTAAAGCTTTAATCCCTTACCTCACTGTAAAAGATGTTTTATCACGACATGCTTGTCTTGGATCAAGGGGAAAATGGGTTTCACAGATACAAGATTATGATTTGGAGATCAAACAATCCAATAGAATCAGAGGCCAAGGGTTGGCTAAGATGTTGACAGAAAGCAATCAAGAAGCCATCAAGATATGAGAGAAAGAACAAATCAACATTGTCATAAGAGAAATTGAGAATGATGAATGGTATTCAGATATCATTTATTACTTGAAGAACCTCATTTGCCGTGATCATTTGGTAGATCATAAGAGGAGAGCCCTAAGGCTCAAAGCTATGAAGTATTGCTTGACAAAAGATGGTCTAGAGTGGAGGAACCCTGATGAGGTGATCCTCGGGTGTGTGAATAAGGAAGAAACTGACAAGTTAGTTGATGACCTTCATTCAAAGTATTTTGGAGTCCATTTTGTAGCTCGCACTACTGCCCATAAGATCTTAAGGGCAGGATATTATTGGCCTACCATTTTCTCCGACACACATTGATACGTCAGATCATGTCAACCATGTCAGTTCTTTGTCAAGAAACAATGCCTTTCTGCCCTTCCCCTTAAGCCAGTCGTCATAGAAGCACCCTTTCAACAATGGGGACTGGATTTCATTGGTGAATTTAGGGACAAGTCTAGTAATGGTTACCGATGGGTTTTGACCACCAGTGACTACTTCACCAGATGAGTAGAAGCTATCCCAACAAAGAAATCAACATAAGAGGTTGTGATGAAGTTCCTTGAGGAAAAAATTATCACTAGAGTCGATGTTCCTGCCAAGATATCCACAGATAATGCCAAAGCGTTTATCTTGATGGCGCTCAATGAGTTATGTTTTAAGTATGGAATCGTTTTGTCACACTCCTCAAATTATTATCCTCAAGGAAACGGATTAGCAGAATCCAACAACAAAAGCATCATGAATATTGTGAAGAAAATTGTTGGCGAAAACAAGAAAAGTTGGGATAGAAAGATTAAGTATGCCTTGTGGGAAGACTGCACAACTACTAAGACCTCTACTGAGAAAACCCCTTTCGAGTTAGTTTACGGATTAGAAGCACGTGTACCTATAAACCTCCAGATTCCAGCACTGCAAATGGCTCAACAATTTGCCACAAATAAAGAAGCATTGCAGGGGTGAATTAACCAATGTATGGAATTGGATGAAACTCAAAAAATGGCTTTTGATCAAATGGTAAAGAACCAAGAAAAAGTAAAAGGGACTTTTGATCGTAGAGCAAGACAAATAGATTTCAAGAAGGGGGGCCATGTCTTAATGTAGGACAAGAGGAGAGAAAAACCTCGAATGAACCAAAAGTTTGACAATATGTGGTTTGGGCCCTACAACATAGAGGAAATATCTGGGCCAAACTCTTTTTATTAGTCCACGACAGAAGGGAGGAGGATGCCATTACCGGTAAATGGATCCCTCCTCAAACATTATATCCAAGGTGACACTTAACTTCTTCAGGGCCCAGGCCCTAGGTAATTAGGTAGGTCATATTGATTTCCCTTCATTTGCATCTTGATTGATCATGGTTGTTTAGTTGCATTTGATTTTTCATTTTTCTCTACTTGCATATTGCTTTTGTCATATTACATTTTTAATTTTTGAAAAAATGCAAATTTTTCTTTCTAGATTAGTTGTCAGTTTTGGTTTTGATATATATGGACGAAGGGTGATAGAACCACCCTAGATTTTTTATAGTTTTATATTTCAGTGTGGGCACAAGTCCACCAGGAGATGTTGTGGTTCTCATGCACTCTACGGTGAGTACATGTCCCCAAGTAGAAGCGAGATGTTATCCTCAACTCCTAGGGATAACTAAGGAGATGATGTCTCAAGGCCCCCAGGTTGCAAACATGGAGTAACAAGAGACAACTTGACCAACAGTGTCCACTTGCACAAAACAAAGACCCACCTCACCACCACAGTTCCATGTCCATCAAAACGGTATCCACCACATCAGTTGGCTTCCAAAAGACATTGGGTCTTTCTCCATGAGATAAAAGTCATGTATCACGGTGAGTGTCATTTCAATATTTGAGGCATTTGAGTTTTTTGCATCTATATCTGCTTTTGATTATGTAACGTTTGCTTAGACATTATGCTCATTGCCATGTTTCACTCTGGTGGTTGACATTGCACCCTCGTAAGTGGGTCACCCTTAGGGATAGGTGTGCCACTAGGAGATCCTCTTGACAGGTCATTGTGCAATTCCCAACCATACTTGTCACTTTCCACACTTCATCCCCTCATCTCCTTACCTTTTGGGAATTTCAGGTGTACTAACCCAAGAAGGGATTGTCCCTCATTTCAAGGGAAGAAGGGGTTGAAGGCCCATAGACTTGTAGTTAGAAAAAGATAAAATCCAATCATGAACCTTATATATGCTCGTCGAAGGATGTCAAGGACAATGAAATGTCTCTCATAATAAATTTATGGGACTCGTAAAAAAATAACTAATACAAATGCCAACTAGGGTGGAGCATATGTGGGGAATGTTTTTCATGCTTAGGTAGAAGCCCCACACATGTTTTCAACTTTGGGAAGCATGATGTGACCGAGGTAGATTCAAGGTGGGCATTGTTTTTCATGCTCAGGTAAAATCCCCACCTTGGCTTCAACTTGGAAACATCTTAAAAATACAAAAGGCAATAAATGGGCCTGGAATAAGGTTGGATTGAAAATGAAGGTGCAGAACACCCTCAAGAAAGTCACCCATAAATGAGATTATATGGTCCCTTGGACGTCATGAATCCCATGCCCAAGAGTATTGCCCCCATCCATGTCACTTGATTCACGTGACTTAGAGAGAGGTCCACTCGGGAAACACTCCTAAACTTGAGGTACGATTCACCCAATAAGATTCTTTGTCAAACCTTCCATACCTAAACTCAACAAATTGCATAGGGTCTTTGAGCACTTGTTTATTTTGATGAGGTGGTTTTGATGTACATGATTACATGGCTCTTGTATTGATTTGATTTACTTATCATGATGCACTTGACTTGAGATCCTTGGAGGGCGTATCCATTGTCTTTTTAGGACCTCGTTGGTGGAAAGATTTGGAAGAACAAGCCTAGCTTGGGCTTCCTTGGGGCTTAAAGGCCACAGGTTGGATGCCATGGCCCACACATTGGATGGCAATGAAAGCCTTTGGAGGCCTGAGGAGACACCTCAGAGGACCTACCCCAACCCTTTGCTATCCCAACAATTTTCTCTTGAGGCTAAAACATCACTTTTGAGGAGGTTGAGGTCACCTTAAGGCTAGGGATGGGGTGGTGGTGTTGGTTGACTTGACGCTTGGCACATTTTGATGGATGAGGGTTTGACTTGGAGGAGAAATGCCTACCCCATGAGAGGAAGGCCCCAAAGGCCCCAACAACTTTCACTTTCCACTCCAACGACTTGCAAGAGTGCCAAAACGCCAGCCTAGAAGAGGGCCGACGCCACTTTAGGGTTTCTATTGTGCATTTTTAAAAGTTAAATTGAATTTTATATTGCAAAGGGGCAATGTAAGGGTTGTTGTCCCCTTACTTTGTGGTTTACCCTTTGAATGTGGACAAGCTATGTTTTAGAGGATTTGTATAAATAGAGATAATATATATTTCATTTTATCATAGCTCTCATATTGTGAGAAGTCTTCTAGCTGAAATTTGCGCCCTATTTGGGCAAGCTCTCTCTCTCTCTCTTGTGATTTTGCTATGGTTTGTCTTTCCTATTAGTGGAAGAAGTGATGCACTATCTCTCTTGGAGCTAGTCTTTTGCATTGTGGTGGATTAATCTTGGTAAAGAAGAGGTTTGTCTTGTTAGTTCTTGGACTAGGTAAGGAATCTATCTTGTATTGTTTATTTTCTTGGTTACAAGTTCAATTTTCTAGACTTATTGGGGAGTATAAGGGCATACAACCCCACTAAGCCCATCATATTTGTCTTACAATAATTATTGCATAAGGTTTTATTAGGAGAAGTAAAAGGGCTTACACCCTCCTAGTACTTCCTAGCTAGTTTTGCTTGCCTCGGGGAGTAAAAGAGCCTACACCCCCAAGGAGATAGCATTGCTAGCTCATTGTTAATTGACTCCTTAACCCAATAGTTAAAGACGCTAATCTTGATTGCATTGGAGAAATAAATCTTTGATTGGGAAACATGAAAACACGAGATTTTGAGATTGTCTAAATTGGAAATTTTTCTACGTGCTTAAGGCATCCTTGAGCCCTTAAGGCGTCTTGTTTCTCTTAGAAATTCTTGTTTTTGTTTTAACATTAAAGCTACAGCCACCAGGGTTGCAGGAAACCCTAAACAAATCTTTGAATAACTCACAATTCATCCATCAAAAAATTCTAATAATTTACCCCCATAATCTACTAGTCTTAGCGCATTTTTTGGTGGATTACTCGTGATTTTTGGTGGCTGACTTTTCTGCTGTGACAACTTGTTTTCTACAGCCATAAGGATGCAATTATATCTTTGCAATACTTGTCTATAACAACCTTAGTTTTTTGCTAAAGTCTAATGCTTTCATACTTGGGTTATACTAGTAATTGCTAACTATTCTCTTGCATCATTTACTTTGACTTTAGCATCTTGTTTAGGAACTTTAATAATCATTTATTTGCTGATATATATATATCTTTGTTGACTACTGCAAATAGGGACAACAAGCTTAACTTGCTTGTTCACTTAACATATAGCTTGTATATTTGGTATTTCTTGTGTCTTAGGCATGTACCATCGTCATCCGCGGGTACTCGAACTTCTTGGCAACCATTGACCACTACTGAGACTCTTTTCCAAGCTACTTTCCATTTAGCAACTTGACCTATAGGGGCACCCATTCACATGTATCACTTTCCATCTCATTTCCCCCTAGGGTCACTCGGGATTCCCCCCTCGTGTTGGATTTATCCTTCACTAAAGCGAGGCGAGGGTTTATCTCAAGTGACAATGGGTAAACTCTCCCACCATTGTCACCATCTAGTGAATTGGGTCGGGCTTTGCCCAACCTACAGTTTGCGTGATAATAAGACACAATGAATGTATAAGTCTTGGAGCATGAGATAAAATTACTTTGATCGACTAAAAGCTCATCTTCCTCGATTGTAAGGAAATAGGTTAACAACCCAAGACCTAGAAGCATCTAACAAGAGTTGAAGTCTACCCTCTTATGAACCATTGGAAGGTTATTTTAAGTGGTGTGATTTTCCTTGAATAATGTAATGAGTTAGCATGCATTCCTGGATAGTAGCTAATGATAGTTATCGTAGTTGTTAGTTAACAATTAAGTTATGATAGGTTTTACCACCTTTAAAAGCAAATAAAAATACCAAAATTATTATAAATTAAAAAATATGAATAATAAAATTATTATAAATTAAAAAATATGAATAATAATTAACAATAAAATTATATCTTATATTATTAAAAAATAAATATAAAAGTCTTTAGAAAAAATTATGTTTTTATATTATAAAAGAATAAAAATCTTTGTATGAGATTGAATAGACAACACAGTGAAAGTTCTTATGTATTTAGAACACTATTATATAACACATAATTTTTTTGTTTTTGGCATTCATATTATTAATTGTAAGGATATTATGAAAGTGCTTGTGGTACTATAAAGAATGTAATTTCTTTTAAGTAGGAATAAAATCATGTTTTTTTGGTTTGAGAAAAAAAAGGAAGGAGAAGAAAATTGAATGGATGAAGCTAATGATGATAATTTTAAGTTTCTAATTAATAAATATTATATATTACATAATTAAATTGTATTGTAAGGGACAAAGTATCATAGTAACATTCATTCAAATGAGGAGTTGTGGTTGAATTTGTTTAGTTTCCAAATTGATGTTTTTCGTTTTATTTTTGCAAAGACAATCAACTACGCATAGTGGCAAATTCAAAAGGAGAATGGGAGTTACATGAGAGATCTTATTCCTGGTTTCTTGATGGGGAATCAAAGAAAAATCGAAGGGTGGCAGGAGTGGGGAGGAATCTCCATGACCCCATAGGAACTTCAATCATATTCGTTGCCTGGGGCCTTGGTCATTTATCTAACAACTTGGTAGAAGCATAAGCCCTCTTGTGTGGGATTACTCTAATAAAGGAAGCAAATGTCAAAGACTTTTTAGTGTTTGAAGATTCAATGATAATAATTAAGATAATGATCAACAAATCCGTTCCTAAGGGACACAAGCTAAAAATGCCATTGCTCAAATCAAGTAGGAAGCTAGCTCTTTCGTCAATGTCTCCTTTTATAACATTAAGTGAGATTTAATTGAAGAAGCCAATCATTTGGCTAAATAAGCCACAAAATAAAGTCCTACCACCTTTTTAAAAAATGGGGGTTATGAATCCATATTTATCCCCCAAGTATCTATGTTAAGTGGGTGTTTCACTCTCATTTATTAAGCGCACACGACAAGTCTTTACAATGCATCGGAGAGGCATTGGGATGGATGAACCGAGGATAGATTTCACTCCTCATGGCACACAAATGGTTCCCTTGTTCACGGTAATTGAATGCATTGTTTATGTTTCGTACAAGATCTATGGGATAATGGCTTGGTCGAGGTCCGGATTTGGGTGCATTTTCGGTTGGCTTAGAGGTGCACCTGACCATTTGGTGAGAAATTTGATAGGTCTTGGGTGGTTTATATGCCTCTACATTCTTTGGAGTGTTTTTATTCTCTGAGTGGACAATCTTAAAGGAAACCTGTTAAGGATTTTCCAGTCTTTGTCTCTCAGATTTTGAGCATTTTGTTGTTGTGGCTTTTCATTTTCTTCCTCCCCCTTTGGTACATTCCCACTAAAGATATTTTGAGAGCGCCATGTGTTGTATGACGCCTAGATTTCATGTGTCAACTCACGTGTTTCAATTTTTTAATGTTTGTAAGTTGATAGTGTGGGATTCTAGAGGTTGGGCTATGTGGAAGCCTTGGTCTCCTCTCAAAAGTTTTATCTCAAGTTGTCGGGCTAGTATTGGTCTTGGTATTATGTTTGTTTTTTCTTCCTTTAGTCTGAGTCTTTTGAGCCTCAATGATAGTTTGGTAATTGTAAAGGCATAGAGTTTTAGAGAAGGTTGGGAGAATTCCTTTGCAAAGTTAACTTATGTTAATATTTTTGGTGTAACTATGGAAGATATACTTGTATATTTGTTTTAGTCAAACGTTTAAAAGGTTATTATAATTATATTGTACAAATCCGCTCAACAAAAAATATTATATTATTGGTATTTTACTTATTATGGATTAGTTAGGTCAAGAGTCATGTCTCTTCAAGAGACATTGTTATGTATAAATAGAGGATAGGTTCCTCTCATTTGGACACACACTCACACACTTCTCTTGTGCATCTTGGAGCGCATAAGAAGGTCTAGCTCACAAGTCTTGGAGACTGGTTCTTTTGGTGTTTTGGTCTTGGTCTTTCTTGGAGAGCTATAGTGCATCATTGTACTGGTTGAAGGAATCTATATTGAGGATTTTGGTTGTTGGGTTTTCTCCCCCACGAGGTTTTCCCAGGATAATTTTTGTGTTCTATTGTATCTATGATTGTCTATCTTTCAGTGATCCTACTATAATTTTTATTGGAGTAAGTAATTCCAATTGTGTAACTAGAAAATTTAAAAATTTCAACATGGTATCAGAGCAGGCCCGAATAGAAGTCAATTGTAGATCTAAAAGCCTAAAAGGGAGTCGTTTTCAGTCTAGAGACAGTTGTCGGACAAACCAAGACCATCAGAAGGCAGGATGACTACCAGAACAAAGATCGATGATAAGTTAGATGAAGTTGATAACTTCAGGGCCCAGAAGTACAGAGTAACCCTCCTTCTTTAAGAACATGAATTGGATAAATTCATTATAGAAGAGGTTCAAGAACCTGAAGGAGATGAAGCTAAGGAAAAATATAAGAAGGACATGGTGGGAGCAAAAAGGATTATTGCAAACTACATTAAGGACCACCTTATCCATCCTATATCATCATTATCTTCTCCAAAGAAAATGATGGACACCTTAACTCCTCTGTTTGAGGGAAGCAACATAAATCGGAGAATGACTCTGAGATCTTAGTTGAAGAATGTGAAAATGTAGAACTCAAAAACCATTAACTCCTACTTCTCAAGAGTGAACTAAATCAAGGAGCAAATATAAGCCATTGGTGACTCAGTAGAAGGAGAAGAGATGGTGATGACTACCTTGAATGGCTCCCCAAGGTCATGGGATTCATTCATCCAAGGAATTTGTTCAAGAAAGAAGCTTCCCAAGTTTAGTAAGATTTGGGAAGATTGTAACTAGGAAGAAGCCAGGACAACTGCAAGAGAAGAAAAGATGGAAGATGAAGATCAGGCCCTAGCCACCCACACCAGGAAAGGAAAGAACAAGAAGGAACATTCTTTACCTAAGAAGTTTAAGATGGGTCAAAGAGATGAATCAAAGATCAGATGTTACTGTTGTCAGGAATTGGGACACTTTGTTAGGGATTGCCCCCTCATTATGGAAATTAAGAATAAGAAACTAAGTAAGAGGCATCAAGTTCACACAACTGAAGATGATGAGCCTCCCAAGAAGGTTGCAAAGCAAGATGAATCAGGTGGTGCGGATTATGTTCTTATCTCAACCCTCATAGGTACGGTTACTCATGGAAGTGACACTTGGTTGATAGACAATGGTGCTTCCAAGCACATGATAGGCTATGAAGACTCCTTATCTAAACTTATTCATAAAGATTCACCTCACAAGGTGAAAYTGGGTGATGACTATCAATATCCAATCAAAGGTGTTGGAGAAGCTTACTACAAGTCAAACTTAGGCAAGCCAATGGAGATGAAGGAATTTCTCTATGTTCCAGGTTTAAAAAAGAATCTTCTCTGAATTTCAACATTGGAAAAGAAAGGATTTAGAGTAGCATTTATTGATGGTCAAAATCTTATGTGGCCTAGAGGGAAGACCCTTGATGATGCAATAGTGATTGGAGTTGAAGAAGGAGAACTCTACAGATTAAAAGGACATTCAAACTCCGCAATGGTTCATGATATTGTGAATCCCAATGAACTATGGCATAGGAGATTTGCTCACCTACACTACAAAGCTCTTCTGGTTGTGAGCAAAATGGTGACAGGTCTTCCAGAAATCCAAGCAGAACAAGATGGTGTGTGCAAAGGATGTGCACAAGGCAAGAATGTGAAGCACTCCTTTCCCAATAGCGATAACAGAACCAAAGGAGTTTTGGACATCGTGCATTCAGACAATGAAGTTTTTGGCAAATTCAAAGAGTTAAAGGCTCTGGTCAAAAACTTGATAGGGCAGAAGATAAAGACCTTGCGATCAAACAATGGAGGTGAATTCACCTAAAAAGAATTCAAGGAGTATTGCAAGGAAGTTTGCATTAAGAGGGAGCTTTCTACTCCCTATAACCCTCAGCATAATGAAATAGTTGAAAGGAAGAATCGAACAATCATGGAAGCAGTGAAGGCCATGATCCCTTATCAATATCTTCCTATGCATCTACGGGCAGAAGCAACGAAGACGACAATGTACGTGCAGAATAAAAGTCCCCACAAGGTGGTTGAAAACAAGACACCCGAGGAAATGTTTTCAGGAGAGAAGCCAAAAGTCAGCCATTTCAAAATATTTGGTTGCCTTGTATTTGTTCACGTCCCCAAGGAAAAGAGGACAAAGTTGGACCCTTCTAGACAAAAGGGCATATTTGTTAGTTACAGTGAGACATCAAAGGCTTATAGGATATACATTCCCAGTCACCGAGAAGTGGAGATCAACCGAGATGTAACCTTCGATGAGAATGCAACTTTCAATAAATCCAAACAGATCTGTGCAGAAGAGGCACATGAAGAAGAGAATGAAGTTCCTAAAGTTCTAGAGGCAGTTGAACAAGAGGAAGTCATCCCAGAGCATCATGACATGATAGAACCTCATAAACCAACCGAGATACCTTCTCGCAAGAGAAGACCAGCTTGGGCACAAGAGCTTATCAGAGATGTAGAAAGAATTGGTGCCCCAAATAAATATTTCAGGGAAAGTAAGAAGTCGAAGCCATATTCCAGATACGTTGCATTATTGTGTGACTTAATGGAAAGATGCCATGGCAAAGGAATACTAGTCCATTATGCAGACTGATTTTTGGGATGTGGTTCCCAGACCAAAGGAAAAATCTGTGGTGAGTTTGAAATGGATATACAAGAAGAAACACGCAGCTGATGGCAGTATTGAAAAATATAAGGCAATATTTGTGGCTCGAGGTTTCTCTCAGAAGGAAGGGATTGACTATGAAGAAACTTTTTCTCCCGTATAAAGATATACCTCGATCATGACTATACTTTCTTTGGCTGCTATGATGAAATGGAAGATGCACCAAATGGATGTAAACACAACCTTCTTGAATGGTGAAATAAAAGAGGAAGTTTATGTGGAGCAACCACTTGGATTCGAGACACATGACAAGGAGACTCATGTGTGCAGATAAGGATTTATATGGATTGAAGTAGGCACCTAGAGCATGGTATGGTAGGATTGAATTTTTTTTGATGAGCTTGGGTTTTACCAAGAGTAGTGAAGATCCTAACCTTTACTTTAAGGTTGAGGATGGTGAACCGGTGATTCTATTGTTGTATGTAGATGACCTGTTTCTAACAAGTGCGAAAAATCTCATCATTGAATGTAAGAGAAAATTGGTTGCGTAATTCGAGATGAAAGATTTAGGAATGATGCACTACTTCTTGGGACTAGAAGTTTGACAGAGATGAGAGGGGATTTTCCTAAATCAAGGAAAGTATGTTGTGGAAATCTTGAAGAGGTTCGAGATGTTGGATTGTAAGGCCATGGTTACCGCGATGGTATCAAATCTTAAGTTGTTGTAGGATACAACTTCAGAGATTGTGGATTCTACCTTATAGAGGCACATATTGGGCTCATTGATGTATTCGACGAACACAAGACTGAATATATATTTTTCTATGAACACCCGGAGTGAGCATTTGGAGCAGCCCAGACATGTTCATTTGGTTGCAACAAAACATGTGTTGAGGTACCTTAATGGTACTCTAGATCATGGTCTCTAGTATAGATCTGACCATGAGTTTGGATTGTATGGATACTCAGATTCAAATTGGGTTGGAAGTATTCCTGACCGGAAGAGCACTTCTGGATACTGTTTTCGTATTGGCTCCAATATGGTCTCGTGGAGTAGCAAAAAGTAGTCATGTGTGGCACTCAGTAGGACTGAAGCTGAGTATGTGCTAGCATGTGCAACGAGCAGAGAAGTAGTATGTCTTCAGAAGTTGTTGTCTGGGTTATTTGGTCTCAGATTTGAGGAAACCCGCAGTTGGTGTGACAATCAGAGTTACATGAATTTGTCAGAGAACCTAGTGTTCCATGACATGTCGAAGCATATTGAGATCATATACTACTATATCAAGGATATGGTACAGAGGGGAGCAGTGAGGCTCCAGTTCGTGACTACCGAGGATTAGGTTGCGGATGTGTTCACTAAGTCGCTGTCGAGGATGAAGTTCGAGTACTTCAGGGACAAGCTTGGTGTGGTCCCTGTTTAGAGGGAGTGACACGTGGAACTCATCCAACATGAAAAAGGGATGGCACTGAGTATGGAAAAATCTCATCCAACACGAAAAAGGGTTGGCACTGAGTCTGGTGGGTCTCATCCAACATGAAAAAGGGCTGGCACTGAGACAAGAGTGCACATGATCAGGTATTGATGCATCGCAGGGAGTGGATGTCCTGGGGACATGTTGTAGCTATTGAGAGCTACCCACAAACCTTGGTTTCATGGGGGAAGTCATGTTGCACTATGGATATTCGAGGATGTGTAGATTCACATGTTCAACAATCAATGGATGTGAGCTTGTGTGGTATCAAAATTGGAGTCTGTGTCTGGAAAGAATACCTTCCTAATTAAGAGGGAGTGTTAATATTTTTGGTGTAACTACGAAATATATTCTTGTATATTTGTTTTAGTCAAACCTTTAAAACATTATTATAATTATATTGTACAAGTTCACTCAACAAAGATTATTATATTATTGGTATTTTACTTATTATGTGTTAGTTAGGTCAAGAGTCATGTCCCTTCAAGAGACACTATTAAGTATAAATAAAGGACAGGTTCCTCTCATTTGGATACACACTCACACACTTCTCTTGTGCATCTTGGAGTGGATAAGAAAGTCTAGCACACAAGTCTTGGAGACTGGTTCTTTTGGTGTTTTGGTCTTGGTCTTTCTTGGAGAGCTATAGTGCATCATTGTATTAGTTGAAGGAATCTATATTGAGGATTTTGGTTGCTGGGTTTTCTCCCCCACGAGGGTTTCCCAGGATAATCTTTGTGTTATATTGTATCCATGATTATCTATCTTTCAGTGATCCTATTATAGTTTCTATTGGATTAAGTAATTGTAATTGTGTAACTAGAAAATTTAAAAATTCCAACAACGTGTTTGGTCCCTTCATGGCTAGTAATTTCTCATCATCCTTGGTTTATGGAAACGCGATTTTTGTCTTTGGGCTTAGTAATATTTTATTTGTTTCTACAGCTTATGATTTATGGGCTTTTAGTAGTTCTAGTTGTGTCATCCTCATATTTTTTATTTCCAGTGTTATCATTGTATTTCCACACCAACATCTTTGTGCAGGTTTGGCCAACATGGAGAATAGGGATATGCAGGAGCTTATAAGAGCCATGAGAAGACATGAATACCTAATTTAATCCATCAAAAGCAAATTACTTTTGATGTCTTCTAAAGTAATTAAAAACGAGCACTTACGCATCAACTGACAAGTAAATATCATGAGCCTATTAGTTGCAACATAGGAAAAGGATAGACATCCTTGAAGCAGAGTGGAACATGCTTCACAACTTGTCACTTAATCTTTAGACCGAATCTTTATCAATGTCATCGTACAACAATGACAAAGATAATTCAGCTCGGTCAAGTTCAAGGAGGACAAGACAGTTCAAAGACCGAGAGACCCAATGGAGATCGAGAAACAAAGCTCCCCTTAGACTGATGATGGGCACGAAGAAGTTGATATTGGTCAAGTCTATTGGAAACTATAGTGTTTTTTTGTGTTATTCATTTGTTAGGTGCTTTTTTTAAGCAGGCCACATGTTATCTAACCTGGTATATTTACTTTTTAATTTGTTGTAATGTCATTTTTGTAAGCTTGGAACCTCAGACAAATGTTCAAGTTTGTGGAAGACTCTTTGAATCAACACTATGTAAATCACTGCAAATTTTTTTATTATAATAAAATGTATGTTCCAGTTAAAAAAAAAACATCCATTCAAATAAATACAATACAATATAATGCATTATACTTTATATGTTGATTGGGTGTAGCTCGAGTGGTTGCGAACTTGTTACCTTCCCCATCCATGTTCAAATCACACTTTGTGACATGTTTGCTATGAGTGAACCATATGATTTATTCACAAGTTGTTGACATGGCCTTATGCCCTAAAGAATCCAGGGTTTGTGTCGGGTACCATCCTTAGAATGAGTGAAAGTGCCTACGAGGTTTTCCTCGGAATATGTTACCTACAAATCCAAAAAAAAACTAAACTTTATATATATGGGATATATGAATGGGACAATGTAATTCAATCATTTACTATAGTGATTATTTGGATTCAACACTTAATATGTGTTCTTCTTGTGTTCAATCGAGTCTTTTAGAAGTGTGTGTTGAGTTGATGTAGTTCATTGAGTCTTTCCAAGGTGCAAACATGTTGATTTGGTTCACTAAGTCTTTTCAAGGTGTAGACCATGTTGATGTGGTTGGTTGAGTTTTTCTAAGGTGTGGGTCATATTGATATGGTTGATCAAGCTTTTCCATATCATGTACCATGTTGATGTGCTTGATTAAGTCTTTCGAAGGTGTTTGTCATGTTGATGTGGCTCATTTAGTCTTTCCAAGTGGTGGGTCATGTTGATGTGGCTAACTAAGTCTTTCCAAATTCTAGGTCGTGTTGAATTAGTTGATGAATCTAATTATTTCCAAATTCTAAGTGAGTCTTTTCAAATTATAGGTCATGTTGATGTGGTTAACTGAGTCTTTCCAAATTCCAAGGAATCTACTTGAATCCTCTAATGATGAATAAGAGCCATCACATTACCTGAGAGAGCTAATGTTTAAAGAGACATCATAACTTGATCGTTGGACTGGTTAATCTCCTCTTTCCTCCTCATAATCAAATGAAGATCTTTATTCTTGGGAATTTCCATAGTACCCAAGCCCCACAAACTCTTAGTTCCCCAGAGTTGCAACATGATCCTCTAGAAGTGATGCCAAGGAGATTCCTCTTGGAATATTAAAATGAAAAAGTGCAGAGAAAACCTTCATCATTCGAGTGCCCAGAGAGCACCACCACAACTAGGTCAAAGTTCAAGTCTAGAGCTCATCTAGAAATTCTAACAAAGTCCGCTCGCATTGACGCCACTGCCACCACCTCCAAGGCCGATCACACTTTGCCCTGCACCACTCTTCCCATTACACCCGCTGAGATGAACCAGAAACCCCTCCGCACATCAACACTGAAAGCCACACTGTTCCATATTTCGAGGCCATAGATATTCTCATATACACGAACTTCATAGTAGGTGGAGTTAATAATACCTCATGCGAAGGTATGAAAGGCATGTGAAGACTACTTGCCTTGCATCCAATCGTTCTAGCCAGCTGATGCCAGAGTCAATGTATGTGGACTGGATTTATACCTTGGGTTATACCTCCCTTTTGGATGCATCAAAATCCCTGTTTTAGACCAGAGGGGCCCCAAACCCTTTTTGATATCAACCCTAAGGGCCATCGCACTAGGGAATAAGGGATAACCACACCATTCAAACACAAAGATTCTTGTTGGAGAAATGTAACCTTCTTGGCCCACAAATCTGCTTAACATTTTAGTCCTCTTTTGACATGAAAAAAACTAATTTGCTCGAAAGGATGAGCCACTCGTTTGATTTAGTTTATGAGGAATATTATTTTAACATTTGAGGGATTTCCTTGATCGATTACAGCTTGAATGATAAACAATGGATCACCTATGACCACAATTCTTCGGATTTCCTCCTCCTTTGTCGGGTTAAGGCCACACCACAAAGAGTAGGCCTTTGTTGGGTTAAGGCCACACCACAAAGTGTACGCTTCTGTAAGATTATTTGACATCTTCCCTAAACCCCAAGATTAATGAACAATGCCATTTCCTCTAGGATCCTGAATTATTCCCCTCGCACGTGCCACCCTAGAAACATTAAATATATGTTAATAAGTACTTAATAATGACCATTTTATTGATGTGGTGTTTGTAAATTATGGCAATTGTAAATTTTAGATCGTTTTGACAAAATAAATACACTTTGGTGATCATTTTATCACCAAAATCTTTTGATAAAAGATTTCATAGTTCTTATTTCAAAAGTAAGAAGGCAATTGATTTCAATATTGTAAAAATCATCAAGAACATAGATTTCCACAATTCATCATAGTCATAGTGATAAATCTTTTTCAGAATATGATATGTGTAAAAATATATTAGCTAATAAAATGGTTAGAAAATAAAATAGATTGCGTACTCTTAAATGTAAACAAGACTACAAAGTAGTGTAGTCCATGCCGAATTGGGTTGTACATTTAGTCCATAAACAAGCAGCTTGATAATAGCGGTTTACGTGTACTTATTAAACAATGTATGTGAGAATCCATATGGAGGATATGTTATCATGTTTGTTGATCTAGTGGTATTTGTTTAAATGACAATGACAACTGATGCAGATTGGTACAACTAACAATATCTAGGCAACTAAGGGGGAAATACTAGTATTAGAGGGACATAAGTGCCACTATTATGGAAGCACAAGCATCTATCCTTTGAATAATAAATGTTGTAATGGATTACTAGAATAAGCGATAGGTGTTATTGGTGTTTTCCAACTCGTATATATGAAAGAGCTCAGTTTAGTTCTATATGTTCATGATGATCATCCTAGAATTACAATCCCATATACCAAAAAGTAATCAAGTTCCTTTTTGTAACAATTCATTTGAATTTTAAAGATCAAATAAACAGGTTAGAATTAGTGATTTTATATAAGAAGTAGAGATTTTGTATAACTTCTTCACATACCCATGACTAGTACTTTTATATAGTTAAGATCTTAATCTCTCTTTGCATTGATCATTTTGTTAGAGTTCTTTGTGTAGTTATAATTTTGTTAATGCTCTCTTTTCATTTGTATAAATATAAGTTAGCATGATGGGTTAGCTCAAGTGGATGAGTGTCGTTGTTTTCTCAAATGAGGTTCCGGGGTCGAATCCCTGGCCAGGAGCCTGTTTAGGGCCTCACTTGATGTCCCCACCGAGTTAGGCCTATAATGAGGCCGAACAGTTTAGCCCGTTTACCATCACGAAATGTTGTGAAGTACTTGGGGGTTCATGTGTTGTATTCCCAGGAGGAAAAAAATAAATATAAGTTTTTACAACAAAATCTAGCACCCTTAATGCGTGGGAATCCCAAGCAAAAGATGTTAGTTTTTGTAACTACAGAAAGCTACCTAGTGTCACCATAATATCATTTCCTCACTCTTTAAGTTGGTTCCTCTCCAACTCAAGGAGGCCTCCCTATGGAAAATGACCAATTCCAAGTAGGTTGATGTGAATAGATAAGGTTTGGTGGACCAATGCATTCGTTTGGAATCTCATTGAAGTATTTTTGTTTTGATGGAGTGGTAAGAGATGGTTCCAAATAAAGTTACAAGTTTTCTTATGATATCTTGATTAAGGTTTATTTGAATTGTTTCAAATCTAAATTTCATAGATGATTCAATGTAATATTATTTCCTATTTGGTCAAATACCGATAGAGCGATCAGTTTTGATGGGCCTCGTTCTGCATGGTGACCTAGGTTTGAAATCCGTCGCTTTCGGGAAGAGACACCAAAAAATCTAGCCATGCTAATGGTTGGTGTGGCCCAAGTTGGGTGCAATCCCCGGGTAATTTTGACAGCTTAGATGCCCCTAGGTCGCGGTTTCTCAACCACATGCTAGTCCCGCAGGTCACAGATGCACTAACAAACAAAAAAAATGTTTCATATTTGCATCCGAGTTTAAGGAATTGAGTAGGTAAATTGACATAAATGAGAAATTAATGTCCAAAAATAAATTGCAACAATAAGGAAATTACAACAATAAGAAATGATGCAAAATGTAGAAATTTCTTAACGCAAAAATTTAATAGAAATTCTACAATCCTTTCCTTAATATTTGAGGCTCAAATTTACTCATAAGATGCAATTTCTAGGCCTTAAAGTGTTTTGAAAATTAAGTTTTTTTGCAATAAGTTAATTGTTGGAAACAACAATTAAATCGAAACAAAAAATAAATGTAATTTCTACAATGTAAAATTTAGATTTTTCCCGATTAAAATGCAAAGAATTAATTTCATAGGCAAAATGTAAATGTTAAAATTAAATTTCTGAATGTTAAAAGATGTATACAATTAATGAAAATACACTTGGAAATCTAAATTTGAATTTTTAGGAAACAAGAAACAAGGGTATGAGAGTAACCTAATTTATAATCTAAGTTGGCGATCCTAGGCCAACAAACTAACTAGAAATTGAAATTTATGAACTAAGCTAAGTGTTGGAATATACTAAACTTAAGATAGAAATCTAAGAAGGTAAATTCCAACAAGCTTTGAAGATAGTCTAGTTTAGTTTAAAATAGAAAATGCAAATTTCTTAACTAAATTATGGCTAGAAATTATATAATTGATGAAATGCACAACAAATAGGGAATTGAACTTGTGACTTTCAAAGTTAAAGTCACAAGTTAATATTCTGTAAAAGAATTAATAAAAATAATAGCCCCTCGGGGGCAGCTCAATTGGTAAGTGTCGTGATATGAAGTATTATGTTCGATGAGGTTCCGAGTTCAAATCCCCCCGATTTGCGTGTGCTTGCAGAAGGGGCATATGTACGACACCTGGAGGTTATAATGGTAGCGGTTAGAATTGACCCCATGTCATGCGAGTACGAGACCGACTCAGTTGTCGATTCCGCCAATTATAAAATAATAATAATAATAATAATAAAATATCTAATTTCCAACAAACTAAAAGGGTTGCAAATTTAAGATTAAATGGATGAGAGAGGGAGTCACTAGTGCCAACTAATCCTTGGGCTAATGGAGTCTTCTGAATCTATGAGGAGGGCTTGATCCAATCTAAAACAAGGAATATAAAGGCTGCCCTAAATCATGTCACAAATCAATCTAATAAGTGGAACTAGAGAATATTTAAAGCAAGGAAATGTCTAAGTGATTTAACAATTTCAAAGATCAAACCAAATGTTTATTTCCCCAAGGAATCCTAGCTTAAATCACTATATTTTGACAAGTAACAAGCAAAGAGATTTCTTAAGTGAACAAAAAAATAGAAAGAGAGGGCTAAAATATACCACACCTAACTATGTACCTTTGCAGATTATCCTACTTGGATAACATGGTTTAATCATTTCGCATGATTGAAATGCTTGCTCCAATCCACCAAAATAAGCTCAAAAAATAGCATCACACAACTTGAATTGAAAACACACCCAATATATGCTCCAAAGAGAGAAGAATAACTATTGTTCACCCAAAAACAACAATCATAAGTGAGGGAAGCCTCTTATTGATAGAGTTCTAGGTTCAACCATCTCAAATAAAATAATAAGAATTTGGGGATCATGCTTGATGAGTCAAACATATAAAATCACCACAAATACTGAATACACAATAGATCCACAGAGAAATATAGAAAAAACCACACTTTATTATTATCAAACCCTTGAGGTAGGGAAACACCATACAATGGATCCTCTCGTCTTCACTTGCCTCTTCAAGGGAGCATCCTCCTATTGAGCTACAACTCACAATAAAATAATTCTCTTCATGGCCCATTACATTGCTTGAACCCTTTTATATAGTGCTACCATCACCTAGGAACATTCTAGAGGAGGAATCTTCTAGAAGTAGAACCTTCTAAGAAGTCCTCTTACATTTATTATATCTAACTACCATAGTGGGCCTTATTTAATAATATAGTGGACCTAGTCCACCTTACATTGAATGGCCTCCACTATTATCACTATGGGCCCTCTGCCCCCTCGCCCCCCCCCACTACCTCTCTAGCTACCTAACATTATATCCCCTTATGAAAGTGTTGTCCTCAACGCCTGATGTACAACCATATACTAGAGTCCCATGGATAAGTATGGACCATAGTGTTGAAGTAGACTAGAGAACCAGGGTCCCATTGAGAAATGAAAGCCACCATGCTGAAGTAGTCCAACTGTCATTGTAAACCAGGGTCCCATGTCCAATTTCTCATGTGAACTCGACACAGAAGATATTGACACCCAATAACCAACTGAAAATGATGCTCACCATACTGACACCT
>ML781195.1:433497-460747 GCA_009831015.1 Picea engelmannii | reverse complement strand
TAGATTATCCCACTTGGATAGCATGGTTTAATCATTTCGCATGATTGAAATGCTTGCTCCAATCCACCAAAATAAGCTCAAAAAATAGCCTCACACAACTTGAATTGAAAACACACCCAATATATGCTCCAAAGAGAGAAGAATAACTATTGCTCACCCAAAAACAACAATCATAAGTGAGGGAAGCCTCTTATTTATAAAGTTCTAGGTTCAACCACCTCAAATAAAATAATAAGAACTTGGTGATCATGCTTGATGAGTTAAACATATAAAATAATATTACAAAATATGGAATTTGTCATCAAAATAATATCTTAATCCTTTTACGAGGGAATCAAATACACTAGGGCACATGCCTAGTAGAGAGATTCATCAAATATCATTAAAAAAATGCTCAAGCCATCCCCAAATAGAAATTAGTTCACCAAGGAAGGTGTGGGACTCTCAAAATAGTAAGGAACCAAGTCCATAGAATAGAATAATAGTATCCATGCAACCCCTACTCCATGCACATATGAAAATATGTGAAGAATCTCCTCAAAATAATAAGTTTGCTCAAGTACCGAGTCAAATATATTCATCAAAGTTAAAACAAGATGTGAACAAAACCAATTCAAAGCTGGAAGATGACCATCTGGTGGAGCACACCACCTAAATTAGTATGCTTGGAAAATAGTGATATAAAAAAAGATTAAATAGAATGGAAGTGGACATGAAGGGAGGGCACATGCATAACTAACTCTCAAAGGATGTGCAAACTCAACAAACTCCTCAACACATGTGCCAAGTGAATTAAATTCTTCATCAAGGTGACACATGTGAGTGTGAACAAAGCTAAATTAACTCCAACAAATTAATCACGAGGGCAACGATTTTCTATAAAAAACATTTTTAAGTGTGAGTTGTCTCAACACGTGTGCCAAAGAGGAGTGCTACACATATAACCATATTCCCTCTCTAATAGTCACCAACTAATTAAAACACCATGAATATGTGTGCCAATAATGGGTACACTCTAATAAAGTATTGTACCATGTAAATAAAAAATGTTCTCCCTAGGAAAATCCCAACATGATAACAACAAAACAAAAGGCCCAACCTAAGGTGCACCAAAAACAAGGTATTATGACATAAAAATCATCAATCAACCTTGGGAAAAGGTTACATCACCATCAAGTAATATGTACTAACATCATCAAACACATTTCCCCCTAGGTGATGTCAAGCAATTGTTACATCTTTAAGTTATATCACCTAGGAAAATCCCATAAAGGTAACATGAATCATTCCATCATAACAACATCATAAGAGAAGGGAACATAACAAAGTATTAACCCATTCAATCATCAAGCGTGTCCCCCACACATGAGGACCATGTAAAAAAAATTCCCTCCTAGTGACACCAACACCATACATCGACACACTAAATCATGAGGAAACATCAACAATATTATGAAACACCTACTTCCTACCACAATCATCTGACTCCCTGGGGGGGCAGAACCATCATCCATATTCAAGATAAGCATATCAACCATACCCCAAAGAAATAACATGCTCCACAACTACCAACTATGCAATCAAGGGGTGATCAACAAGGTAAGCACATGTGAGAACCCCACCAAGCAACAAGCACAATCACCGTCCAACCTAGGAGAGGTGAGACTCCCCCGTCCAAAGATCTCCATCAAATGATATGATGCCATGAAGAGAGGGGGATCCATAAAAATGAATCGCCGCAAGTTAGTCCAACGACTTTAAGGAATAAGAAACAAATCTCCATCAATGAGATGAAAATAACAAGGTGGAACCTCATACAATATGAGGTGTAACAATAGGCTCCAACTTGGGGACATGCACTCTTCTTTTTTTTCACTGGGGAAATCAACAACTAGTCGGGCACATACTTGTGTGACATGTGGTCATGTTATCCAATTACTACCACTATAAACCCAGGCATGCCAACATGGCCCCTCATGCGACACACAAGGATGGTTTATGGTTTTGAACTGTTGACTTCACATAACGGAGTGCCTTAACAATACACTCCATCACCGACTGTTCTACACCCCAGGGAGCGACATGCACTCTTTTTGGGAGAGCACGAGAACCTCATAAATCTCTAGTCCAAACTCTTAAGAAGAAAGAAGATGCATGAGTATGTCGCAGGATGGACACATATCAACATCCACAAACACAACATACTTATTCTCCTTTTTTTCTTTGTTTTTTTAATATATATATATATATATTGCATCACCAATAGCTCAAAATTTGACTATAACAATGCGAAAAGATACATGAAAGTAAATTGGTGCACACACATGTTGAGCTTATTCATCCTACACTACTCTAACACAGGATGAAAGAAGAGGCTAAGTGAAATTGAATAGATAATGCAACCATCCAAACATCTCCTCAATGCCATGGATCCTACCCTTGTGTTTGGTAATAATCTAAAATGAGGTTACATCAATAGTTACATGAATATAGGTTGGAATCTCTAGTACATCATCGCTACAAAATAAATTTATATTACAAAGATAACATACAATAGAAAAATCTAAACAAGAGCGACATTTTCCAACACATGCTAACTCAATCCAATGTTGTTGAGGGCTGAAAAAAGGTTTGGAAAGATACATAGTAGCCTATTATCAACTTGAAAAATGTCTTCTAAATGCATCTCCAAAGGTTGATTTGCAATAAAAATATCACCCACACCCCGAAAATTAAATGTGTAGACTACTCCAACAAGAAAATGTCTTCTACCAAGCATGAAGATGTCGTATGAGATGAAATTTTACATCAAGAAATGAAATTATGATTACAATTAGATGGATGGAAATGACCATCATAAAATCTACACTCGATATCCTGCTGCCCCATACAATTTTCAACGCTAAAAATATGATTTCCAACTGAAAAATCACATGCATTTTCACAAAAAATTGAAGAAAAATATTGTTGGGAATTTCTATCACTTTCATCATCATTAACATGTTCCAAAAATTGAAAAAAAAAAAAAACCAACATTTTTCCTCATAAAAGAAGGATGAAAATTTATGCAAGATGTTATAATTTGAAAAACATGCTATCCTAAACAAAATTCAACCCCCAAAAGGTATTTTTCTACTGAAAACATATGCATGAAACATGTAAGAGATAAAAGCATATATGGTTGGAAAAAATCTACAAAGTTGTATCCAAAATCCCGGCCCACATGCTCCAAAAAATCTTCAATATCCATTATCACATATGGCTAGAAAATAATATTCAAACATTCTACAAAAGATTCCAGTCTATGTGGTTGCCCGTGATGCCAAAGATTTGCAATATTAGTATCATTCTATTGGTTGCCCTCTTCTTCACATGAAGCTACAATACAATCTTCAACTACCTCATGCAATTCATTCACAAACTCTTCTACACCATAATTTTTCTCTAGCATACTCAAACAAAAATATCAATGATTCATTTTTATCCTTTATTTTATCAAAGAAAGGAGTTGAAGGGTTCTTTAAATACACAAGCATCATGTTGTCAAGTTTTCCTCTGATGCCTTTGCAAATTTCAGCCCAAATAAATGCATCATTTCATCCTTCCATTTGGTCATTTACTTCAATCCAAAATTCTTAAAAAACTATGAGGAGATAACAAAATGAGGATATCTTCTTTGGATTGAGATTACAGTATCATTCTCTTACATCCTCTTTCATGGAAAGTGAAAACTTTTTCATAATTACATCTTCACGGACAAAATTAAAATTTTCAAACAACTCCATGAAAGATGCAACAAAAGGTAGAGAATCATTATGATTTGCATAGAATCTCGAAACATTCTTCTTCCATAGTCCATATTGGAACTCATGTGGATATCCATGAATACATGAAAAATATAAAGGACCAAACAACTTTACTTCCAACTCCTTAAATGGGGCCATGTTTTTTTACTTCAAACTTGAAAAATTTGAAATATACATGATCATCGTACCCCATATCAATGATGTTGAGTCACCAAGGTAAGTATTCAATTGCCTTCAAGATTGTTAAGTGTGCTCACCTAAACACACAACAATGTCTTCAAAGTTCTTCAAGTAACAAGGGCTTTGTTCCTTCATGGAGTTGCCACATGAGCAAGAAATCTTTAAAACAAGTACTTATCAAAGAAATGTACCAAATCTACACAATATGGGGAATGTACTTTATCTCCGAAAATGATGCCAAATTGTTACAACAAAATCTAGAACCCCTTATGTGTGAAAGTCCAAGCACAAGGTGTTTGTTTGTGTAACTACAAAAGGCTACCCACTATTACTACAATAGTGCTTTCTCACTCTTTAGGTTGGTTCCTATCCAACTCAAGGTGGGTGTCCTTGTGGAATATGAATAAGGCCAACTAGGCTAATGTGAATCTATGAGGTTTGGTCGATCACTATATTTGTTTGAAATCTCGTCGAAGTTTTTTTTTTTTTTTTAATCGAGTGGGAAGAGATGGTTCCATATCAAGTTACATGTCTTCTTATTGATTAAGGTTTATTTGATTTGTTTCAAATCTGAATTTTAGAGATGCCTTAGTGTAATATTGTTTTAGATTTGCATGTGAGTTTAAGGAATTGAGCAAGTAAATTAATGTAAATGAGAAGTGAATGCTCAAAAATAGATTTTGGAAAGATATTACAGCAATAATAAATGATGCAAATGCAAATATTTCTTGATGCAAAAGTTTGAAAGAAATTCTAGAATTTTTTCCTTAATATTTGAGGCTGAAATTTGCTCCTAAAATACAAATTTCAAGTCCTAATTAGTTCTAGAAATTAAGTTTTATGCAATAAATTAATTGCAAGAAACAACAATTAAATTAAAGCAGAAATTAAATGGAATTTTTAAAATGTAAAATTTAAATTTTGCCTAATTAAAACATGGCTAGCTTGATTTAATCATTTGGCATGCTTGAAATGCTCGCTCCAATCCAACACAACATGGTCAAATAATAGCATCACACAACATGAATTGAAAAGACACTCAATATATTCTCCAAATAGAGAAGAGTAAATATTGCTCACTCAACAACACCAAATACAAGTGAGGGGAGACTTTTATTTATAGAGTTACGGGTTCAACCACCTCAAATAAAATAATAAATAAAATAATAATATCTCGGTGATCATGCTTGATGAGTCAAACATATAAAATAATATTACAAAATATGGAATTGGCCATCAAAATAATATTTTAATCCTCTTCCGAGGGAATCAAGTACCCCAAGTCACATGCCTAGGAGAGAGATCCATCAAATATCAATAAAAAATGCTAAATCCATCTCTAAATAGAAAGTAGTTCACTAAAGAAGGTGCACCCCTCTCAAAATAGTAAGAAACCAAGTCCATGGAATTGAATAATAACATCCATGTGATCCCTACTCCATGCATATCTAAAAATATGTGAAGAATCCCCTCAAAATAACAAGTGTGCTCAAGTACCAAGTCAAATGTCCTCATCAAGGTTAAAATAAGATGTGAACAAAACCAATTCAAAGCTAGAAGTTGACCATCTAGTGGATCAACCACCTAAATTAGTATTCTTAGATAATGGTGAGATAAAAAAATGATTGAATAGAATGGAAGTGGACATGAAGGGAGGGCACATGCATAACTAACTCTCAAAGAATGTGAAATCTAAACAAACTCCTCAACATATGTGCCAACTGAATTAAATTCTTCATCAAGGTGGCAATTGTGAGTGTGAACAAGGCTAAATTAACCCCAATGAATTAATCATAAGGGCAACCAATTTCTAAAAAATAATTAAAGTATGCATATTTTCACAGTTCCTCATAATGTTGTTTGTAATTCTGGAAATAAAATGTGTATGGAGTTTTTGAAATGTCCAATGTTTCGAGTGGACACTCCACCCATCATCATGAACTGTTGAAGAAACAAGTAGGGACTTATTGCTTCAACAGTCCCCGATGATGGGTGGAGTGTCCACTCGAAATGTTGGACATTTCAAAAACTCCATACACTGTTTATTTCTAGAATTACAAACAACATTAAAAAATAATTTTTAAATATGATTTGCCTCAAAATGTGTTCCAAATGGGAGTGCTACAAATATAACCACAATCCCCCTCCAATAGTAACCAACTAATTAAATCACCATGAACATGTGTGCCAATGAGGTGTACACTCTAATAAAGTGTTGTAGCATGTAAATAAAATATTTTCACCCTAAAAAATTTCAACATGATAACAACAAAACATAAGGCCCAACCTAAGGTGCACCAAAACCAAAGGATTATTCAACCAATCATCTTCCAACCTTAGGAAAATGTTAGATCACCATCAAATGATATGTAGTTCTCCTCCTCTAACTCAAACTCAGGAAATAAAACATCAGTGAGGGTACTAATATCATCAAACGCATTCCCCCCTTGATGATGCCAAACAATTATTACATTATTAAGTTATATCACCTAGGAAAATCCCACACAGGCAACATGAATCATTCCACCATAGCAACATCATAAGAGAAGGGGATATAACAAAATGTTAACATATCCAATCATCAAGTGTGTTCCCCATCACACATCCGAGACAAGAGGACCATGTAGAAAAAAAAAAACCCTCTTAGTGACACCAACATCATAAATCAACACACCAAGTCACTAGGAAACATCAACAATATTATGAAGCACCTACCTCCTATCACCATCATCTAACCCCTTGAGGGGATAGAACCATCATCCATATACAAGATAAGCATATCATCCATACCATAATGAAATAACATGCTCCACAACCACCAACTATCCAATCAAGGGGTGATCAACAAGGCAAGTAGATGTGAGAAGACCTCCGCACAATCACCATCCAAACAAGGAGAAGTGAAACTCCCTCAACCAAAGATATCCATCAAATGATATGATGGCATGAAGAGAGGGGGATCCATAAAGATGAATCCCCTAAGTTTATCTAGCATCTCTAAGAAATAAGAAGCAAATCTCTATTAATATGATGAGAATCACAAGGTGAAACCCCATATAATATGAGGTGCAACTAAAGTAAAGGGCCAAAATGCAAATGTAAACATTTTAAACAATAGGTGATATTTTGCTAAAAGGAAAATATTAATGTTCTCTCTACCTAAATGGAAACGGAAATGATCCTTTAACATTTGTGATGCCCAATTGAATGGAAACTAGCCAAACAACAATATATGTACCAAGCGAAAATTTTTGTTGCAACCATTTTCTAAAGTTATCATATTAATTTCCCACTAGATGTGCCGATATATTCCATTTGAATTGTATTCTTCCATGGTTGGTTGAAGATAACACTTGCCCTCTTTGTAGGGAATTGTTTTAGTTTTGATCTCTGTGCTGCATCTTATTCATACATTTACATTTGTTCCAATAGACATGGTTAGAGGGTTCATAAACGCCATGTAAATTCCTTTATTTCCTTCATATTTCTATTTGTAGATGCAAGATTTGGTGTCCCCCCCCGAAAAGCAATTGCCTTGCTATTTAATTGAATCAAAGGAAACTTTCCAATACATATAGGCTTGAAGCCATTACAACATACTCATTATGGGCTTAACATGTCATTTTATGGGAATTGAACCTGGGTGGGGAGGATAACAATCATTCCTCACAACCATGGAAGCTAAACTCTAAGATATGTTGTTTATATGCTCTAAGATTCGTTGTTTGTACGTTGTAGTAAAACTCACTTTATAATATTGTTTTGTTTTGATGTCATAAAATATATTTATCTATGTATGCATGCGTGGTAATAAGAATAAGATCAGTTGATGCACTTGATTTTGCACTTGATTAGATGAATATGATCATTTTGCTTTTCTAACTTGCATTTGACAATCATCTTATTTCTTGAAATGTTTCTTTGCAAAATTATGATAATGATATTTATATTAGATGAATATGCTCATTTTGCTTTTCTAACTTGCATTTGACAATCATCTTATTTCTTGAAATGTTTCTTTGCAAATTTATGATAATGATACTCAATTTCACAGTAATGAGAGTCAACCAGATCCAATATTTTAATTTTTTTACTTCAGATAAGTCTATCATGTATATAGACATATCTTATAAAGCTATGTATAACTAATATCGTGTTTCCACTTGTAATTACAATGTGTTTTCTATGCGCTAGAATTGAATGATCTTATAGATGATGAAGAATATTTTTCTTAAATAACATTGTTCATTAAGAAACTATCATTATATTATACATTTCCTACTCAACATATTAGAATATACAAGTTTCGAAACAATTCAACTAACCAAGTAGAACACAAATACTACACACAAACCATGTAGAATGTGCTTACATAATGCATTGTTTGTCCTTGCATGCAATTGCAACAAAAGAAGCATTGTAAGTCGAGCCATGAGCTCTGTTAGGCGCTCCACGTAGCCTACATTAGGCGAATTACTAAGGGTGTTTCTAGTCCCTGGACGGAAGGAATGATTCACGACCAAAACACCCCTTTGAACTAGAAAATATAGCATGTGAAGGCATTCGTTATTCAAGGCTTCCACTCTTTACATGGCGACTACGTTGCATGTTGAGCATGGAGAAAATATACGGCTTCCTTATAGTGACAACCACTTGCATGTGTTAATGAAAGGAATGGAAAATATATTTACTCATACTTTTTCGAATCTCCTCGGACTAGGTGAGATAGGAGGGATTATAACCCTAGTTTATAGCCTGTTGAAAACTCTATTTGACCTCAAGAAATATGGTTCTTGGAGATGATTCTATTATATATATGTAATTTTTATGTATTTTATTCAATAACATATGATTTGAAGTAAACTAAAAGAATATACTTGTAAAGTAAGTGAATTATAAAAACAAGTGGATAAACAAAATATAAAAAAAATAAACAAGGGGCAAATCTGAAAATCAGTATTTGTACAATTTCACAAGTGAGAAGAAATCAACAATATTTTTATTAATATCAATCCTAAGTTACAACTAAGAAAATCTCTTCAAGCCCTTGCAAGGACTTGGACTTGCGAGGACTTGGACCAATGTAATTCTTGGAAGTCTAAGATGTAATTTGACTCACACATGGAGATCTAATGTCAAAAATAAAGACCAAGACATAAACAAGGTTGGATCAGTGCAAGTTACAAGTGCATCATTGTTTTGAATTTTGCAAAACTAGCATTAATTAGCACTGAATGACTTCAGAACTTGTAACTAAAACCAAACAGACATTCAAGAAAAAAAAACCTTGGAGCATATCACCAGTAAATGCTTCCTAGTCTTTTATTTGCCACCTTCAGAATAACCTTGTTGTCAACAAGATAATTCAACTCTAATGAAAACTCAGAATGGAACGAACATATGATAATCTCACTTGAGGGGAAAGCATACCTTATCAGAAGTTTCACTTCTCTATTTTCTCATGCCTTTCTTTGTCTTGCTCTCCTTCTTTTATATCTTCGTGAAGTAGTTAGGTAGTTCAACGACCTTCTGTTTAAATAGCTAATTAAGTTTTATTTTAAGAGAGGACAACTTTATAAGGACAAAATATGTTTTAACAATAATAGGTGGGGTCCTAGTAGGTCTTCATTCCTTAATTTTATAAAGATTTCCTTGTAACTCCAAAATGATTTGATTATATATATATATATATATATATATATATATATATATATATATATATATATATATATATATATCAAGATAAGTCACCCATCCGAAATATTTCAAATCAACAAACACTTGTGCCTCCCAAAATATCAAATTGATATTGTAGTTATAGTTTCCAAAAATACATATCACATGTTTGTTGTCTATCCCAAATAAAGTATCAAATGTCTAAAATAACAATGTCATGATACAAATTTAAAATGGCGAGGGTATTTATTTTTGAAAAATTCTTCTCTTTCTTTTCTACCTTCAAACACTTGTGGTCCAAGATTGAGAAAGTCTTCATAATAAGTGTAGGGAAATTTATATGTACAAATTATATATATATATATATATATATATATATATATATATATATATATACACCCATCCGAAATATTTCAAATCAACAAACACTTGTGCCTCCCAAAATATCAAATTGATATTGTAGTTATAGTTTCCAAAAATAAATATCACATGTTTGTTGTCTATCCCAAATAAAGTATCAAATGTCTAAAATAACAATGTCATGATACAAATTTAAAATGGTGAGGGTATTTCTTTTTGAAAAATTCTTCTCTTTCTTTTCTACCTTCAAACACCTATGGTCTAAGATTGAGAAAGTMTTCATAATAAGTGTAGGGAAATTTATATGTACAAATTATGGACATCAAATCATCAACCCAGGGGTTCGTAAGCTTGTGAGATGTAGGTAAAGTATATGCAGGACTAGAGCCTACTCTAATCTATTCTAACAAAGAAASGATGTCAAAAATCTTAAATCTAGGAGTTATGGTGCTAAATGGGGTATCAACAAAAAGCCCCTTCACTATGGGCTGCAATCTTTCATGATGAATTAGCAAAGCGTTCATGTAACCACAYAGAATTGCAATGCGTATCCCTACCCTTCAGTAAGTGWTCTTGCTTCTACCAAACAACCAAGGTAAATGCAAGAACGAAAGGAAATATATGAAATACAAACCATTTGTATCAAGGCTTCTCCAATGGTTCCAATCTCAATCTTTCAACCACTCTGAAAGTCAAGCATTCAAGGGATTCAAGGGAGGAATTTTGCTCATGAACCATGGTCTTCTGCAAACAAGCACTCAAACATAAGCAATGGAAACAATTACCGAACTAAGGAATGAGACATGTTGCTCTATGAAATGAGAGGGGATAGATCGCAATCTAAATCATTGTTGATAATCTATGTTACAACGATAGGAGAAAGGGAAATGTGGGATGAGTTGGTGGGATCTCCTATCCAGTGCCACGCTGCCTAAGAAACTACAAAACTGAAAGCGAAATTACACCACAAAATTAATCTCAAGCACCAACTTATCACTTATATTAATGAAGAGAATAATATACCTCAGTTATTACAGAAGGATGTTGAGATCATTTTCCGTTTTCAGATTTTTCCTTCCCCGTTCTATTTTCCCAATTTCTTTTTTCCATTTCTTTTCCCTCTTCTTTTTTCCCTTTCTTTATCCCTTTCTAGTTACCATACTTAGTCACATTTCAGTAATCAGTGGGTTTGTGGGTTGGCGGATTTTCATCTCCATCCACTTTCCCATGTTATGAGTCCATTGGTACACTATACTTAGCCATTTTTCAACTTCCTAGGATCGCGAGTTCGCAGGTTTAATCCCTCATTCTCCAAGTTCTGTGATCTCCACTTTGCACTTAAAGTTTTTTGATCTACATTGTGACCATTAGATTTGTTGCGGGTGTTGAGCCCCTAAGTATTTTATTTCTCCTGCATGCAATTCCGACTGACTGCCTTTCTACACTTAACTTATTTTTGATCATTCATATCTGTGGGTTGGAGGGTTCCCGTGTTGGTGGGTTCATGAAAAGCTCCATATTCAAATTTTCCCTCGTCCATCCCCGCCATTCTCTTGCTTTTCCCAATATGCATTAAGCGTTGTTTAATTCTAACAACTGATTATGCAGGCCTCGAAAAGATCATCATTAATGGCGAAAGGTTCGAGGAATTACTCATTAAATTGCATTAATTCTCCATTTTCCAAGGGATTATATTATCGTCATCTCTCCAAAAATATTTATTTCAAGTTATTATCCAGCTAAAGAAATACTCTCGTCAACCTATTGAAGCAACAACTAGACAACAATTTTGTGGTGATACTTTAAATATCTTTGGTCATGAAGACCATAACTTTCAGTGGTCCAGAGCATATTCATATTATTCCTCTCATCTTGCACAAAAATACGTAATTTGGGCATCTGGAATCGTTCGTGTGGGATATGTTCCTGAGGTTTTTGAATGTAAACAACTTGTTGGATGGTGTGTCGAGAAGTACGTGCAAAGCCAGATAATTATACAACTGCAAGATCACTCTCTGATTTCCCTTTCACCGCAAGTTTTTCACAAGATGTTGAAGATCCCAGAGCTGACACTTACCTTCAAAGGATAAGACTGCATATATTTTTTAAAGAAACATAACAATGGGCTTGAACCCCTGTCATAATATTTGAAGAATCCTGCGTCTATTCCAAAATACATAACCAAGATCCAAGTTGAGTCTTTCAAAAACCCCTGTTGAGAAATTACGTGGTTGTTTACTAGGTTGACAAGTCAGGAAAGAATTGCTACTATCTCTCACATGATTTTATATATTTTATATTTTACAGTGAAAGAACATGCCATCTTTGACTAGGGAAAATTGATTTCTATCAAAATCTCGTTCTAGTTGCCACACTATAAAAAGGACAAAATTCTTTATGGCTTCCTATCTAATATTTGTATAGTGTATTGTTTTCAATTCCCAAACTTGACCATAAGTAAAAGGGTGAACTGTGAAATAGATCCAATTACCTTCTGGTATCAGACACTATGGGGACATAAGACCCCTCTGCATTTTTATGAAGTTTATAATGATTTTGTCTCGGTCTTCAAAAGGCTGTTGTTGGGTGAAAATACTTCAAGGATATCTAACTAGGCTAACAGATTCTTAGAGAAAAAAGGAATGATAGAACAGATGGAGAATCACAATGTCATAAGGATATTTTTCTCCAAAGAAAATCCTTCTTTTCTCCTGTATCATGTATCTGAAAAATTATTCATTACAGAGATGGAAAGGGAATACATGACATTTCTCACGACTTAAGAGACTTGGAAGGTGAATTGTTCAAGATTAAAATCAGGCATGAAAGAAACATTGCACCAATGAAAAACTACATTGAAGATTGGTTTAAAAATGCAATTGACAAATTAATTAAAGAAGGCCAAGAAGCAATAGTAGAGACGATTCCTATAAACGACAATGAGGACAATAAAAGGGCAACAACAAGCAAGTGAACGAAAGAGAGAGACCATCATAGTAAGTTCATGCTGATCACATCTTGCTTTATTTATTCGTTTTTCATCGAGTTACTCTGACTCTTTGACTAGAAAGGTTTAAACAAAATATGATAACTTCTTCCTGTCTTCTTCTTCAGTTCTTTCTAATCTGTCATCTCCCACCATCTTTTTTAATTTTATGTGATCATAAATATTTAGTTTAACTATGATGGATGTGAGGAAATTTTATTTATCTTTTTCAAATAGGTGATGTGTGAGGTTCCTGGTCATCTCTCAAGAAATCTCTTTAAAAACAATTTTTATTTTTATTTTTCTGCAATCTTTATATTTCTTTGAATATTACGACGAATTTTCTCAAAGTCCTATATTATTTTAAAAATCTAGAATTCCAAGAAAATCTTGAAACAAAGAGGAGTACCACCTCTATAAAAACGCAAGGGGATTTGTATCCTCGTGAGGTTGTTGTTTCGGTCCTAACAGATTCAAGCGTCAACATTTTTTGGCGACCATACCGGGGAATGAATTGAAATTTAAAATCCGGTTTAGCATCTTTTGAAAGATACATGACTTTGTCGTAGGATGATCAACCCCACCTAAAAATTAGATTAAATAATCAACGAAGCATCTTACATCAGTTATATAATTTGGTAATAACGACAACCGAGACCAGAGAAGAATTGGAAAGATCTTAGAAGACATTGGTCCAGGAAGAAGAAAGACAAATCCTCTGTAGACAGAGGAGAGACGAGTGACTAGACCGAAGAAATGAAAGACTAGCTAGAGCAGCACAAGAACAAGGTCGAGATTGAAGTTGGACGAATACAAGGGACCCATTACCAGAATTAAAAGCAAGAAACTCTGTATTCTAAGAAGTGGAAAACATATTCCTGAAATATCTCTGGACATGACAGACAGAAATGAACAACCACGAGAAGAACCACAGAGAGAACCTCATGAAGAAAGACAAGGAGGTGGAGGAGGTGGTGTAAGAAATCAAGAAGACCTAATATTTGGAAACCGAAGAAGAGTAAGGGATTCCCCCTTAAATCTTTGAGGTGAGCAACATGACCTCCCTATTCTTCTCAAGGGTGCCTTGAAAGAATTTTCCGAAGATGAAACAATTGATGCCAAGAGACATATTAACTTATTTCTTGATCTTTGTGATTTTCATCGTGTTGAATATGATGATGTAATGGTAAGGTTATTTCTTCAGACCTTATAAGGACGAGCCTATGAATGGTATACGACATTATCCAGTAGGTCAATTGGCTCATTTAATGACTTTGAAGCCATGTTCCTGACTATGTTCTCTCCTCCAGCTACATATCATACCCTTCTCACCAATTTTACCCAGATTGGTTTGAGGAAGAATGAGAGAATACGAGATTTTAATCTGAGGTTCAATAAAACCTTGAGTAAGATTCGAGAAGATAAAAGACCTAACGACCCAGTGATACTTGATTGATATAAGAATGTGATGCCCCCAAATGTAAAATATGCTATTAGAACATCCCATATGGATACCTTGGAGGAAGCAATGATTAAGGCCACTGAGATGGAAGAAATTATGATTGCAACGAGTGTTGACCCCAATATTATCCTGGGAAAAGTACATAGGTAACTGGGAGGCCTAAATATTGATGATCAAGGAGCCTCTAGCTCAAGAAAGAAAGAAGAACAGAAGGCACAACCCATCCAAAATCAAACAATTGGAGGAGGATTTTTTAAGGGAACCGTACCAGATGTGAAGGTCGATCTTGTTGCTACACAAGAAACTAAGCAAAGAATTGAAATTGCACAAATGAATAGAACCATTAGAAAAATGCAAAACGCGATAACCAGATTAAGAAGGGGAAATAATTATGTAGCAGATTCGAGAATGTCGGTCCAAGAGAGAAGAAGGAACCTTCCCTAAGAAAACAGAGTGAGGTTTGAAAACACTGATAATCCACAAAGACAAAGAGTTCCCAAGCAACCAACCCGAAATGCAGTTGTTCTGGATGATGTATATGATGAGCAAATGGTTGATCAAGGGAACGATTATTTACCTGATGAAAGTTACAAAACTATACAAATGGACAGATGTGAGACTTCAATGTATATATTTGAAGAAGGCCATAATGACCCCGACTCGCAAGAGAATGTTGCCCAGACACAAGCACTTGTAAATAAATCCAAGAATAAAAATAATTATGAAAAGGAAAATGAAAAAGATAAAGAAAAGGTGAATGAGATAAAGCCAAATGAAAATATGACAGATAGCGCTGAAAGAAAGAAGCAACACCTGATGTCAAACCCTACCCATATGAAATACAATGTTGTAGAGGACTTGAGTAAGCTAAGGATAACGCTCCCTTTCACAGAAGTGGTAAAAATCCCTCAACAATGGGAAAATATTTTGAGATTGTTGGATGATTCATCTGGAAAAATGGAGGTTGTTGTTAAAATCACACCTTTTTATATTTCAATTGAAAATCATGATGTTGCACTTCATAATTGTTTAGTTGATACTGGCACGACCAATAATATTATTCCATTGGCGGTCATGGAGGCATTGGGAAAAAACTGCACCAAATATTATTAGACCAGTGAAAGTATATATGCAATTAATTCTTGACAAGTGCCATCTTATGGTGAAATCAAATATTTTGATGCTTGGATCACGACGACTCCCCATATTATTACAGTTTTCAATATTGTTGTAGTAGACCTTGCTCCTACATATGGAGTTGTTTTAGGAAGAGATTGGTCATATATGATCGAAGGATACATAATGAATGATGGAAGTTGCATGATGATGCTAGATAAAGGAGGATCAATGATTAAGGTCCCTCGTGAGCCCAAGAGACCCTTATCTTTCAAAAATAAGGATAATTAACTAATGGAAGATTATATAGACGTCGGGATCATAAACTATGCTATCCTAGACATGGAGCAAATTCAAGATATGGAGAATCAAAAGCATCAGTTTGAAGGTTATTGGAGGATGTCATTTGATGGCACTTTCTCAAGTTCTGGGAGTGGAGTTTGAATTGTCCTTGTAAACCCAAGAAATATTGTGCATCCACATGCTTTCAGACTTGAATTTGCATGTACCAATAATGAGGCAGAATATGAAGCTTTGATTCAGGGAATGATTCTTGCACAAGAACTTAATATAGAACATCTAATTGTGATTGATGACTCCGAGTTGGTGATAAATCAAGTAACCTAGAGGTATAAAATTAAAAAGGAAATTCTCAAGTTATATTTCAAAAGAGTTAACGAATTGATGGAAGCCTTCATCTCTTCCAACATTTCTTTCATCCCAAGGGACAAAAATCAGAAGGTAGATTCATTAGCTTTGGTGGTCTCATTGTCCAACCCGGAGGATGTTTAGAGCAAAACATATTTTCAAGTAAAAAGAATATTCTGACCTTCTGTACCTGATAACCAAGAATATTTGTAATTAGTTGAGAATGATGAAGAATTGTAAATTTTTTTGTTGAATGACGATGACGATGAAGACAATCACATAACTGTTGTCCCGAGGGATTGTATTTAATCTGAGTCACTTTTTACAAGAGACGATCATGCTAAAAATATCCTGGAAGAAACTTCACTTCGAAAGGTCCAAGAAACAAGAAAAATTAGTATTGGAACTAATAGTTCCCCAAAGTACGTCAATTTGTGAGTTGATTACACAATTGAAGAAGTTGATCAATATGCCGCATTATTTAAAGAATATCTTGATGTGTTCACATGGAGTTATGATGATTTGAAGGCATATGATAAAACAATATTCCAACATATTATTCCCTTGAGAGAAGGGGCAAATCCTGTCAAGCAGAAGACAAGGATAATGAACCCCAAATTAAAACCGTTGGTAAAGCTTGAATTGGAAAAATTAAAGAATTATGGAATAATATACCCCATTAGACATTTTGATTGGCTTTCAAACCCTGTGATAGTAAGAAAAAAGACTAGGGAGATCCGGACGTGTGTATATTTAAGGGATCTTAACAAATAAAGTGTAAAGGATAATTATCCTTTACCTAACATGGAGTTTCTTCTCCAACAAGTCACGAGATCAACCTGCATGTCCATGTTAGATGGTTTCTCTGGGTATAATCAAGTCTTGGTTGTTGAAGAAGACAGAGCAAAGAAAACTTTCATAACACTTTGGGAGACATATGTATATGCTCAGATGCCCTTTGGTTTAAAAAATGCAGGAGCTACATTTCAAAGGGCTATGGATCATGCTTTTGAGTATTTGATAGGAAAATTCATGGTGTATTATCAAGATGAATTAACAATACACTAAAAAACAAGGAGCAATCACATTCATCACATGAGGAAAGTTTTTGACAGGTGTGGATTATATTGTGTTTCCTTAAATGCAAATAAATGTTTATTTGTTGTAAATCAAGGAAAACTATTGGGTCATATTGTGTGCAAGGAAGGAATCTATATAAATCCAAAAAGAGTTAAAGCTATAAATGAACTCAACCCCCCATCATTTAAGAAGGGAGTTCAATCATTTTTTGGCAAGATCAACTTTGTACAAAGATTTTTCATTGATTATGCAAGTATTGTGAAGCTGATCAATTTGTTGTTGAAAAAGGATCAAAGGTTTGAATGGACCGTGAATACACAAGAAGATTTTAATTATATAAAAAAGGCAATCACTACAACTCGAGTCCTCATTAGCCCAGATTTTCAAAGAGACTTCATCATTTATTCTTTGACTACAGACACAATTGTTGCATCTATTCTTACTTAGAGGAATACCAAAGGTGAAGAATTTCCAATTAGCTTCATGAGCAAGACCCTTCATGATTATGAATTGAGATATTTAGAATTGGAGAAACAAGCCCTATCTCTTGTGAAGGCAGTGGCGCACTTTGCTTAATTATCATGTCATTGCTTATGTTCCTATTGAGGGGAAGATATACAATTATCTTACTCAAGAATTTTCAGATCTTTCTTAGCTAATGCAAAATGGCCGAGAATGTTACCCGATGTTTATAGCCTCAAAAATTGTTTCCCAATCCACAAGTATTAATTACAAGGGGTTAGGCTGATTTTTTAATAAAATATTGTTGCAAAAAGTATAACATTTTTTATACCATTTTCTAAATAATATTGATGCAAAAGGCAAATGTGGAGACAAAAGCAAAAATACCAAGTCACATATCAACATAGATGAGACATAAAAACAATCACTTATTTCAATCTAAGAAATTGAAAGAGTCGTTCTCTTTACAAATATCCCCGAGGGAGTTTGGACCAAAGTCAAACTTAGATATCCCCGATGAAAGGACTTTGACAGGAAGTAAAAACTAAACTTTAAAATCTGGATCAACTTGCCATAGATTGTTGGCCACTCGACTTTGCACAATATTCTTTATTAGTCATGAAATTTAATTCATAAATAGACAAGTCTACACAGACTATCAAAGATAGATCGACACCTCTGAAAATAAGTGTCTGAATGATTCAACTTTGAATCTTGCTGTCTATAATAGGACCCTGCTTTCATAAAAGAGAATTAGGATTTTAATGAATTGAAGAATGAATGAAAACTGAACTATCTCAATAAACTCAAGAGAAAACCTTAGTATGCTTTCTCCTTCTATTCTCCTCTTGTTATTCCTCTTCATTTTGCTTTTATACATTCCAAATTAGTTGAAGTAGTTCAACCACTTCATTTAGTCAAGTTAACAAAAACTCAACTAACTTTTAGTTTAGGGGAAGAATTGATATAATAATAATAACAACAGTCTTTTAATAAATAATAACTAGTAGGTGGGACCCCTTGTAACTCCCTTTAGTTTCTTAACAAAACTAAACATAACTAGTCAATCAATCAAACACATCCCTCCTTGTGTCTCCCATAATCATTTTTATAATTTTGAAAATTAAATATCAATGATATTTCAAATCATATCCAAACATATAATATCCAGAATATCCAAAAATAGTATGTTGTCCAAAAACTTCAACAGTCCACTGTTCTTAATAAAACAATAATAAAATATACTCAAAACCCGTATTTGCCACTTTGGGAGGCAATTTTCCCTTTGTTGCTGCTATCTCCTTTTGACTTTCCTGAATTAGCCTTAGGTTGTGTGGAGCCTTGAGGCTTGATCTCACTGATGAAATGAGAGCAATAATCTCTCAATTGCATGCAGGATGAAACATATTTGGTTGAATCAGTTGAGGGAGAGGAAGGGGCAACACTAACTTTTCCTTTGTCATGCATGTGGTGGGCTTCGGTTTTGAGTCTTTTGCTTACATGGGAGGACTGTATAGGTGAGTGTGCAGGGGCAATCTAGACATTTGGGTTAACAGGTGGAGGAGGAGCAGGTAGAGACAGATTTGGCCAGCCACGATGTTGGGAGACTGCTGGGTGAACAATCCCATGCCATCCGTCGTTCTCAGGGAATTCAGGTTGCAATGAAACATGAGGGGGCAAAAGGATACCAGGGACATGCTGGGGTTGGAAGGGAGGCTTCTCTGGTCTAGGTTGGACTACCCCTTGTCCAATCTAATTGAAAAATCTAGCTTGGAAGAGTTGGTTTAACTCTTGAGGATCTTCATCAAAATGTATTGAGAATCTTGGCCTTCTAGGCCCTCTGTTCTAATTCCCTCTGCCCCTGTTATTTCGACCATGGCTTCCTCTGCTGAAGAATCTCATCCTGTATGCAACATTTATTAGCAACTAGCTTCTTAAACAAACCATACATGACATCTCTTAATATGAAACAAAGTTTGGCTCAACAATCACATCAGACCTATGCAATCCAATCCATAAAATTCATTTAATAATTGTCAATGAGCAGAGGGTGAATAAGGGTTCTGGGATATCTGAGGGGGCTGTATTGAGCGAAAAAGTGAGAAAATGAAAGGGAGTAAGAACATGGTTACTGCTCAAAAATTCATTAAACAATCGACTGTGCAAAAATAACCAAATCATATCAGCTGTGATCCATCTCTGTGTTATTTCTTAATCACTGTAATACAAAGTTTTAATTTAGTTTTAAGAATAGGGTGTGCAAAATGAATCTGGGATTGTGAGGGGATTAGTAATGAGTGAAAAAGTGAGAAAATGGTAGGGAATTTGATGGATATTGTTCATAAAACAAATTAAATAAATCATACAATCATAACTCTGTTCAAAATTAATCCAAAAAGCATCCACTTCCAAAAATATCATTCACTGTTCCTCAATTGTATACAAAACTGCTTGTTGTTTAAACAATTAAATTTCCAAAAATTCCTTAATTTATAACAGTCTGTGCAATTATAACTTATAAAAACCTTTTCCATTCCACAATACTATTTATTACAATGTTGATCCCTTCTTTTTTCTAAAAATAATCAAAATATGCACAACGATATGCTTGACATTTATCCCTGATAATCAATAGTGCACCACGATAAGTAATCAACAATCACTATTCACCAATCAACAATCAGGCCCAATTTAAAAAATATACAGGTATCTTTTTAACAAAAAACGTAGGTAGAGTTAAAAGTATTCCCGATCATACACATGACTTTAATCACTCAATCGACAATCTCATGAAACAACAACAATCAAACCAACATAAACCCTGAGCTTTATCACTGTGGGTATAACTTATTTTTTAAACAATTGATAGTCTGTGTGATTTTTCCAATATACCCAATCATATATGAGCGACCAAAACTTGATTGACACACATACATCATTTTTTACCTTTCCAGAACCTTGATAGGGCTCGATAAAATTCACACAGGTGTCCTCTTATGCAATCAAGACCACACTGGATAAAACACAGTAAGTGAAACCATAATGAATAGGAAGACAACCCTCGACTGTATGCAACCGATCGTTTTCATTATTATTTGTTCATTTTTTTTTATCATAGAAGGATCAGACAAAGACTCGATGAGAGAGCATGTGTCTTCTAATTCATTCATAACCATTTAACTGATAACCAATACTTGACAACCCAAGAAGGTGCCCAAGGAGAGTAGAGACAAGCCAGAGTCCAAATCGGGCTTTGTAAAAATCAAATGCAAGGAGACAACAAGAGTCGGTTTATCTTTTTAAACAAAAACACAGAGAGCTGACGATCTTCCGAGACTTATAACAACCACAGGACTAAATACATTTTTGAAAAGACACAACAGTGAGCCATATAGTCCTTGCTTATTACTCCAAGTCTTGGCAACAAAACCAATAGTTAACACCCGAGGAGAGTAGAGACAACAAGAGTAAAATAACCCAGTGCACATAGGCGCCTCTAATATTTGCAGAGAAGGGACGAGGGTTAAATTAACACTGGCGGTTATTCAAAAAAACAAAGATATAACATTTCTTTCCAACACCTAAAGAGTCGAACAACTTGACAACAACAACGGTGAGGACACACCCGTCCTTTTGATAGAACTCCAAGATACAAGTAGTATCAATCCAATAGACACACAGGTCTGTATTAACATTCGGTGCCAACCAAGACTGGATCTTGGGACACTTCAGTGAAAATACAGTAAGAACATACCATCAACCACAACTCAGGGTTTGAAGAAAAGAGCACACCAACCGTTGACAGTTGCTCCACAACTGGGTAAGGGTTACCACAACAACTGGGAAGGAAACAAGTTGATAGACAATGATACACAAAACAATGGATAAAACCCTCAACCATCAACTCAGAGCCTCATCACGCCATGGTTACTATTACTTTGCAGAGACTCACCATAAAAACCACACTGATCAAGTAACAACCAACATGCAACTTAACAATGCCCATTTCTCCGATTATAATTTCCAACATTTTAAAGTCATCACAGAGAGCCATAACACCACATTTACACACAGTCGAAATTCTCAAGAACACATAGAATCCAAGCATCATTGAGGCATCATTTGGTTCATACAACAGAGAATACATCATGGATGGAGAGAAAATAATCATACCTGTGGGAAAACTGCTTAAAGGGAGCTTCCCCTTCCAAAAACTTGAAAACGCGGAGCTTCACAACCAACAGAGAGATAGAACAATGCTAGGGTGACAGGTGATAGGGAAATTATGGAGTGACGTGCACTAAATGCACATCGTTTCCATCACTTGGTCCCATTCAATTTGAAGTATGAGACAACCCAAAAAGCATAACATTCACCAATAATCAATCCATATAACCAATGCATAATGAATGCCAAATCATCGTGAAATCTGAGATGATATTCATTTCATAGTGCGCCACCCAAGATAGTTTGCACATTAACCCTTTCCATAACTCCACACAATAATCTATATTAATATTGTTATATGCGCCTCCATTCGATTTTAATAAAGTTTGCATAGTCCATTAACAAAACAAATCGCATAACATCTAGGACTAACAAAAGTATCCATTAACTTTTCCATTCGAAATTTGCATATAGTGTTTTATTATAGCTCAAATACATAGTTTCTTCCCTTTTTTTTGAAATATAGAACCTTTCCATAATTTCCCTTTGTTTTGATCATGCCAATATTAAATTATCCCTTGCATATATGTGGCTAAGTAATCAACATAAGAATTAGTAACAAGGTTATAACATAGCAACTGTAAACAACATGCTCCTCATACCCATAGAACTTGTTCAATGTCGCAAGTGGTTACCAAAAGCATTCCACAATAATGCATTATCCACTTAACATCACGCCAAATGCAACTAGATTTCATCATCAAAAAGGTAGGACCGTGTACTCAACATCATAACAACAACAAAATATGTGTCATATGTCTATCCTTGTGCCTCTAGTTTACAAGGGGGTCCCACCTACTAGTATTATATTATTATCATAATTAAATAATAGTGTTTTTAGCAATCCTTTGCGGGCGGAATTCATTGTTGCGGATTTAATCATCAATAGTTCCATCCTCTCATGTGAAGATGCTTTTAAATCAACAATTGAGAGAAGGAAAATGGGCAAACTGGCTGGTGAATATTCAAGAATATGATATTGAAATTAAACCTTTAAAGGCAGTCAAAGGACATGGTTTATGTAAGCTCATTGCAAATAGTGATCCTTTGGATGGAATGATTTCAATCTCAGTCGGAGAACCCATAACAGATTTAGAATGGTATAGAGATATTATATTCTACTTGAAGTCTGAACAATTTCCAGTCACCATGAACCCTAAAGAGCGAAGAACATTGAAGATGAAGTCGAGTCAATATGTGTTGATTGTTGATATATTGTTCAAGAGGAACTATGATGGTATATTGTTGAGATGTGTTGATGAAAGGAAAGCTCAAGAATTGATGAAATAATTCCAAGAAGGAATATGTGGTGGACATTTTGCACCTACTGCCACCGCTCATAAGATAATAAGAGCTGGGTTTTATTGGCCATCAATTTTTAAAGACTCGTATTCTACCATAAGGAAGTCTGTATCTTGTCAACAATTTTAAATGAAAATGAAAAAAAATGCAATGCCATTACAACCTATATCTGTAGAACAACCATTTTCCCAATGGGGACTCGATGTCGCTGGACCAATACATCCAAAGTCAAGCAAAGGACATATATATATTCTCACCTCTATAGATTATTTTACAAAGTGGCCAGAAGCAGTGGCATTAAAATGGGTTGATTCTGAAGAGTTGATTAAGTTTCTCAAAGATGATATTTTTTCAAGATTCAGTGTCCTAGAAAAATTCATCACTGATAATGACTCGATTTTCATTGGCTCAAAATTTACATAATTTTGTGGAGAATATGGAATTGTTATGGGGTAGTCATCAAACTATTATCCACAAGGGAATGGTATTACAAAATCCACTAATAAGACACTCATTCAGATATTGAAGAAAACTATTGACAAGAACCAAAGGAATTGGCATTTAAAGTTGACTGATGCATTGTGGGCAAGTAGAATGACTCTGAAAGACAATACTGGAATGTCTCTGTATACATTGGTTTATGGGAAAGAAGAAAAAATTCCAATTAGTCTCGAGCTGAATCCCTTGACTTTTTTAGTTAATACAAAGGATGGAGAAGATAGTTCACCTATCCAAAAGAGGGTCAACTAGTTATTGAAATTGGAGGAAAAAAGAAGTAAATCCCTGAATATAATTTCTCAGAGAAAACAAAGTATCAAAATATATTTTGACCAGAATGCAACCATAAATAATTTTCAGAAGGGTGAACTGGTGTTACTCTTGAAAAAAGATAAGAATAAACCATCGATGCAAACAAAATTCGAATCACTCTAGATTGGACCATACATCATTGAAAAGATCCTGGGTTTTAATTCTTATATGCTCAAATATATGAAGGGTAAAATGTTAATGTTGCCTGTTAATAGGAAACATTTGAAAGGTTTCTTCACCTGGAATTTTCTCATTTCCTTGTACATGATTTTTTCTTTTACTTAGTTTGTATATTCTTACCTTTGACTCCATAGCCCAATGGATGGAAACACCTATTCATGAATATTCTCGATTCTTGACAACCCACAGTGGGTTATCATCCCATAGTTGGAGCCAATTGTTGAGATCATTTCCCGTTTCCAGATTTTTCCTTCCCCGTTCTATTTTCCCAACTTCTATTTTCCATTTATTTTCCCTCTTATACACCACCCCTTCTTTCCCTTTTTCTTTTTTCCCTTCTTTTATCCCTTTCTAGTTACCATACTTAGTCACATTTCATTAATCAACGGGTTTGTGGGTTGGTGGATTTTCATCTCCATCCACTTTCCCATGTTATAAGTCTGCTGCTACACTATACTTAGCCATTTTTCAACTTTGCAGGTTCGCAGGTTCAAGCCCTCATCCTCCAAGTTCCATGATCTCCACTTTGCACCCAAAGTTTCGAGATCTACATTGTGACCATCAAATTTGTTGCAGGTGCCAAGCCCCTAAGTATTTTATTTCTCCTGCATGCAAGTCCGACCGATCGCCTTTCTACACTTAGCTTATTTTTGATCATCCATAACCGTGGGTTCGCGGGTTCATGAAAAGCTCCATATTCAAATTCCCTCTCACCTATCTCCACCATTCTCTTGCTTTTCCCAATATGCATTAAGTGTTGTTTAATGCTAACAACTGATTGTGCATGATCCAAAAAGATCGTCATCAATGGCAACAGGTTCGAGGAATTACTCATAAATTGCATTAATTATCCATTTTCCAAGGGATTTTATTATAATCATCTTTTCGAAAATATTAATTTCAAGTTATTATCCAACTGAAGAAACACTCCCGGCAACCTATGATCCAGGAGACTCCCCAGGCTCAGAAAATGCTCAAAAATCAAAGTTCTCAGAATTGGATGAAACCAATTCCATCGCGACCGGCTTGTCGTGCTGATTCCGGCCATATATTCATTTCCTCAAAACAGACTCCGGATGTGAAAAATATCACACGACAATTAGATTCTTCTATGGCAAAAGTCAATGGTCAACTGGCAAATGAATAAGTGCCACAAGGCTAGGACATGGGAAGCCACATGGCACTTCACTACTGATTGGCATGTAAAAAGTATTTTGGGGTCAATGGGATTCAAACCTCTGACCCATGGCTAGCTCCAAGTCTTTGGAAAAGTTCAATTACCAACCTGCCAAAAGTCAAATTTATGAAAAAAACCCACTTTCCTATAGTTTTGGGGTCAAATATCCAAAGGAGGGCGCAAAGGGGCTAGGGCTAAGCCCTAGCACGTGGTTTTATTACATGAGCACGTCCAAGGGCTAATTCTGGGTGCACCCAAGGGTAGATTAGGCCAGATCCCATGGAAGGCGCCCCAAAACCAGGAGCTAACAGTTAAGGGGGCTGGCGCATAGCACTTGGAGCACTAGCACTTGGCCATCTGGCCCCATGTGACCTGGTAAAGAGGGCGCGTGCCCTGTCTTAGGGGATTACTATGTATTTTTTAGAAAAAATGGGTTTTTAACTATACAGAAGTGATTTTTGACTAATATTATGCTCAAAAAATGGATTTTTTGAGGATTTTAGACCATTTGAAGGGGGATTTGATCCCAGAAAGAGGCCAGATCTTGAGGGAAGTTGGGATTCCTCATTTGAGCCTTGAAAAATATAAGAACCAGGATTTTTGAAGCTTGTAGGAGACTTTTTGATGCAGGGTTTTGAAAGGGCAGCTTGTAATTTTTGGTCTTTTCTCATGTTTTGAGAGGCGTTTTTCTCATGTTGTTGAGAGGATTTTGATGGTGCATGCATGAATCTAAGCAAGGAGGTCTTGTACAGAAGACATGAAGCATGTAATGTAACAACAAAGAGCATTGTAAGAGAACTTTGAGCATTTTAAAGAGCAATAAAAAGGTCCTCCACTTGGAAGCGGGCCCGAAGACGTAGCCAACGATTGGTGAACTCCGTTATCAACCTCTTGTCTCTATTTCTCTTTCTGTTTTGCTGTTCTATTATCTTCATTTGCAACATGTATATTAATGGCTGATCTCTTTATACATTAATAAGCATCAAGTAAAAGTGACATTTGATATTCCGCAAACAAGATAACAAGTTTACGTATTTCACATTCTTAACAATCCGATGCAAAATGTACATTAAACTAACTTGCGATTTATTAGTAATACCTTCGTTTTTTGGATCAATTTTATGGTATCAGAGCATTTGGTTATGAAGTTTTGACAGGAATTGCAAGCATTGGATGCTCACAAGAGAAAAAATCAAGCAAGGAGAAGGCCAACTTGAGGCTCTTGACACAAAGATTCAAAGGCGACCGCATAAGCAAGAGATGTCTTCGCCACGAAAATTGAGTCCGTTCAAATCTGAAGATGATTTCTTCGAGGCCTTTAAATTGATGCAATCCATGGTAGAGGAGCTTTACCCTGAAAGAGTTCAACGAAGGAATCCAAAAGTTGAAGAAGGTGAATCTTCGATAAGAGCAGAAGGAGGAGTTGGAGGTGGTGGACCTTCAGAACCTTCTTCTCCTTCATCCTCATCATCTAATAATAAAGCAAGTGTACATTCCTCTAAGGATAAGCAAAAAACTCATCATTCTTTTGATATGTCGTTATTAAAGTTAGATGTAAAGTTTCAATTACCCACTTATGATGGTGAATTAGATGTAGAAAAGCTAGATAATTGGGTGAGACAATTAGAAGTCTATTGCAGGATACAAAGGATTGTTGATGACGAAACTAAGATCCAACTAGAAAGTCTCAAAATGGGAGGCACAACTCTCATATGGTGGGAAATCAGAACTAGAGATGATCTTAAGAAAAGTGGTAAAACAATCTCTTCCTGGAATGA
>ML781195.1:373324-419543 GCA_009831015.1 Picea engelmannii | reverse complement strand
ACCTTGTTGAATAAGACCTAGTAGAGAATTTGCATCGTGAATGGAAGTGAATGCCTATTTTGCCTACAATGTTTTTAGATTCCATGGATCATGGATTGTTGTTGATAAGAGTACCCTTGTTGTTGTCTTTCTATAACGATGGATGTTTATAATCATTTCAACTCTTGATTTTAGAACAAATCCTGCAAAGATGATATGGGGAAGCATTCATTAGTAGTCTGCAACGGGGATGGGATTGTTTCTCGCCTTCATAGGACTTCCAAGCACATAAAGGTCAAGATAATGTCTCAAAGACCATGTAAGAGGTGGGGTGATATAAAAAAGCCTTGAATAAAAAACGATTCTTGATAGTGCTGGGTAAAAAACACATGGTTTCATCAATAGAAGCTAGTCATCCATCAATTGAGAGAAACATAGATGCAAGTGTAGGTAGGCACAAACATTCTAATCTCAGTTCTAGTATTCCAGTAGAATTAGTTAGTTTCRTCATTTGGGCTTATGAAGCAAGTTCTATTTTTTTTTTTTAACTAGATAGAGATGGGAGTTGGGCTAGACCTAGACTTGAGCACAAAGAAACACTTCTTTATGGTGGTATAGTTTTGGTAAGATGCATGAAAATGGATTTTTCCAAGTAGGAAGGTAGAGCCAAAATGAATTGAAGTAGTAAAGTGGTTGGTAGTATGAACAACTAATGCAAGGGTTATGATCAATTCATTGAAGGGCCTTGTCAAGTAAGGGGCAAGTGAATGAGAGTGTTTAGTTGTTGTGAAAATGAGAGGCCTAGATCCAAAATGTTTGTTGGGACAAGCCCCTAACATGAAAGATCTAGTATGCAAGAAAATAGATTGATTATAGGGGGGTGTATGCCATTGATTATGAATAATAAGATAAGGACAAAATAATCCAACAAGCAACATATAAGACCTTGTTGTTTGTGAGTGATTCAAAGCGTGAAATTTGACAAGCAACTTTAGACAAAGAGGTTAATCAAGTCATATTGGAGGGGAATGTCATATTGAAGAGCCACTACACTTCTAGATGGGCCTGTAATCCTATTTTGAGAGATTTGGACTTACCCAAGACAAGTCTAGGATTGCTCTCTAACATTGCACCGAAGGGCCTTACCAAGTAAGGGGCCAGTGAATGAGATATCTAAAAGGATGAAACATTTGAAACCATAGCAACCCTAGTGGCTATGCAAGGGAGATTTGGTGGTGCAATTCTAGCTGGAGGAGGTTCCTTTCTTTCTATGTATAATGCCACAATTCCAGAGAAAGTTTGCAACAACGAGAAGGATTTCTCCATGCAAAACATTGAGAATGCATTATTGATGAGTTGTCTAATGAGGTGTTGTAATTGAATGTACATGTCAAGCATATAGAAATCAACGTAATAAAATCATGGAAAAGGCAATGAAGGGAAGTTGTTGTTTCAAGATATTAGTTAGATTTGTATCTCTAAGTAGGGATTTTGATTTGAAATTATCTAGGATCTCTAGGATCTCTCTCCTAATAAAGACGGGTGGATTTTAAACAACGTAGAATACAACTCTTTTCTAACTCTGTGAAGGACCCTTGGGCTTCATTACATTAAAACCATGGATGGATGCTGCCATCTAAGCTTCTTTGTGATCCGACTCATGAATAATTATTTCTTCATCCTTACTAGACATCGAATTCAGAACAAATATCACTAGAGAATGATCAGTTTCTTGCAACAATGACATGGTATCTTACATATTTGGTGTCAAATTTCATAGTGGAACTGAGTAGATCTTGAATAGTTTTAGGACACCCGTAGTCATGGATAACAATTGAAAAACTAAACCTTGTTTGGCCTGTTTCAGGATCCCAATGTGTTTTCTTTTGGGGAGGCCATCCCCTACTTAATTTTGAATTCTAAAACTCTCCATATCAATAAGTACATATCTAATTTTATCATGTCATATTCTTTAGATGTGAGAATAATTTGCAAAAATTCCGATGTTGACCCTCTTCACTAGTCATTGGGTGGGCTCCACATGAGCTATGTTTTCCAAAAAATTTAAAAATAGTTATGTTATCTTATAAAAAAATCCAATGGTAGTATCTTGTAGTTATTGAAACAATATTTTCAATGATCCCTCATTTTCGCAATTTCGATTTCATATGGCTAGTCTATGAAGTGAGCAAGTTGAATGTCTCCCAGGGGGAAAATTTTATAGACATGATTTCATCAATAAAAAATTCTAGTTTGAATCAAACCCATAGAGAAAATTGGGCTTGGTGATGATGTAGGGTTGTTTGAGATCTTGACAATGGTATATCATATGCGTGGTTTTGACCACCAAATCTTGAGAACAAACTTTCACAATATGAAGGCTAGTTTCATAGTAGTAGTTTGGTCAAGCGAAGAAGAAATTGAGGTCAAATTATAGGGGTAGCGATGAGAATTGAATCACTATCAAACCAATAGATAGAGAAATTGGAAATGATGGCGATTATAATATATGTGGTGTACAATGACTATAAACAACTACTCATAACAACAATTTGTAACCTTCCTCAAGAGCATCGAACATCTTCGGTAGATGGTTTGCACTGGATGTGTGTTAACCTACAACAAAATCATAACTAATGAATTTGGTGGCTTGAGAAGTTATGGTTGTTGGTAGGCATGTCTTAGAGGGGAGTGCGAACATTAGTACAATGAGTTGGATGAATTAGGACCCACGATTCAACATTGACGTGTAGACATATTACCATTGTTATTAGGTAATGGTGCTTCACAGGAGTTTGGCCATGATGGGTTCTCATACCAATGATAGCGAGTTCATTTGTGCATGACACTTGTTGAGAGCGAAACTTTAATGTTTCATTCAAAACACCTTGCACCTCGTAAGGCTAAGCGAGGCAAGATGGTAATTGTACCCTAAAGTTAAAGCCTTAAGAAATGATACACACTACACACTCATGAAGTCTCAAATTTGAAACCTTTATTTAAAAATGTTTTAATGTTTTTACAATTTTTAGTTTTCTTCGAATATAAATTCAATAAAGCATAAGTAAGTACAGAGTGAAAATAAAATAACAGTAAAATACTTTACCAAATTAAAGTAAACAAGATATGTGCTAATCAATTATAAAAGAAAAAAAAAACAAAAAAAAACATGTAACAACATTAATTGATATACAAAACATAAATAAATGTATCAAAAACATAAATATTTCATTAAACAGTTAAAAAAAAAAACTTCAGCATTGAAAGAAATGCAATGATCCTTTATTGATTGACCATATATTAGTTAATGACAAAATAGCTTCTTCAAATTCCTGTGAGAACTTGGACCAAAGAATTATTTGAAAGTTTTAGATGTAAACATAATCATACAAAAGAAACCAAGTGTATGAGAAAGAAAATAGATTCTATAATATGATTCGGATCACCTCAAGTAGTGTGATAACCAAGGGCGAGTTGGTCGAGCTTCCCCTTCCAAAAACCCGAAAACGTGGAGCTTCACAACCAACAGAGCGAAATTGCAACAATGGAACAATGCTAGGGTGACAAGCGATAGGGAAAGTATGGAGTGACGTGCAGTAAATGCATGTCATTTCCATCACTTGGTCCCATTCAATTTGAAGTACGAGACAACCTAATAAGCATACCATTCACCAATAATCAATCCATATAACCAATGCATAATTAATGCCAAACCATCGTGAGATCTGAGACGATATCCATTGCATAGTGCGCCACCCAAGATAGTTTACACATTAACCCTTGCCATAACTCCACACAATAATCCATATTAATATTGTTATATGCGCCTCCATTCGATTTTAATAAAGTTTGCAAATAACATCTAGGACTAACACTAGTATCCATTAACTTTTCCATTTGAAATTTGCATATAGTGTTTTATTATAGCTCAAATACATAGTTTCTTCCTTTTTTTTTTCGAAATATAGAACCTTTCCATAATTTCCCTTTGTTTTGATTATGCCAATATTAAATTATCCCTTGCATATATGTGGCTAAGTAATCAACATAAGAATTAGTAACAAGGTTATAACATAACAACTGTAAACAACATGCTCCTCATACCCATAGAACTTGTTCTATGTCGCAAGTGGTTACCAAAAGCATTCCACAATAATGCATTATCCACTTAACATCACGCCAAATGCAACTAGACTGCATCATCAAAAAGGTAGGATGGTGTACTCAACATCACAACAACAACAAAATATGTGTCATATGTCTATCCTTGCGCCTCTAGTTTACAAGGGGGTCCTACCTACTAGTATTATATTATTATCATAATTAAATAATAGTGTTTTTAGCAATCCTTTGCAGGCAGAATTCATCGTTGCGATTTTAATCATGAACAGTTCCATCTTCTCCTATGAAGATGCTTTTAAATCAACAATTGAGAGAAGGAAAATGGGCAAACTGGCTGGTGAATATTCAAGAATATGATATTGAAATTAAACCTTTAAAGACAATCAAAGGACATGGTTTATGTAAGCTCATTGAAAATAGTGATCCTTTGGATGGAATGATTTCAATCTCAGTAGGAGAACCCATAGCAGATTCAGAATGGTATAGAGATATTATATTCTACTTGAAGTCTGGACCATTTCCAGTTACCATAAACCCTAAAGAGTGAAGAACATTGAAGATGAAGTTGAGTCAATATGTGTTGATTGTTGATATATTGTTCAAGAGGAACTATGATGGTATATTGCTGAGATGTGTTGATGAAAGGAAAACTCAAGAATTGATGAAATAATTCCAAGAGGGAATATGTGGTGGACATTTTATGCCTACTGCCACTGCTCATAAGATAATAAGAGCTGGGTTTTATTGGCCATCAATTTTTAAAGACTCGTACGCTACCATAAGGAAGTCTGTATCTTGTTAACAATTTTAAATGAAAATGAAAAAAACTGCAATGCCATTACAACCTATATCTGTAGAACAACCATTTTCCCAATGGGGACTTGATGTCACTGGACCAATAAATCCAAATTCAAGCAAAGGACATATATATATTCTCATCTCTATAGATTATTTTAAAAAGTGGCCAGAAGCAGTGGCATTAAAAAAGGTTGATTCTGAAGAGTTGATTAAGTTTCTCAAAGATGATATTTTTTCAAGATTCAATGTCCTCGAAAAATTCATCACTGATAATGGCTCGATTTTCATTGGCTCAAAATTTACAGAATTTTGTGGAGAATATGGAATTGTTATGGGGCAGTCATCAAACTATTATCCACAAGGGAATGGTCTTACAGAATCCACTAATAAGACACTCATTCAGATATTGAAGAAAACTATTGACAAGAACCAAAGGAATTGGCATTTAAAGTTGATTGATGCATTGTGGGCAAGTAGAATGACTCTGAAAGATAGTACTGGGATGTCTCTGTATACATTGGTTTATGGGAAAGAAGAAAAAATGCCAATTAGTCTCAAGCTGAATGCCTTGACGTTTTTAGTTAATATAGAGGATGGAGAAAATAGTTCACCTATCCAAAAGAGGGTCAACTAGTTATTGAAATTGGAGGAAGAAAGAAGTAAATCCCTGAATATAATTTCTCAGAGAAAACAAAGTATCCAAATATATTTTGACCATAATGCAACCATAAATAATTTTCAGAAGGGTGAACTAGTGTTACTCTTGAACAAAGCTAAGGAGAAACCATTAATGCAAACAAAATTTGAAGTACTCTAGATTGGACCATACATCATTGAAAAGATCTTGGGTTTTAATTCTTATATGCTCAAAGTTATGAAGGGTAACATGTTAATGCTGTTTGTTAATCAGAAACATTTGACAGGTTTCTTCACCTAAAATTTTCTCATTTCCTTGTACATGATTTTTTCTTTTACTTAGTTTGTATATTCTTACCTTTGACTCTATAACCCAATGGATGGAAACACCTGTTCATGAAGATTCTGGATTCTTGACAACCCATAGGGGGTTATCATCCCATAGTTGGAGCCAGTTGTTGAGATCATTTCTCATTTCCAGATTTTTCCTTCCCCGTTCTATTTTCCCAACTTCTTTTTTCCATTTATTTTTCCTCTTCTACACCTCCCCTTGTTTCCCTATTTCTTTTTCCCCTTCTTTTATCCCTTTCTAGTTACCATACTTAGTCACATTTCATTAATCAGTGGGTTCGCGGGTTGGCAGATTTTCATCTCCATCCACTTTCCCATGTTATAAGTCCACTGCTACACTATACTTAACCATTTTTCAACTTTGTAGGTTCGTAGGTTCAAGCCCTCATCCTACAAGTTCCATGATCTCCACTTTGCACCCAAAGTTCCGTGATCTACATTGTGACCATAAGATTTGTTGTGGGTGTCGAGCCCCTAAGCATTTTATTTCTCATGCATGCAAGTTCGACCGATCGCCTTTCTACACTTAGCTTATTTTTGATCATCCATAACCCCGGGTTCACGGGTTCATGAAAAGCTCCATATTCAAATTCCCTCTTGCTTGTCCCCACCATTCTCTTGCTTTTGCCAATATGCATTAACTGTTGTTTAATGCTAACAAATGATTGTGCAGGATCCAAAAAGATCATCATTAATGGCGAAAGGTTCGAGGAATTACTCATTAAATTGCATTAATTCTCCATTTTCCAAGGGATTATATTATCCTCATCTCTCCGAAAATATTTATTTCAAGTTATTATCCAACTGAAGAAATACTCCCGTCAACCTATGGAAAAAATATCTAGACAACATTTTTGTGGTGATACTTTAAATATCTTTGGTCATGAAGACTAGAACTTTCAGTGGTCCATAGCATATTCATATTTTTCCTCTTCTCCTGCACAGAAAGACGTAATTTGGGCATCCAGAATCGCTCGCGCCTAATGTGTTCCTGAGGTTTTTTACTATAAATAACTTGTTTCATGGTGTCTCAAGAAGTACGTGCCAAGCCATAGAATTATACAACTCCAAGATCACTCTCTGGTTTCCCTTTCACCGCAAGTTTTTCGCAAGATGTTGAAACTACTAGAGCCGACACTTAATTTCAAAGGAGAAGACTGTAGAGAATTTTTGAAGAAAAATAACAATGGGCTTGACCTCCCGCTTGAATATTTGGAGAATCTTGCGTCTATTCCATAAGACATAACCAGGATCTAGATTGAGTCTTTCAAAAACCCCTATCAATAAATTGCATGGTTGTTTACCAGGTTGACAGACCAGGAAAGCATTACTACTATCTCTTGCATGATTTTATATATTTTATATTTTACAGTGAAAGAACATGCCATCTTTAACTGGGGAAAATTGATCTCTATCGAAATCTCGTCCCAATTATCACACTATAAAAAGGACAAAAAATTCTTTATGGCTTCCTATCTAATATTTGCTATAGTGTATTGCTGTCAATTTCCAAACTTGACCATAAGTAAGAGGGTGAACTGTGAAATAGATCCGGTTATTTTATGGTATCAGGCACTATGAAGACATAAGAGCCCTCTGCATTTTTATGAAGTTTATAATGATTTTGTCTCAGTCTTCAAAAGGTTGTTGTTGGGTGAAAATACTTCAAGGATATATGACCAGGCTAACAAATTCTTAGAGAAAAAAGGAATGATAGAACAAATGGAGAATCATAGTGTCATAAGGATATTTTGTTCCAAAGAAAATCCTTCTTTTCTCCCATATCATGTATCTAACAAGTTATTCATTACAGAGGTGGCAAGGCATGTCTCATGACTTAAGAAACTTGGAAGGAAAATTGTTTAATATTAAAATCATGCATGAAATAAACATTGCACCAATGAAAAATTACATTGAATATCGATTTAAAAAGGCAATTGACAAATTGACCAAACAAGGCCAAGAAGCAGTAGTTGAGATGGTTCCTATAATCGTCAATGAGGACAATAAAAGGACAACAACAAGCAAGTGAATGAAAGAGAGAGACCATCATAGTAAGTTCATATTGATCACATCTTGCTTTCTTTATCAGGTTTTCATCCAGTTACTCCGCTTCTTTGACTAGAAAGTTTAACCGAAATCTGATAACCTCTTCCTGTCTTCTTTCCAAGTCTTGCTACTCTGTCATCCCCACCATCTTATTTTATTTTATGTGATCATAAATCTTTAGTTTAACTATGATGGATGGGAGGAAATTTTGTTTATCTTTTTCAAATATGTGATGTGTGAGGTTCCTGGTCATCTCTCAGGAACTCTCTTTAAAAACAAAACTTTTTACTTTTCTGCAATCTTTATATTTATTTGAATATCACGACAGACTTTATCAAAGTCCTATATTATTTTGAAAATCTAGAATTCCATTAAAATATTGAAACAAAGAGGGGTACCACCTCTATAAAAATGCAGGGGGATTTATATCCCCGTGAGGTTTCCATTTTGGTCATAAAAGATTCAAGCGTCAATAAAGGATAACATTCAATCTCCCATCCCCCCCCTCTACTTTGCTCATACATTTTATATAAAGAGGCAGGGGGCGAATTGGAACCAATTCCTCAAAATCTAGACTGTCAATCATGGATAGATTTACTAAATATTGTCTTTGTATATTTTTGGTAGATCTTGGTTGAAGAAAAACTCAAGATCTGATTACATTTGATCCATTTACCACAAAAATATACGAGAATAGGTTGGAGTTGATTCCTTTGCTAACTGGTTTCTTTTTTTGGGACATAGTTTGCTAGTGGCCATAACAAGAAAGTACACTTCCGAAGAACCACGTGTATCTCCCAATCCACAAAAAATTTGGAGAGACCACAAAAGTGACACCTAAATTGGGATGTTATGGACAAAACCCATGTCACAAATTTTCCATATTCTTCTTCGTTTCTCCGGAAATTATGCGCAAAGTCCATTACTCGATTTTGCCTGACACAAGTTGTTTGAATTGTAAATCATGAGTTGGAGACCTCTATGTGTGACCTCGACGTGAACCAAGGCACACAAACCATGCCGGGGTTTAGAGATTTAAACCCATGCAACCATCTTCCATCCTGGTGCGTGCATATTTGAAAACCGACTAACTTGGGTACTGGAACAACTAGAGGTACGAGAACATAACTGCCAAAACCTTCATCAATAAGATTAATCTGAATCCTCTCTAAATCATTAAAAATGAAAGAAATGATGACAATTAACAACATTAAGCTTGTGAGGCACATTAACATAAAAAATATAGGTAAATATGGTATCAGGCATAGTAAATGGGATCATGAATAAGATAAAAGGAGACCAATTGATGACGTAAAATATGTCAAATTGGCAAGCCAACAATAAGACTTTTTCTCTTCATACTTAACTATTTCCGGATGCATGTCATTTAAGGAAACTTATCTTTTGCCACTTTCTTCTTTTGTTGATTGTTGTTTCGAATATACAGAGGATGAAAGGGATGCCTCGGTGCTAGGAGAGGTAACATGTTTCTTTCCTTTATCTATCTAGAGATCATGGGGAGGCACTCTATTATCTTTAGGAGGTGAATGGGCCATGGAAGCAACTAATGCAATAAGTGGTACTATATGAGGAGGTGGAGGAGGATTAACATGTCATTGAGTGACACCATAAGGAGGGTTTATAGGGTTGTTATCTCAACCATAATTCTCTGGTTGGACAAGATGCTCAAGGAAGTCCATGATGTTGGGGTGTAGTTGTAGAGGTACACTAGAAAAAACTTGTTGGGTATGTGTTATATTCTTTGCACGAGTATTAGTGTCAGAGCGTTGTGTCAGGAGCACAGGGGGGTTAGAGGGGTGGCCTCTAGGCCCACCCTTGGGGGGTATAGGGGCAGTGCCCCTGAATTGTTTTTTTCTGCCTCGGGAAATGTGTCACATATTTAGGTGGTTTTTCGGCACATGGTTTCTTTGCCGATGGTTTTCTATTTCCGGTTAAGGAATTAGGATTGTTGACTAATCCAGGTCATTGCGCTAGGGTTTTGGATTCCGCTGGCTCCTATATGTATATTTTATTGTAAACAATGTATCACAATGATAATACATAATATGTTGGTTTTCCCGGTTTGGGTTTCCAGGGAAAAAATCTTCGTGTAATGTTTGTATTTGCCATTTTATCTTTTCTGTTCTTTTACTGAGAATATGTTTTCAATAAATATTGTACAAGGTTAAAATCTACATTTGGTATCAGAGCCAGGTTGGCTTCAGGGGGACACCTTTGTGGTCAAGGATTTGGCTCGAGAGTGTTATAAGCCTTGTTACAGTGGGAGATTTGTGGTATTGTTTTTCAGGTGAAAATAAATGGAGAGCAATTAGAAGGTGGAGATCGAGAAGTTTAATGGGAAAAGTTTTGAGCTGTGGAAGATCTGTTGGTGGACAAAGATCATTGGATCGCGGTAGATCGAGGTATTGCGGGAATGAATTTGAACAATTATGTAAGAAGTGTGGTATAGCAAGGTAGAAGACTACTCCATATACACCTCAACAGAATGGAGTTGCAGAAAGGATGAATAGGACACTGATGGAAAAAGCAAGGTGCATGCTCAGTGGTGCTGGGTTAGGGAAAGAATTATGAGTAGAGGCAGTGGGTACTACATGTTTCCTGGTCAACAGATCACCCTCATCAGCATTAGATGACAAGACTCCACAAGAGGTATGGACTGGTAAGAAACGTTTTCTCACACATATCAAGGTATTTGGTTGTGATGCATATGACATTCATGTTCCAAAGGAAAACAAGAGTAAGCTAGATAAGAAGGATGAAAAGTGTATCTTTAATGGATATAAGATGGTCTCAAAGGTTTTAAGCTTTGGAACCCAGAAACTAAGAAGGTAGTGTATAGCTGAGATGTGGTATTTAGAGAAATGAAGGATGTTGTTAAAAAGGAAGTCCCACCAAGTAAGGAAGAACCAGAGAAAATAGAGTTTGATTTAAAAGATGATGAATCAGACTCTACAGAAGAATAGGAATAATAAGAAGAAGATCCTCATACTCTAGTATTGAGGAGATCGGTTCGAGAAAAAATGCTACCGGAAAGGTATACTCCATATGATAACCATTAAAATTTTTCTTTTTTAACTACTGATGATGATCCTAGAACTTTTAGGGAGGTAGTGAATTCAGAGGATGGAAGTCTCTGGAAAAGGGCCATGGACGAAGAAATGGTATCTTTGGGTAAGAATGAGGCTTGGGATCTAGTGGAGTTGCCGACTAGAAGAAATCCCATTGGCAGCAAATGGGAATTTAAAAAGAAGCTGAATGCAAAAGGAAAAGTGGACAAATACAAAGCTCGGTTAGTAGCAAAGGGTTATTCCCAGGTTGAGGGAATTGATTTTGGTGAGATTTTTTCTCTTATTGCCAAGTTAACCTCTATAATATTTTTGTTATCTGTTGCTGCTGCATTTGATTTTGAAGTAGAACAGATGGACGTGAAGACAACATTCCTACTTGGGGATCTGGAAGAATAAATATATATGAAGCAACCGGAAGGTTATGCTGTGAAGGGAAAGAAGGAGCTGGTATGCAAGCTGAAAAAGTCTCTGTATGGTTTAAAACACTCACCAAGGATGTGTTATCAAAAATTTGATACTTATATGTTGGGACTAGGCTTCACAAGAAGCAAAGAGGATCACTGCGTGTATTTTAAATTAATTGGTGATCATTTGATTTATTTGGTCTTGTATTGGGATGACATGTTGCTGATAGGAAACAACAAGGAGATTATCCAGGATGTGAAAACTTGGTTGTCCTCTCAATTTGACATGAATGATCTCAGTGCTTCAAATTTCATTTTGGGCATGGAAATTAGAAGAGATCGAAAAACGAGGAAACTATGGTTAAATCAGAGAAAATATGTCGAGACAATATTGCATAGGTTTAATATGCAGGAAGGTAAACCGACCATGGTTCCTATTCCCGTCGGTGTAAAGTTATCTACGGATCAGTGTCCCAAGACACATGAAGAGAAAGAGGACATGTCTCGTGTTCCACATGCAAGTGAAGTTGGAAGTTTGATGTATGCAATGGTCTGTACTAGACCGGACATTGCACATGCAGTGGGAGTTTTGAGCAGGTATATGTCAAAACCAGGGAAGGAGCATTGGACATCAATAAAAAGGGTTTTCAAGTATTTGCATGGCACTGCTACCTATGGATTGTGCTAGGAAGGAAGACCGTGATTGGACATAGTGGTGGATATACATGGCTTTGAGGATGCAAACTGGGATGGAGATCTGGATCATAGGAGATCTACAAGTGGGTATGTGTTTAACCTGTTTGGAGGAGCAATAAGTTGGATGAGCAAAAGACAAGCTGTAGTGGCACTTTCAACTACAGAATATGAATACATGGCAACCACTCATGCAAGTAAGGAATCAATATGGTTACAAAGACTGTGTTCAGGTATTGGGTTGGTACAACAAGCTATAAGGATAGAGTGTGACAGTCAGAGTGAAATTTTTCTGGTGAAGAACCCGACTTATCATTCAAAGACAAAGCATATTGATATTCAATATAACTTTGTGAGAGACATGATTGAAGAAAAGAAAGTATCGTTGATGAAGATGGACACTTTGAAGAATGTTGCAGACTCATTAACAAAAAAATCTGTGAGCATTGAGAAGTTCTCTTGGTGTAGAGGATCCATGGGCATTGTTGCCCTGGATTGTTGACTATGTAACCTTGTAACCCCCTGTATGCAAAGAAAACAAGTGGTGGAAATGTTGACTATGTAACCCTGTAACACCCTGTTATATTCTTTTCTGGGTGCGTAGGGGGGTTAGAGGGGGGTGCAGGGGCGCAAATCCCCTCGCGCGGGGGTAGCGCCCCTACTTTTGTTTTCTACCTCGGGAAGCATGTCACATATTTAGGTGGTTTTTCGACACATGTTTTCTTTGTCGATGGTTTTCTATTTTCGGTTAAGGAATTAGGGTTGTTAACTAATCTAGGTAATTGGGTTAGGGTTTTGGATGCCGTTGGCTCCTGTATGTATATTGTATTGTAAACAATGTATCACAATGATAATATAGAATATGATGGTTTTCCCGGTTTGGGTTTCCAAGGGAAAAATCTCTGTGTAATGTTTGTATTTTCCATTTTATCTTTTCTGTTCTTTTACTGAGAATCCGTTTGCAGTAAATATTGTACAAGGTTAAAATCTACACAACTAGGTGATGAGGTAAAGTATGTTGTCCACCAAGATTCAAGTGGCTAGTTTGCACCAATTGATTAAATTCGTCTGAATCAACATCAAAATGGATGGAAAATATCATCCTCTTGTGCCTCCCTTACTAACAAAATATAGTTGGCATTCTGCCTCTTCTCCCTCTGCTAAATATGCTGATCAAATTTACCATTATCATTTCAACTAGTCCAAAATCCTTAGATTATAATACAAGACACAACATAATAAACATCCATTACAAAATTTGTTAAATATGATTTAATTATGGCTATGAGTATAGCATGATAATTCAAGCATAAAAGGGAGAAACGAAACATGAATAGTGTATGACATGGAAGAAAATCCAAAACTTAACAAACACCCATCTTTTCATTTGAACTTTCCAAAATATGAACTAAATATTTCTTGAAAACTTCTATATTATGAACAATGTACAACTTTTAGACTTGTTTACTTTGCCATCACATAACCAATGTAATATCAACCAATCAACATGCAACCCTTTTGAAAAATTTCAAGGCATTTCTTATACCAATCACTGTGATCACAAACCATTATCATCATGATGCTATAGTTTTCAAAACCGTGTATGAACAAAGTTTGCTGCTACCAAATTAATATGTTATGAAAACAACCCAAAATATGCCAAGCTATTCAAAGATGCCATACACTATTGAAAATATATGAGAGGAACATGATGGCCATGCATAATTGGTTTGCAACAGTGCCATCTGAACTTTAACTGCTAAATCCTTTTGAATGCCTCTTTAAATACTTCTTTGTGTATGAAAAATTCAACATCTCCTTTTATTACATAAACAAGGAAAAATATGGAAATGGAATCATGTATGAATGGGATAATATGATTAATGGGATATATTTATGAAAAATGATATAAATAATGAGGGAATAGTATGAAAGTTTATGTATAACTGTCTTAAAATTTTAACTCAGTTGTCACTTCGTTATGTGTCTTTTAAACTTGTTCACATTGCCAAACCAATAGTTATTTTTCTTTGATTGGGGTCGACTAAAACTTTCACATCATATTTAAATATCCAAAATTCTATATGAATAGACCAAAATTGCCATACAAGGCAAAATGATACCCATTACTTTGGTATATGGACCGTGGCTTTAGAACATAGTAAAAATGAGTATGTGAACCAAATGAAACACCGACCATATCAATGGATTATTCATATCAAGAACACCAAGAAGGGAAATAGATGACATGCAACCAAGAGCTCATTTGTTGATATAGACATTCTTTATAAATGTGGAAACTCACAGTTTTTAACTATGGGATTTTTAAAAGAATGAAGATCAAGTAAAAGAGTAAAATAATGCCATATGACCCATATACTTGAGTTGCCCTGGCATGAATGCCAAGAGGATGGATAACACGCAACCATGGGTTCATAAATTTAGGAAGAAATTATTTTGACAGGAAGAAATCAATAATGAGCTTGGAATTAATTCTTTCCTCAAGCAAACCAAAGAATTTACATGGATAAACTTCTTGTGATAAATTCATAGAAACCCAAGTTGAAACTTTGTGTATACCAACAATCATCATTCACTCGTTTAATCCATAATTTTTTTCTACAACCCAATTCAGAAAAGCCCTTCCAAAATATTTTATAATAAATGGAAAGTGATAGTATGAACAAATGATGACAGTGAGCATACAAGAAAAATGTAGAACCATAACATTTGTTGTAATTTGAAAACCCAAAAAACATATTCAACAACAACACGCTTCATACAATTGTTTAATCTATTTCAATTCCACAAAATAATTTCTTATGGGCAAAAGACAGGGAAATCAAACTTTTAGACTTGCTACCAGTTAACTAGAGCCAAAATTAACCATTCAATAACAAATCATCTTTCAAGGAAACATTTAAGAGTTGTGCGAGTACTTACCTCACTTTATGCAGATTTATACCAACTCTTTGAGCTTTGAAATAGTTGTAGCAACAAACATGAAGGTTGGATTCTCAAGCCAAAGCACAATTCTCTCCACAGTCCAAACCAAAAACCTCAAATTACGAGAACCCTAGAGACATCTAAGGTGGTAAAGCATGCGTCTGGTGGCATTAATGCCCAGGTCACCTCAAAATTAAGGCGTGGTCGACATAGTGGCCAACTCATAGCCCATAATTTGCCACTATCATATTAACCAAATGCTATCAACGAACCATAAGGTATCAACTCCAATGTATATGAACATTGACTAAAACTTCATTTACATACCCCATATATCATATAAATTGAAACTTAATAATACCATTTCTCCAAAAAATATATGACATGTGTTGATAGCAACCATCATAATCATCATCCAACCCTTCATTGCTAGCATACCAATCATTTGTATCAAGGAGTCTTCTATATATTTTTTAATACATTAAGGAGAAGCAAACATTTCAAGCCAAACCGATCAACGATATATACCAAGTTTTGAAAATCCCATATATTATATTCTTTTTCCATATATCAACCTTTGTTTGTTAATTTTTTTCACAAACTATATGACTTATATACCTTATGTGAGCTATTGATACAAGAAAAATATACATGCTTGTTCCTATGGCTCATAAAGTTTCACTTATAACATCCATACTTTTGAAACTGTAACCTAGCATAGTATAAGATGCATATACAAACAAGTATTCTGCATAAGCATAAAACTATTATCCAAACCTATATCTCCTTTTAATACCACATGATGAAGATATAACCGTTCAAAACCATAAAGCTAAAGATAATCACTAACTTTTTTATACCAATCTTCTTGAAGTGATTCCCAAAATGTAAACGAAATACCAGACCATTATGATGAGAGAGAATGTCATACAAGGAATTTATCATTTCATTGTTTACTCCTAGGGAACACCACCTATTATAGTTATATAAACTATTTTTTAACATAGTTTATTGGCTCCACAAATTTTTGTGAGCTCTTGCAGTAGGTGATGAATCATGAGTCAACAACATGCTCTACAATTTGTCTCTCTTCTCCCATAGGTTTGTAGTTGTGTCAAGTAAATCCACATGCACCTGCAATGTAGCTTAATGTCTCTGTTGTTAATTCACAAYTAGTTTCCTCATCGGACTACATTACCTTCCAATGACCAACTGTAGAGAACTTGCACTGTTTTCGATTKTACAATGATATGTAATGTTCCTCGGTATCTCCCATTGACTAACATGGTACATTCAAGGAATACAAAGGAAATTATATAGTAAAATCCTKMTCTAGTTGGGAGAGGGATGTGTTCGCTTGTCCTATATTATCCACTAGCACTCTCACCTTTGCATTCATCATATACAAGTATATGGCTAGGTAAAGAAATTGATCTATAATTTCAACTTATTTTTACCTTGTTGAATAAGACCTAGTAGAGAATTTGCATCGTGAATGGAAGTGAATGCCTATTTTGCCTACAATGTTTTTAGATTCCATGGATCATGGATTGTTGTTGATAAGAGTACCCTTGTTGTTGTCTTTGTATAATGATACATGTTTATAATCATTTCAACTCTTGATTTTAGAACAAATCCTGCAAAGATGATACGGGGAACCATTCATTAGTAGTCTGCAACGRGGATGGGATTGTTTCTCGCCTTCATAGGACTTCCAAGCACATACAGATAAATATAATGTCTCAAAGGCCATGTAAGAGGTGGGGTGATATAAAAAAGCCTTGAATAAAAAACGATTATTGATAGTGATGGGTAAAAAACACATGGTTTCATCAATAGAAGCTAGTCTTCCATCAGCTGAGAGAAACATAGATGCAAGTGTGGGTAGGCCCAAACATTCTAATCTCAGTTCCAGTATTCCAATAGAATTAGTTAGTTTCACCATTTGGACTTATGAAGAAAGTTCTATTTTTTTTTATAACTAGATAGAGATGGGAGTTGGGCTAGACCTAGACTTGAGCACAAAAAACACATCTTATGGTGGTAAAGTTTTGGTAAGATGCATGAAAATGGATTTTTTCAGGTAGGAAGGTAGATCCAAAATGAATTGAAGTAGTAAAGTGGTTGGTAGTATGAACAACTAATGCAAGGGTTATGATCAATTCATTGAAGGGCCTTGTCAAGTAAGGGGCAAGTGAAAGAGAGTGTTTAGTTGTTGTGAAAATGAGAGGCCTAGATCCAAAATGTTTGTTGGGACAAGCCCCTAACATGAAAGATCTAGTATGAAAGAAAATAGATTGATTATAGGGGGGTGTATGCCATTGATTATGAATAATAAGATAAGGACAAAATAATCCAACAAGCAACAAATAAGACCTTGTTGTTTGTGAGTGATTCAAAGCGTGAAAAGTGACAAGCAACTTTAGACAAAGAGGTTAATCAAGTCATATTGGAGGGGAATGTCATATTGAAGAGCCACTACACTTCCAGATGGGCCTGTAATCCTATTTTGAGAGATTTGGACTTACCCAAGCCAGGTCTAGCATTACTCTCTAACATTGCACTGAAGGGTCTTATCAAGTAAGGGGCCAGTGAACGAGAGATCTAAAAGGATGAAACATTTGAAACCATAGCAACCCTATTGGATATGCAAGGGAGATTTGGTGGTGAAATTCTAGCTGGAGGAGGTTCCTTTCTTTCTATGTATAATGCCACAGTTCCAGAGAAAGTTTGCAACAACGAGAAGGATTTCCCCATGCAAAACATTGAGAATGCATTATTGATGAGTTGTCTAATGAGGTGTTGTAATTGAATGTACATGTCAAGCATAGAGAACTCGACGTAATAAAATCATGGAAAAGGCAATGAAGGGCAGTTGTTGTTTCAAGATATTAGTTACATTTGTATCTCTAAGTAGGGATTTTGATTTGAAATTATCTAGGATCTCTAGGATCTCTCTCCTACTAAAGACGAGTGGATTTTAAACAACGTAGACTACAACTCTTTTCTAACTCTGTGAAGGACCCTTGGGCTTCATTACATTAAAACCATGGATGGATGCTGCCATCTAAGCTTATTTGTGATCTGACTCATGAATAATTATTTCTTCATCCTTACTAGACATCGAATTCAGAACAAATATCACTAGAGAATGATCACTTTCTTGCAACAATGACATGGTATCTTACATATTTGGTGTCAAATTTCATAGTGGAACTGGGTGGATCTTGAATAGTTTTACGACACCCATAGTCACGATAATAATTGAAAAATTAAACCTTGTTTGGCCTGTTTCAGGATCCCAATGCTTTTTCTTTTGGGGAGGCCATCCCCTACTTAATTTTGCATTCTAAAACCCTCCATATCAATAAGTACATATCTAAGTTGATCATGTCATATTCTTTAGATGCGAGAATAATTTGCAAATATTACAATGTTGACCCTTTTCACTAGTCATTGGGTGGGTTCCGCATGAGCTATGTTTTCCAAAAAATTTAAAAATAGTTATGTTATCTTATCAAAGAATCCAATGGTAGTATCTTGTAGTTCTTGAAACAAGATTTTCAATGATACCTCATTTTCGCAATTTCGATTTCATATGGCTAGTCTATGAAGTGAACAAGTTGAATGTATCATAAAGGGCAAATTTTATAGACACGATTTCATCAATGAAAAATTCTAGTTTGAATCAAACCCATAGAGAAAATTGGGCTTGGTGATGATGTAGGGTTGTTTGAGATCTTGACAATGTTATATCATATGCGTGGTTTTGACCACCAACTCTTGAGAACGAACTTTCAGAATATGAAGGCTAGTTTCATAGTAGTAGTTTGGTCAAGCGAAGAAGAATTTGAGGTCAAATTATAGGGGTACGGTGAGAATTGAATCGTTATTAAACCAATAGATAGAGAAATTGGAAATGATGGCGATTATAATCTATGTGGTGTACAATGACTATAAACAATGACTCATAACAACAATTTGTAACCATCCTCGAGAGCATCGAACATCTTCGGTAGATGGTTTGCACTGGATGTGTGTTAACCTACAACAAAATCATAACTAATGAATTTGGTGGCTTGAGAAGTTATGGTTGTTGGTAGCCATGTCTTAGAGGGGAGTGCGAACATTAGTACACTGAGTCGATGAATTAGGACCCACGATGCAACATTGATGTGCCAACATATTACCATTGTTATTAGGTAATGGTGCTTCACAGAAGTTTGGCCATGATGGGTTCTCATACCAATGATAAGGAGTTCTTTTGTGCATGATACTTGTTGAGAGCGAAACTGTAATGTTTCATTCAAAACACCTTGAACTTCGTAAGGCTAAGTGAGGCAAGATGGGAATTGTACCCTAAAGTTAAAGCCTTAAGAAATGATACACACTACACACTCATGAAGTCTCAAATTGAAACCTTTGATTAAAAATGTTTTAATGTTTTTACAATTTTTAGTTTTCTTCAAATATAAATTCAATAAAGCATAAGTAAGTACAGAGTGAAAATAAAAATAACAGTAAAATACTTTACAAAATTAAAGTAAACAAGATATGTGCTAATCACTTATAAAAGAAAAAAAATAAAATAAACACGTAACACCATTAATTGATATACAAAACATAAATAAATGTATCAAAAACATAAATATTTCATTAAACAGTTAAAAAAAAAACTTCAACGTTGAAAGAAATGCAATGATCCTTTATTGATTGACCATATATTAATTAATGACAAAATAGCTTCTTCAAATTCATGTGAGAACTTGGACCAAAGAATTCTTTGAAAGCTTTAGATGTAAACATAATAATACAAAAGAAACCAAGTGCATAAGAAAGAAAATAGATTCTATAATATGATTTGGATTACCTCAAATAGTATGATACCCACACTTATAATTTGCATAAAATAACATTGATTAGCATTGAACATACTCAGAACTTCCAAAGAGAGCAAACAATGCAAAAAATAAACAACCTTAAGGAAGAAGATCAAAATCAGTCTTACTTTGCTTTTCTTTGTCACTTTTAAAGAAATCCCCATTTTCAACAAAGTTATTTAGCCCTTAGAAAACTAAGTATGAATAAAAAAGATAATGATTTCTAGAAAACCTCTCAAAACTTTAACATACCTTTCTTTGAATTGAAACATATTTACATGTGGAATCTCTTTTCTACTATCTCCTTGTAACTCTTTAGTGTATGCCTTTGAGTGAACAAAAGCACATTTTGAATACTAGATACTAGAGGACTTATCCATAGGTTTCTATCCTTTTTCATCTGCTAGCAGCTTCAATGAGGAATATTTAATCTCAATGCATGGTTGGCTTTGTGCAAATGAATTAGTTGAAAGAACAACATGAGCAGTAATTGGTTCAAGTTGTTTTTTATGATTGTTGTGCCAATTTACAATTCTAGAGACAAGTTTATTTAGATTTTCTTCCAACCCATCATTAATAGGACTAGGTTGAGGATGCGAAGGAATGTTTTCTATTCTTGTATGAGGCTGCAAAGGGGTATTAGCAGGTCTAAAAAGCTGAGGGGGAGCTTGTTGTCCACCCAAGAAAAGATGCCCACTTTGCACCAATTGATTATATTCATCAAAGTTGGCATCAAAATGTACATAAAATCTAATCATTTTGTTCCTCCCTTCTTTCCAAACAACATTTGTTCTCCTTCCTTTTCTTCTTTAGGATCCCCGAGAACCTCTGCTGAAAAACCTCATTTAAAAATATGCATAAACAATGTCATTCTTCATCCCATACACATCCCAACATGTAGCAAACTATTAACTGCATGCAAACATAAATAAATAGTACTTCACTAAATCTTCATTAATATAGTTTAATGATGACCCGAGATGAGAAATATAAGCTCAATGAGAAGAAAGATGATCAATAGTATGTAAGGTTTATTTGCTATAATACATTCCTCTTTTTTCTTTGTTAAACCAAGTATGTATAATGACAAGGAAATCGAGTGAAGAAAAATATGACTATTGTGAAGAGAGGAAATGCAGCTCGAAACAAAGCATCACTGTAAATATAATATAATGTAAGCTCCAAATGCCTCTATTGTGCATGCTTATTTTTCATTTTAACAAAGTAACCAAGGAAATTCCCAACTCCACTCTTAAACTTTGGATGCTCGCTAAATGGTGTATAAATTCCTTTAACCATTTTACATGCCATATCACATCCTAACAATTTGTCATGCGTGAAAGTTCCTCAACTTAAATGCACTCCGTACAATCAATCTAACTCATAAATGCTACCAGAACTTCAAGCTATCAAACATGGAACATTATAATCACGTCGAAATACCACCTTTGTTACATATTCTTCATAACATAAGATCATGAGTCTAATTTTTCTCATATATATGCCTCGAACTTCATTGCACTATACTTTGACTAGAACACATTACTAGCATGAACCCCAAGCGAATTCATAACATTCAATTGTGAGCCTTACCATAACTTCATACTTAGAGTACCAACGATATATATGCATAAACTCTATCCATGTTTCAATTGTTAAAACCTTATATATATATCTTAAATCTTGAGATAATGCTTTTTGTACTTATAATGTAACCTTGTTTTCAAATGAATGATCTCAATCGTGCCTTTGGTATAATGTGAATCTAACTTACATCTGTTATATGCTCTTTTCATGAACCATGAAGCAAGGTTTCAAAATTGTAACTTGCACACTGAGAGAATGCATTTGCACTCGTACAATATGGGAAAAGCTTTACCATGATATTTTCACATTATCATCTTGTCAAATAGATCATGGATAAAAGTCATCATTTACCCAATGTAACAAATAAACCATAACATCAATAATTTTGAATATTTCCAGACAATTTTTTTTTCTTGATGGGACCCCTATCTATCTTATGAATGAAAAATAATCAGGCAAAGTAAATGAGACAATATTTTGCTCAGAGACTTGCAACTCTTTGTAGTCTTTTAAATCAGTCGGGCCATATTTTGGGTCAATAGTGCTTAATACCACAATAAAGGCAACCAACATGGGTAATCAACCTCGATACCTCCTACATGTAGCTCAAAGTATCCAACCATTCTAGCTAGCCCATAGACCTAAATGAAGGTGATAAACACACTCACACAAATGTGTGTGTGTGTGTGTACACTAAAGGGAGGTTGATGGTGTCATAAATACATTATATGGAAATTTCAATAGTCATGGCCTCTTAACAGATCGTTTCCTAAGTCTAATTAATGTTTATTAATTATTTACTAATTTATTATGAGTGATTTTGTATATAATTTGATCTGCCATTAATCATGAAGGCTAAGAGATGATGAGCTCAACCATCCTACACATGATTTGGAGCTTGTTATGGTAGTTGTTTCTTTAAAGATTGGGATACACTATCCTATTAGTTTAAAATTGGAGTTACGAATAAATCATGCAATGGGTTGGAGTTCCCATTCACCCAACCACACTTGAATTCCCTGTAGAGAAGGTGATTAGAGTTTTTGTGTGAATATAATTTTTGAAATCAAACACATCAAAAGGTAAAGATAATAAAATTATTAATGTACTTAGAAAAAGTATACACTTATCAACAATTGGTACTTGTGAGTCAAATGTGAGGAAAACATCACTTGTAGCTCCTATGTTAGATGAATACTTCCAATGACTCTAGGTGAAGGTGGGATCAAAGAAAGAAGAAGTAAATCATAAGTTTTTTTTTTCCCAAGGAAACCCTCACAGAAAACCCTCCAAGTGCTTCCCCGTGATCCATGGATGATAAACAAGGTAAACCATCAGCCTTGATTACCGGGCATAACCCCAAGGGAATAAAGGGAGTTGAAGTGACCAACAACAGGCAAGAAAGATCTCATGTCTAACTCTGGACCAATTGAGCTAACTCTCAGGGCTTAGAAGTAAAGCATAAGTTATGTGAAGGATATCGATGAATAGATGATGGTATCCTCTGGTATAGAGGTAAAATGTGTGTGCCCAACTATACAAAGCTAAGAAAGATCATCTTAAGTGAAATGCATAATGTACTTTAATTAGGTCACCTAGGGTACTAAAAGATGATTGTGACGGTAATAAAAAAATATTTTTAGACAAGTATCATGAAGGATGGTCAATTGGGTTTAGCTCAAGTGGTTGGGAAGAATGATTGTTATCCTCCCGACCTGGATTCAATTCCCACAAGTGCCATGTTGAGCTCATAATGAGTATATTGTTGAAACGTCTTCAAGCCCCATTGTTTACCGACCTTGTGCCTTGGAGATTCTCGGGTTTACCCCAGGTACCATCCTCGAAACAAGGGGAATTACTTGGGGGATTTCCCTGGGCTTTGTAACCTAGAAAAAGTATCAAGAAGGATGGGTTTAACTACATTCCAATGTATGGAATCTAAGTGAGTCAGAGAAAAACATCAACATCTAGAAATATTATTGCAATCCTTTCCACTTTTAGAATGGAAGTCAGAAGTTGTGATGATGGGTTTTATCATAGGTTTACCCAAGATAGTGAAGTGTTGGATTAATGATAGGGGAGGTGAATCAATAATAGAGAAATTTAATCCCTTTTAACCATATAATCCAAGTGTTATATCAATGTATCATTATCATCCAATAACTGCAGAGTAAATAAACAATGAACAAATGAACAATCATACACATACACAGTACACCAATGTTTTACGTGGAAACCTAAAGTGAGAGAAAACCACATAATGTTTTTTCTTATATGTCTTGAAGAATCACATTCATTGGAAACACCAACTTCCTTTGTTTTCCAGCTTCAATTGGAAGGAGGCTCCAACCCCCTAGTTTCTCAGGCTACAACCCGAGGGAATATCCAACCCACCAATTCTATGGCTACAACCAGAAGGAGGCTACAACCCCCTATGTTCTCCGGCTACAACCGAAAGGTGGCTACAACCACCTGTCCTTGCCCCGTCCAACCTCCTTGACGTATACGCAGAATGATGGAACCATTGTCACACTATCACTATGAGATATACTGTTGTAAACCTGTACCAATCAATTTGCACAAAATAACCTATACCAATAACCTGAACCATGCATCAACCTGTACCTCAACTTGTAAACAACTTGTACCATACACAAGTGCATCAACCATGCACCAACCTATACCAAACAACCTGTAATCAACTTGTGCCATAAACAAGTGCATCAACCATGCACCAACCTATACCTCAACCTGTACCATAAACAAGTGCATCAACCATGCACCAAACCTATACACATAACCTATCACAACAACCTGTCACAACAACTTGTCCAAATAACCTATCACAACAACCTGTCTCATTAATATCATAAACCAAATCAGATCTACTCACCAAGATCAATCACCAAGACAACTCTCAAAGATGTGCATCAACCAAGCATAACACAACAACTCATAATTATCACCAAGATCAATATGTGCTTATAATAATACAAGTATGCTACATCATCCATAAACCATGTGTCAACAATACTACTAACAAGTGCCTCCAACAATGTACCAAGTGTGTATAAATCATGTATCAACTACTCATCAACTATGACTCATCAAGATGTACCAACATCATCAACTAGACACCTCATGTATGTGCCAACTCATCAACTACTTGTCTCAACCATGTACCCAACATGTACCTTAACCAAAAGCCCTCATCAATTTCATCATCCAAATATGATTTGTAACTCTGTAATAGACTTAGTCTATATTATCACATACCTGCAAACCTTCCTTAACTTTAACAACAAGAGACTAGCATTTTCATCAAACTTTTCTTTACTCTCACATGAATAGTTTTGGATTAGTCAACAACCCTAACTTGAAATAATCATAACTATGTATCTGTAATGAACAAAGATATGAAACTGATGTACAATGTTCTTCAATGTGTTTTAAGCAATTCCTCCAAGTGTCACTACTTGGAACCTCTCAGAAAAGGAGTTATAGCAAAAATGGCATACCTTGCTGAATTCTAGCTTATTCTAGAGAGCGACCTTGTAGAGTGTGCCCCGCACGGAATATTTGTTGAATAGATCTGAAAATATTACAAAGAATACTACAGATTGTACTGTAACTAACACATTTGGTATTACTTAATTTGGATCTGTTATGAAGAAGTTATGACGTTTTTACCCAAAACACCTGTTTTAGACTAGTTTCTGGACTAACCACAAACCCTATTTTCCACGGCGTGTAAATCCAAAAATAAAACGACCCACAAGATGAATTTTTTACCGCAGATACTTGGATATGTTTCCTCAATGGCCTAGAAATTTCACAGTTGGAATCATTATAGAAGAAAAGTTATTGCGAAAATGGTGAGATGACCTGTAAATAACATACCTTATAACGCATCATCAAAATAATTTATCCTCCCTTGAATTCCGACCTTCTTTTCTTCACCTTCCCTCTAAAATTCGGCTTAGATATCCTTTGGTTATGATTCAGGAGCATCACCTTCAAAGACGACAACACACACGTGTAGGCAAACGGAGGACATCTCAGCATGGACATAATTTATAGTCAAGCATTTAACTCTGAATTTAATTGGGTTGTTGAGATATTTTTGTGACAAACATTTTAAAATGTAACTTGTTTGTAAAGTATCTAAGGACTGTAAGAACTATGGATATGGAGTGTTGACTCTATCTGGAAATAGAAGGCAGTTAATGTAATAGGACATAGTAGGTAGGAGTTTTAAATATGAAACAATGGATTTCAGAACATGACGAGAGAGCTCACAGAGGCAGTCCTTAGATAGGTTTTCAATATTGTATTATAGGAGATTAGAAACAAAATGTATGAGACATAATAGAGAGATCAATAGAGCAGAGTAGAATAGCAGAGACACTATGTATTTTGTTTTTCATGAATGAATAAAGAAAATAGAAATTGTCCCAAACCTGTGGACTGTGTTCATTTCTTGTGAGATTGAGTGAGTGTTATTCTGTGTGTATGACTTGTTATAAATTCATTTCATGTATGAGAGGTTGAGAAGTTGACTGTATGAAGTCATGATGAAACTGGTTGAGTTTCAATCATTTCTCTTCTGATATTTATATGCAAGTTGTGCATCTGGAATGCAAGGAGTGCGTCGAATGAGTCTTGGATTGACTCAGAGAGAAGTTCAGAGAGAATCAAACAAACTCAGGCCAGGTGGGCGAAAAGAATTTTCTTGTCAAGAAAATCCTTGGAACTAAGTTTTCGAAATCCCAAGAATGAAAGGTGTGCATGGAAGATTGAAAAATCCTTTAAGAGATGAAGCTTAGAAGAGAAAACACTTTCATAAAGTGTTCACGAGATCCAGAAGTCAGCTTCGTAGGAGGAGTGAAGGTTAAAATATCCAAAGTGTTGAAATCTTCTAATTCTGGGAAGAAAGCACAAAATCTCAGGAGGGAGAGCACAACAACCATTGGATCGACTGCGAGAAGAGATTTGGACCGTCGAATCAACATCCAGACACTCATAAGAGAGCATGGAAGAAATCAGATCCGCACCATCAGATTTGAGCGCCGTGGACCAACAACTGTTGGATCTAGAGAAAGTTGCGCGAAGGTTAAAACTCTTCACAGTGCAAAGGAAGGAGGATTTTACGAAATCCCAAGCCTTGATACAATCTAAGTCGTCCGTCGTTGGAGGACAGGTGGCAGCAGATCTGGGAGTCGGAGGATTGACCATCGGGGAAACATAGCTTAGAACAGAGGTAAGGTTCTGATGAGCCAGGAGTCGACGTGATCACAACCATCCATCGGAGGAGACACGTGACAAGCAGTCAGTGTTTCGCTGACTCGTGCATGGAAGGAGTCAAAGGTCGAATCACAAGGACTCGAGACTCATGACTCGCGAAGTTGTGATTCAATCGCGACCGTTTTATAAAGAGGAGATCTGGACCATTGATTGTCTAGAAAGGATTTTAGAGTTTCAACGATCGAAAGATCTGAGGGGAAAGATATTTCGATCTTGCGAAACACGAACTCAAGACACACGAAGTTTCGACGTGCTCGGGGATGGTCTAATCCGAGGACATAGCCAGAGGCCATATGATAGGAGTCAAAGGAGGAGCTAGCATGAGTTGAGCATTATCGGAGGTTCGGAACTTGGGGGTTTGAAGAACAAGTGGTAGATTTCTTTAAACCATCGTCACGCGAATAGAGATACACCTTTTGTGTTTAGCCAGTGGTCACAGGCAGTGGTCACATAGAGGAGAGATACGAGGGGAACTAACCAAGGGTTTAGTCCTCGTCGAGAATCGGTTATCAAGAGGGTCCAGGTAGCATATTGTTCGAAGTACCGATACGCGATACCGCAACATCCTTTTTGTATAGGCGCGTGGTCACGACTCGAGGTCGTGTGGAGTTGAGGCTCACACTGGGTCCTTATATACACAGGATGAGTTCTCATTTGGACTTGTGGATTTGTAAAATTTAGGTTCTAACATGAATCTAAAGAGTTGATTCGGCTTGAGGAGAAGAGAGATCCAATGATCGGGAGGTCGACAGACCTTTCCAAGGTAGGGGGCTGCATCAGGTTACCTCAGTTACCTATAGATATTCAATATGCTCAAGTGTGATGTAAAATGAGATACCCTTGCCTCTTATTTATACTCTCCATCTTATAGGTCAGTTAACCCATTTCTAGGTCACTTAACCCATTTCTAAGTCACTTAACCTATTTATAGGTCACTTAACCCATTTCTAGGTCACTTAACCTATTGCTAGGTCACTTAACCCATTTCTAGGTCACTTAACCTATTGCTAGGTCACTTAACCCATTTCTAGGTCACTTAACCTATTTTCCTCATTTTTAGGGTTAACCACTTTCCATAATAAGAAAGTTCTCCATTACTTTATCATTTAAATATTCCTCCTTGACTTTGTCACCTCACTTTATCATTTAAATAATCTTCTTTGATTATGTCACTTCACTTTATTATTTAGATAACCTTCTTGACTTTTTCACTTTACTTTATCATTTAAATAATAATTTCTTCTTTGCAAGCTCTTTGACTTCTTTGACCTTTTGGGGCTTCAAGCCAACATATGAGGGTCCTCCAACTTCGTAAGGCCATAACTCTCAAACCGTGAGGAGTGACGTTCCACATACCATCAGAAATGGCATGACATGTACTATCCATCTATAATAGTCTTGAATTCAAATATATCAAAACTCATACCATTATCCATCAAAACAACTTGGGTTCATTACCCAAACCTAGGTTCTCCAACTTCTCATGGCCATAACTCTCTAACCGTGAGGAGCTATGTGACGTTCCACATACCACCAGAAATGGAATGACATGTACTATCCATCTAGAATAGTCTTACCTTAAAATATATTAAAACTCATACCATTATACATGAAAAAACCTTGGGTTCATTACCAAAACCTTTGTGCTACTGGAATTCACTACTGACCTTTCTTGAAGGGTTGACATCAATCGCTAAGGGTTGAAATCAATCTACAATATCACTCTCTAATAGTTGACATCAATGACAACCAACAATCCATCAATCTAAGCCAACTATCTGACAATATCCCCCTTTGGCATTGATGGCAACACCAACATTGATGGTAACACTTAGTCATGATATCATTCATGTTTATACTCTTTATCAATTTTTCTATCTCTCCCCCTTTGACATCAATGGAAAAGAGTATCTCCCTTTGGGGATGCTCCCCTTGACTGAACTCTCCTTGGGGCTGCTCCCCCTGTCTACGTGCCTTTGATTTTTCTTTGTGTTTATAATTCTTTGATTACTCTCTTTCCCTTCATATGAATAATATCTCCCACTTTGACAAAGGGTATCACTCTAAAGTCATATCACTCATTCTTCCCTTATGACAATCACTCCCCTTGGAAACATGCCTCTATGCTCTCTCTCCAAGCATTTACCTTTGCATTTGATAAATCAACATGTAACTCAACCTATAATCAACCTATACCATAAACAAGGGCATCGACCATGTACCAACTTGTACCAAACAACTTGTAATCAACCTGTGCCATAAACAAGTGCATCAACCATGCACCAACCTGTACCTCAACCTGTACCATGAACAAGTGCATCAACCATGCACCAAACCTGTACAAATAACATGTCACAACAACTTGTCCAAAAAACCTATCACAACAACCTGTCTCATCAATATTATCAACCAAATCAGATCTACTCAACAAGATCAATCACCAAGACAACTCTCAAAGATGTGCATCGACCAAGCATAACACAACAACTCATAATCATCACCAAGATCAATATGTGATTCTAATAATACAAGTATGCTACATCATCCATAAACCATGTGTCAACAATACTACTAAAAAGTGCCTCCAACAATGTACCAATTATGTACCAATCATGTATCAACTACTCATCAACTATGACTCATCAAGATGTACCAACATCATCAACTATACACCTCATGTATGTGCCAACTCATCAACTCCTTGTCTCAACCATGTACCCAATATGTACCTTAACCGAAAGCCCTCATCAATTTCATCATCCAAATATGATTTGTAACTCTGTAATAGACCTTGTGTATATGATCACATACTTGCAAACCTTCCTTAATTTTAACAACAAGAGACTAACATTTTCATCAAACTTTTCTTTAGTCTCACATGACTAGTTTTGAATTAGTCAACAACCCTAACTTGAAATAATCATAACTATGTACCTGTAATGAATAAAGATTTGAAACCGATATACAATGTTCTTTAGTGTGTTTTATGCAATTCCTCAAGGTGTCACTACTTGTAACCTCTCAGAAAAGGAGTTATAGAAAAAATAGCACACCTTGCTGAATTCTAGCTTATTCTAGAGAGAGACCTTGTAGAGCGTGCCCCACATAGAATATTTTCCAAGTCGATCTGAAAATGTTACACATAATACTATAGACTATACTATAACCAACACATTTGTTCTTAATTAATTTGGATCAGTTATTTAGAAGTTATGACATTTTTACCCGAAACACCTGTTTTAGACTAGTTTTAGGACTAGCCACAAACCCTATTTTCCATGGTGTGTAACTCCAAAAATACAACGACCCACAAGCTGAAGTTTACCACAGATACTTGGATATGTTTCCTCAATGGCCTAGCAATTTCATGCTCTGAATCATTCTAGAAAACAATTTATTGCGAGAATGGTGAGATGACCTGTAAATAACATACCTTAGAAAGCATCATCAAAAGAATTTATCCTCCCTTGAATTTTGGTCTTCTTTTCTTCACCTTCCCTTTGAAATTAGGCTTAGATATCCTTTGGTTACCTCAATCACCTATATATATTCAATATGCTCAAGTGTGATGTAAAATGAGATAGTCTTGCCTCTTATTTATACTCTCCATCTTCTATGTCACTTAAGCCATCTCTAGGTCACTTAACCTATTTCTAGGTCAATTAACCCATTTCTAGGTCACTTAACCTATTTTCCTCATTTTTAGGGTTAACCACTTTCCATAATTAGAAAGTTCTCCATTACTTTACCATTTAAATATTCCTCCTTGACTTTGTCACCTCACTTTATTATTTAAATAATCTTCTTTGATTTTGTCACTTCACTTTATTATTTAAATAATCCTTCTTGACTTTGTCACTTGACTTTATCATTTAAAGAATAATTTCTTCTTTGCAAGCTCTTTGACTTCTTTGACCTTTTGGGGTTTCAAGCCAACATATGAGGGTCCTCCAACTTCATAAGGCCATAACTCTCAAACTGTGAGGAGTTATGTGACGTTCCACATACCACAAGAAATGGAATGACATGTACTATCCATCTAGAATAATCTTGACTTCAAATATATCAAAACTCATACCATTATCCATGAAAAAAACTTGGGTCCATTACCCAAACCCGAGTTCTCCAACTTCTCATGGCCATAACTCTCTAACCGTGAGGAAATATGTGACGTTCCAAATACCACCAAAAATGAAATGACATGTACTATCCATATATAATAGTATTACCTTCAAATATATTAAAACTCATACCATTATACATGAAACAACCTTGGGTTCATTACCCAAACCTTTGTGCTACCAGAATTCACTACCGACCTTTCTCCAAGGGTTGACATCAATCACTAAGGGTTGACATCAATCTACAATATCACTCTCCAATAGTTGACATCAGTGACAACCAACAATCTATACCAACTATCCATCAACCTAAACCAATTGTCTGACATGAAGTACCATAATTCCATAATAGTTGTGGTGGATAAGTTCACAAAAGTTTAACATTTTTTTCCAACTCAATCTACACATAAGGAAATGAATTTAATATCAATGTTCATGAAGGAAATAGTCAAATTTATGAATAAGGCAATGAATGTAACACAAGTATTTATCAAGGAATCAGTCAATTTGCATTTAATTCCCAATGTGACCATTCATATAAAAACCCAAAGTTCACATTGAACTAAAAAAATGTATATTCCAAGAATTGGGCAAACCACTCACAAATAGATGGGTAGAAAGAAAAAGTAAATCTATTTATTCAAGTGATATTGTAGTTTGATGTGACCAACAAACTTGCAAAGTGGGAGGAAAACCTATATCTTTTGGAATTTTCATATAACAATGGACATCATACATAATGCGAAATGAGTCAATTCAAAGATTTATATGGCAATATAAGCAATACTCTATTAAGATGGGATAATCTAGGAAATATAATTGTGCAAGGAAATGGAATAACCAATTGTGAGAATAAAAAATAATTTGAAGGAGACACAGGATAGACAAAAAAGGTTAGGCAAGAACACAATTTATGGAGAATTAATGTTTGGGATCGTGGTTTTATCAAGGTGAAGCCAAAGAAAAGTTATTTTAGAATGCAAATTTGTGCTATCCTAGCACCCATATACTACAAGCCATTCAAAGTTCTAGCTAAAATAAGAATAGTTGCATATAGACTTGAATTGCCTACTAATATTAGAGCACATAATGTTTTCTATGTTTCATTGTTTAAGTAATATTTACATGATCCTAACCACATTATTGGGTGTTGATTTAAGTGGAATCAAATGGTGAGTTTCAAAATAGGTGTAGTGGAAACAATACATATTGGATGAAGGATGATATGAGTTAGAGCATGATATGGAGGAATAGCCATTTTTTATTTTTAATTGATGGCCACATTGAAGTCGATGATATTACAAGGAGGGGAATTTAATGCCCCATTTTATACCCCTATATTCAACATACTAAATATGTAATATTGTGCATATGTGACATTTTACTTAGGTGTAATCCATGTGAGCTATGCCAAGAAAACATACATTATGTAAAAATATACATATTTTCGTAAATGTTCATAGTAGGATCCCAAGGCCAAGGCCCAAATGGAGAATTATGGATACTTACACATTTTATTTTATGTAATCAAAGTATTAAAGTAAAGTGACTATGATGTAGAAATATGAAATATAATATAAAGTGCATGATGGATATTAATTTGGTAGGATCAAGAGGGGGCTATGATGCAACGGGTGGAGGAAAGTGGGTGAGATAGAAAGGTGAATAGTGACCTTTCCATTTTTCAAATGATGAAACCCCCCTTGGAAAATGGAAATGTGTCTATACCTTTTGGAATAATGGTAACACTTGATTTTTGCATGCACATCTTCACAAAAAATACAAAACCTGAACATTAGGGAATTATTCTTCTCCATGCTTTTGGTTTCCTTTTGCATGCCCATCCATAATATGTTTGTTATGATATTGTACTATTTTTTCTATTGGATTGTTATGACTGCAATGGATGTTGTTTGGGAGCTTGGGAGTACCATTACTGGAGAGAGAAAGTTGGTTGTAGCGAGTAAGCGAGTTCATGAGGGTTATCACCATTAGTTTGATCCTTGTGTAAGGATATTGATCATATGAAGATTTTAGTTTCCTAAATCCGACTAATAGAAGATATGGTAATGGGATTCTTAATGGGTTACATTGTCTAAGCATGGAACTTATCAAAATTGTCGCTTGGTTGGGATTTATGTGCTAGAATTATAGACTAGTTATTAGGGTCCTACCCTAACCTCCCTACTTTGGGATACCTATGAGTTAGTTAATGTAGGAGGTAATATTCTTTGAATAAAGCTGATTATATAGTAAGTGGGTAGTTAGTTAATGTAAAAGGGTTGTCATTGTTAAATAAGGCTCACTATTTTGGTCGTAGTCATTAATAATGGGGCACAAGTAGTTAGGGTTTTGTTAGCAAGAAACTATTTATAGAGCTAGAAGGCTATGTAAGGTTTTTTCAAGGATTGTTATTTTATTGGAGCTTTGTTTAAAGGAGGCTCTCCCCTTGAAGAGACTTGTGAACATTGATTTCTCTTTTGGAATTATTAATACAATAGCTCTATTCAACAAGTTTAATCCCATTGTCTCTTATATTTGCTTATATGCACTTGTATTTCTCTAAATATTGTCCATATTTTGTGCTTTTGTTGGCTAAGTACATTACAAGTGGTATCGAAGCTCTTTTATGAGCCAACATGCACCTGATTTTTTTTTTAAGGATAAAGATGCGTTCTATTGTCTTTAAACATAAATATCTGTCATTCTATAGGTAAACCTGCAGTTGGGGAAGAATATACGTAGTAAATACACGTGGAGTCACCTTGTTGGACACCCTTGTAGCCTCGGTTGGTACCCCTTCAAGTAGCACCACATCAAAGAAAAACTTCCTACATGTTCAATCTTCAACATATCCTCAAGTATATTGGAAGTCATCTAGGCACACTTGAAACTAGCCCTGCATAAGCCTCTTTGTCATCTTGTTACTATAGTAAATCAAGAACAACAATCGTGCAAATCACTGTCACATACCATGGATTTGGGTAGAAGGATAAAGCTATGAGATATCCTCCTTGGTTCCATGAAATATCTGGCTGAGTACTATTGTTGGAAACTATCAAGTATATTCGAGCTATAACACTTGACACTGCTTTGTCCTTAGGACCCTGTAAAACCTATCCTTTGCAACACAAACAACAAAATTATTACATAATTAGGAATATTAGGAATTTAAGAAATTTGTCAGCATAATAATATTGATATAAGAGTAATAATCCTCCGAAAGTGTTAAAAATAAAATAATATGGGTCTTGTTGGCCTCCCATTTTGCCACATTTTTATACCTCTTTTATCCATTTTTTTCCTACTTCTATACCCAAATCTAAACTTGACATCATGGATTTTCATGCTTTCAAGCCTAAAATCCTCCCAACAAGTATTTTGAGGTAATAATTGTTTATTTGTTATATTTCCTAAGTTTTTGATAAATTAATATGGGTATTTAAGCTATGTTTACTAATGAAGAAATTTAGTTATGTTCCTGCACCAACTATGGAGTTCCAGTACCTAGGTTTGGAGGTTTGCCTATATGCGCGTGCCCATGAGGAAAAGGAGCTCATGGGTTTTGTAGATCTGGTCCCTAGCATGGTGTATGTCTGTTGGTTCGCACCCATGTCGCACATGGAGGCCTCCAACCGTGATCAAGGGTTTCTTAGTAAAAAACGTGTTGAAATAGGAACAATCAACTTTCAATGATATTTCTAGGCAAACAAAGAAGAATATGAGAAATCAAGAAAATGGGTTTTATACAGAATGGTCTCAATTAGGTCATATATGGGAAAATTCATGAAATCTGACATAGTTAGGGAGATATAGAGGTTTTCCTATTATGTGTTTCCCTGGATTTATGTGCGACACATTTTTCAAGAAGTTCAACAAATTACAGTTTGGATTTGAAAGGATTTAATAATAGCATACAATATCAAAACCCCGATTCAACTATTACTAAGATTTTATGGATGGTTAGGGAGGATCAAAATCGATTCTATATGTTTGTTATGCAACTATTTTTATTATCTTGTTTCACGAGAACATAGGAGGTCGTTTCCATGTTCTAGTTTAGGGCCTTTCTATATAATGTACCAGCTCGATAAATCGTGGGGAGGACAATGATTATGTAACTTTGTGATCCAAGAAATAGACTTATGCTATTTGATGTTCAATGATATCAAGCTCTATTACACAAGATCATGATGTATACATTGTAATCCTTTGATACTTTGTTTTTTTTAATAAAGCTATAGTTTTGGTTCATAGTATCTGTTTGATCTTAATACTATAAGTTTCAAAGGCTTTCTACCAGTCAGCAAGGGACCACCAACCCGGGATGCAAAGCCTATCTTGTATTGCTAGAATAGTTTTAACTCTGTAGCAATTTTTCATTCTATTAACGATTTTGATTGCTTATGTTCCATCACAATTTCATAATTATAATGAGTTTTAACCTGAGAATGGTTCATCGAATTGCTTGTGTGTTTCTTTTGTTACAATTTATGGGATTGGAATTGACGGTTTGAGTCCATCTCCGGAGATAACCAACGATGAAATTTGCATATTCTCAGGGATATGTATTTACAGTTGTATGGTTTGCATCTCATTGAAATCATAGTTTAATTTTTTGGTTAATGTAAGTTTTGGAGTTTTGTTGTAATTACAATTACACAGTCCTATATAAGATCAGTTCAATCATTAATAGAAAGACATCAAAGCCTGGAAATGTCCTGATCCTTCTTATGCGAGTTGGTCCCAAAGGATTTGTAATTGTCTTTTAGAAGTTTTCATTGTCATTTGAGATACACAATTAACACTAAACAATGTATGACAACTGAATCACATCTCTGTATAAGAAATTTGTTTATATAAAAGAAGTGCAACACCACCATATGTTCAACACATTGAATGTATTGATTGTGGATTTGAGTGTTAGACTGATTTTTCATAAGCTTTACCTCTGGACTAGTAAACTTAATATAAGATCAGTAGTATATAAATAGATATTCAATACTCTTACATATGACTGATTAAAGGGAGTGGTTTGGGTAAAACTTATGGTCATACGTAATACTTTGTTTCATTAGTTTTGGATAGTACTTAGGATTCTTGTCATCAAATCTAACCTCACATAACATAGCATGAACACTTAGCTTAACAAGTGAAATATTGCACAAAGAATCTTGGACGAGGATTTGACAAAAGAATTAGTCATTAGTCCTTGTTTTTAAGTTATTTACCAACACTTGAATATTTTGTGTAAGAACACTTAAACATCCATTGATTGAGAATTAGGATGAGAAAAAATTAAAGGACATGATCATGCATAGATCATAGATCTATGCATGACCTACATAGTTATTGAAATCTGCTCATACTTGATATCAATCTGGTGGACGAAGTGGAGTTGTTCAAAAAGGTTTTCTTGATAGTTTATTAGTGTTTTGATGAATGATTGGATTGAAGTGTGGTTTACTTGTTATCTAAGAAGATACAATAGTTTAGGCTTCAATCTTTTACCTGCACATACTGTGTAAACAACTCACAAGTTTACAAACCAGATTGACAAGTAAAAGGGGTTTATTAACGACAATTAATTGACCCAACAGGTCTTACTAGCACCATTACATGAGACCTATCTTAAAATACTCCTTGTGCGATGTTGATCATGTTGGTATAACTCCGCAATATCCTTTCTTTTATGGACCCAACCGAACTATTGTTAGTGACCTATCACAACAAATTCCTTGCAAGGAGTTGATTGCATTGGTATAAATATCAGATAACCCTTCTAGTGGATGCAAAGGTATCATGGTTGCCACTTGAAACATGTCCATAGAGAACATGATTTCCAACCTGCAAAACCAAGTTTAAATGATCTTAGTCAAAATATCTAAGATCGGTGACATGAAAGTAGATGTTGACAGCATAAAAGAAAACCTTGTGTGTGGGAAAGTTGAGGTTACTGACACTAAAATATACAATCTCTCCTTTCCATCTTACACCAAAGTGGGTATTGGATAGATATTCCCTTATAACATGAGGGAGTTGAGTCCTCCACTAGAGGTGCACATCACTTAAGGAAACCCTTCCATGATAATCAACATCATATTTGGCACAATCTTTCCAAAGTCATCCTAAACTAATTTAATGGTTTAATGGTTGGGTTGTCTAGATGGAACACTACTTCTCCCTGCAAGGTATTATTGATGACCTAATGAAACTTATAGTGGGAATGTTATACTTGGACATATAAGGATTGTAATGGTAAAAATGACATAATAAATCATGTGGGGGATACATTACATGGAGCTAGTTTTTGAAATCCATCTATGCTCATTTTGAAAAAAACACTCATTGTTCGGAATGGTTGACCAAGTTACACTAAATAGGCATAGGGGAAGACTTTATAATAACCTTCGAGCAATTCACAATCTACACAAAGGGCCTAATTGATATTTTTTTAAATGTTTCATTAGTGATCTCAAGGAGGAGATTAGAGAATAATTCATGATGCAACACCCAACTATATGGTTGGAGGCCTCTTAGAGAGATAGAGAAGCACAAAGAATGGTTGATGCACAGAATACAACAACCTCCTTTTATTTCTTACCCATGCACCCCTATAGGACCTTCTACCACTCCTTCCACATCTCAACCCTTGATGATCCATAAGTTGAAACTAGAAAAAATCAATTGAATGCAAGTGTGTGAAACATTGTTTTAATTGTGATGAGAAGTATATGGAAAATCATAAATTCAAGCAAAAACAATTATTCTAAATTGATGTGGCCTACTTTGACACATCTGAGGAAATTTTTGAGGAAGTCGTTCTCTAGCTAGAGTTAGAGACTACTACACTCCCTCCTGAAGGAGAAACCACCCTAAAGCCTCCTTGCAAGGAACCCCAAATTTCCCTCCATGCTTTATCTAGAATTTCATCTCCCCATACCTTTAAGTTGGTTGGTTACATTAATAATAGAAAGGTGATTATCTTAATTGACAATGATAACACCCATAATTTTATTCATTGATGTGTTGGAGAGGAAACCCATTGTTTTGTTCATGCGGTTCACAATTTCAAATTATATAGTTAATGTAGGTATAATTAAATGTGGTGGCAAGTGTGAGTACGAAATACTTTAAATGAGAGACTATTAGCTCAAATCCCACATGTTTTCTATTGCAATGGGTGGTTGTGATGTCATGTTAGGGGCTGAATGGTTAAGAAATTTGGGTTGCACATGACCTTCACAGAGAGACATAAACACACCCTCAAGTGGCTCAACTTAGGCTCCCCATAAATGATCAAAAGTCACTGTAACATTATTTCCCAATTCAATGCCATCCAAGTCATGGGCTACTCCCAATAGGAGATCCACCCTAATTTGTAATTGGTCTTGATTAAACATCAATAGGTGTTCAAAACACCTTGTGGATTACCCCCCTCTTGTGGTGAGCACGATCATGGCATTCCACTAATCTGAGGTATTAAACCCACAATTGTTCATCCTTACAGGCACCCATTTTCATAAAAGAATGAAATTGAAAATATTATTCAAGAAGTGTTGGAGGATAACATCATTTGTCTCAATACTAGCCCCTACTCATCTCTTGTACTCATAGTATTACAGAAAGAAGGCACTTGGTGCATATGTCTTGATTTATGTGCTCTCAATAAATTGACCATTAAAGACAAATTTCCCATCCCATTTATTGATGATCTTTTGGATAATATTCATGGGGCCAAGTTTTTCAATAAACTCCACCTTCACTCAAGATATCACCATATCATCATGAAGGAGGTAGACATTCCTAAAATGACCTTCGACACACATGAAGGACATTATGAGTTTTTAGTGATTCTTTTTTGTCTTTGCAATTCCCCTTCCACATTTTAGATTCCCATGGACAAGCTTTTTGGGAAATTCTTGCACAATTTAGTTATGATCCAACACCTTAAAAATGATAAAAATTCAATGAATTACAGTCCACATTGAGGGGGAAACCTCCTTTTACAATATATCCAATTCATAATACAATACGAGATGTCATAAGATGATCCTAAGAATAGGTCTCCTTGGTGTATATATAGGAGACAAAGTGTAAAATTATAATGAAGGGGTGCAATGAAGGGGTTCAGAGCCTACATACAATTATAACACAAGAAATGTAATAATTCATTAAGGGGCTTAATAAGGGGTTTTATACATAACATGTGATTTGTATGGGGCTTTGTTTAGGGCTTAACATGCCCCTCCCCTTCAAACACATGTTTTCCTCAACACTTGACAACCATGGGGGTGTATGCATGAATAAATCATCTTCCCATGTTACATCTTCCACTTGTAGGTTCTTCAATTTGACGAGGTACTCAATAATTGCTCAATTTTGTAGCTTCTTAATCCTTATTTCAAGGATTGTTTCTAGTTCTAATATGATTTTCTCTTCTCCATTCATGTCTATTAAAATAGTTTGAACTGGGCTTGTGTCATTGATTATCTTCTTTAAGCAAGAAACAAAAAATACTGGATGTACACTTCCTTGTTGTAGATTAATAACATGGGCATGATCTTGAGTAGGTGGAAGACCCTTAGGCATATCTCCAAATACCTTGGAATGATTTTTGATAACTTTTTGGAGATCCATTGGAGCAGAGGCTATAGATGTTTGCACATTTATTGAGCTCAATTCTGCAATTACACCATGGTGCCCCTTTTTGAGTAATTTTGCCATGCTGTTAGAGCTTACCACTTTAGAGGGTTTCCCTTGGATACCTCTAAGCTCACTTTCCTTGCCTTTTGAGGAAAATCTCATGAAAAGATCTTGAAAATTAAGGGACACTATTCCTAATGATTGTAACCATTATATCCCCAATACAACATCAACATCACCCATTTGGATGGTAATCATGGGACTATCCAATAAATATTCTTTCATATTGAGCTTAATACTATGGAACTTCCCAGAAAAATTTATGGTACCTCCATATGCAATCATAGCTTGGAACTCTAATGCTGGATATACAAAGCAATAAAGATCTATTTCTAATTTGTAATTGATTAAGTTATGGTTACTAACAGGATCAATCAACATTGTTACCTTTTTCTTTTCGATATATCCTTCTATCTTGAGGGTTTGTGGAGTAATGATGTTGACCAATGCATGACAATATATCATTGGAGTAGTTTCTTCTAGCTCTAGATATTGTGATGGTTCCAATTCTCAATCTTCTTCCTCTTCATTGTCTATGTGAAATACTTTCTCTCATTGCATTTATGCCCCTTATTGTACTTGTTGTCACAATTGAAACATAGTCCCTTTACACTTCTTCCATCCATTTGTTGAGGTGCCAACCTTTTCAGTTGAGGTATGGTTGTATTATGGACCCTAAAATGATCTCTCCTTTCTGTGTATGCTCCCATGGTATACTTGTGTGTAGCCTTATTCTCTTCTTGGATATGATGAGTAGATTGTATAGCTTCCATAATGGTCTCAGGATGTTTTAAGAAAAACTCATGTTTAATGTCTTCTTTTAATCCACCCATGTAAGCTTGCAACAATTGTTCATCACTTATGTCATCCACCCTTGTGGCCAATACATGAAATTATGAATTATAATCTTCAATATCACCTAAGCGCTTGATTCTTGTCAGTTGACTAAAGTAGTCATGTTCCCAAACTTTCCAATATTGTGCTTCTAAGTCTCTTGTAAATAGATCCCAAGTATAATGATAAAAAGGGGGATTCCTTTTAACTACCCATCGATACCACTGATATGGTTTTATCTCAAAGTTCACATTTGTTATGTGAATCCTTTTCTTATCATCCATAATATTATGTAGTTCAAAACATTGCTCTATTTGGTTCACCATGTAAAGATCTTTGTTCCATCAAACTTATTTAATTCAATCTTGGGAGAGTTGAATTTAGGACCCCCACCATAATTAACTCCACTATTAGAGTTAAATCCACTTGAAAATTGTTTATTATCAACAGGTTGTTCAAATTGAATACTACCTTTATTTTCATGAGTTCCTTTCATTTTGATATCTCCTTTAGGGAGTCTCTCATCTAAAGCCTGAAAGAACATGGAATACAAGGAATTTTGTATTTCATTTTTATTTCCATCCATATTCTTCTCCATCTGTTCCCTATTTTCAATGATCTTCTTGTCCATATGGTTATAAATCTCTTGGATTTCATCTTGAGTCAGGGTTGATCTCTCTGGAGGTTTAGTGGGTGAAGTAATTTTTGGAGGAGACCTTGGAGCCTTGTGAAAAAATAATAATGCTCATCTTTTTCCTCTTTATCAAAAATTTTGAATCACCCAAAATAGATCTTCCAATAAAAAGTTATGCCGATTGTAATTTACGTACCTTTCAAACCCTTAATTTGGAGTCTATCCTTCTAGTCGACCTTCCTTATGATGTAATTATGAAATTTCATCCCTTTTGAGTCTAAAACTTTGGCTTGTAGTACTCTGATATATCCTCTTTACAATGCCATAAGTCTGACCAAAATTTGATGTGCCAAGTGAAAGTTATAATAACTTTCCCAAACCTTGTTTCTTTTTTAACTTTTCTGGAGAGCGAACTTGTACATAATTCCACGTGTTGAATATTTGATACTTGAATCTAAAAATTATATCAGAAATACTACAGACTATACTCTTTCAAATGAAACTCGTTTCACTAAATTTGGATCCTCGTTGAAGAAGATATCACGATTTTACCTGGAACACCTGTTTGAGACCAATAATAGGACTAGTCAAAAACCCTATCTTCCACATGGTGTATCTCGAAAGTATAATGACCTAGAAGATGAAATTTCTACCACTGATACCTTGAAATGTCTTTTAAATAACCTCCAAGTTTCGATGTTTGAATCATCCCAGAAAAAAAAGTTATAGCAAAAATGCTAATATGACTTGCTTGGAGAAGAAAAAACCCTAGGATCAATGCTTCAATACCAAATACTATGATACAATGCCTTAAAAATTATACAAAGTCAATTTATTACAATCCACTTCGAGGGGTAAACCTCCTTTTACAACATATCCAATTCAAAATACAATATGAGATGTCATAATATGATCATAAGACTAGATCTCTATTGATGAAAAGGAATGAGAAGTTGTTATACCAACATTTTCGAATCTCACAAGGCTAAGGTGAGATAGGCGAGATTATCACCTTGTGTTTATAGCCTCATAAAATATCAATCAACCTTCAAGCAATAAGTACCTAGGCATGATGCTATTTTATAGTTATATGCTTCAACAAAAGAAACTAGAAAAAGTTTTTGAATATGATTTCAAACAAATTAAAATAAACAATTTAAAGAAAGCAAATATGAAATTTCATTATATAACAGATCCAAAACTGAGACCAAAACTAGTAGATGATTTTATTGATTTCAATTCCAAATTACAACAAAATGTTTCTTTACAAACCCTTGCAAGGGTAAGGACCAAAGTTAGACTTAGAATTCTATGGTGGAATTTTACATCGCACAAGGACAACTGATGTCTTCAAAGAAAAGACCAAGACGAAAAAAATACTTGGTCGACCAAGCTACAAATGCATCATTGCCTTGACTCTGCAAAACAATTCTAATCATCATTGAAAACTAATTAAGAAATCGAATTAAAATTAACAGACTATCAAGACAAATAATTGACCTTTTGAAGCAAGTCAAATATCTATGCTTCTTAGTTCTTCTTGCCACTTTCAATATAACTCTCTTGTCAATGAGAGGATTCAACTCCCATGTAATTCATAAATGAATGAAAAATGAATGAAATATGACTTCAGAGCAAGAGAAAACCTTTATTAAAATTTCCTCTCTAATTTCTCCTACCATGTCCTTCCTCACTTTCCTCTTTTTATTCTTCAATGAGGTAGTTGAAGTAGTTTAACTACCTTTTAATTAGAAGGTTGAATAATTATAATTAAGCATACCAACTTTATTAAATAATTATAAAGGATAATAATAAATAATAATTAATAGGTTGGGGACCCCATAAGTATCTCTTATTTGTTTAATTTTCAATATTCCCTTGATCCTCCATGTGTATTTATGATGAAGAGATGGAATGATATTTAATATGCATATCATGCCATCTCTTCATCATAAATACATGTACATCCAACAACTCAAAAATAGGCATGCCATAAATACACTTGTGCCTCCAAAAATATCATAAATATGCTAAAATCAATTTATCTATTGTCCCAACAATATAAGCATAAATATGTCCAACAACCAAAGTACCATCACAAATTCAGAAATTATATATATTATTGGAGGTTGTCTTTCTCTGCTGATTTTCTTCTATTCCATATCCTTTTATCTATGTTTCCTTTGTTATAACTATCTTTGCTGAATAAATTCATCTAGATGATCATAAAGACTAAGCTAGTATATACAAATCACAACTAGTAAAACATCAAATATTATCTTGCATAACATATAATTTAATGGTGGCTCTAAGTTAACCAACGATCAAGCATGTAAGCAGTAAAGGGAAAATAATGGAAAAGAGGAACATTTGAAGAAGAATTCTGCAATTTCCTCTTCTTATATACATATTTTGCAAAACTTTGCATCACTTATATCTCCACATACTAATAAATATTATTTCCTTAGAACACATGATAAATAATGAATTTGGGAGAGATGAAGGGGTTTGTAATGTACGGAAAATGAAATGAATGATAGGAATGGTGATAATGTTCGCAATTCATTAATTCTACTTGAAATTCATTCACTTCCAATCTATACTTAACCCATAAAATTCTATTTTTTTATCTTTTCAAACTGATGGTAAGTAACCATCAAACAAATTGTATATGCCAAATTGCCCTCAAACTCTTCTTTTAAAAACACTTTCTATTTATATAACAAGGGGAAAATAATGAGATTAAATGATATATGGTTTGGGACTTCGTGGAATAATTCTTGTAAAATGATATAATGAGGGGATTTGGTCTTGTATATATAACAAAAACAAGCAAAACCTTCTCTTATGTTTCATATCCTTGGCTATAATAAAATATTTTTGATTTTCAACTTATATAGTCAGAACTGTTGTAATTAATAAAGGTATCTTACTTCCATTATAATCTTATCAATTTATATCAATTTATAAATGTTGGACTTATGTAACTATATGCTTGAATATATATAACCCTTTTTTTTTCTAGCAAAGCCTTTGTAATTCCATGCAATGAAAATAATTTATCAAGCATGCATTTAAAAGCATGTATTTCTTGATACCTAGTATCAATATTTAAACACTGCATGCAACCCTTTATACTCTACACGTTTGAAACCAACAACATCTCATTAAATAGAATAGCTTTGTGCACAAACTTATCACCGACAATAGGGTTTTAAAATAACTCCAAAATTATGCAGAGCTCCTTATATAGCATGCAACATATTTTCGAGCCAACACACAAAAGTCAAACCCATAATCAACATTGTGTGCCTTTGAAACCAACCAAGGAATGCGTAATATCATCGTGAGTTCAAATTTGAGTGAGAGCATATTAAGTCAGGGTTTCGAATCCAACCTCAAGCTTGGCAAAAATATGTCCCATTAAGAACATATGTAACTTTGAATTTAGAGTGGACACGGCATAAAAACAATCGAATGGCAGAGTCCAGAATGAATATATGTGAGTTCAACTTGAAAACCCATCTCCATAACTCGTAGTGAAATATTCTTCTACAACCAAGCCTTTATCAACCATATATTTAAAACTCCACCAAACAAGCTTTTTTTATGAGACTATCAGGTCGAGGTTTCAAACCGACCTCTAGCTTAGCAAAAAAATTGCATGTAGCTCAAACTCAGAGTTAACAAAACTCTAAACACAATGAAATTGATATGTCAGTAAAAACATTGACTGGTAAAGCCTCAAGCTTTATGGGTTTTAACTCTTTGAAATATATACAATGAACCCAACAACCATTACTTCAATTACTCATCTCCAGTCAACAAATAACTAAGAAAAACTTGGGTAGTTGACCAGAATGTCACTTGTCAAGCTATAATTATGGAAAACCAAAATAACACTAAGAAAATTCAAACCCGGGTCATTTTCCATACAAGCGTTACTGGGTTGTTTCCATAATAAGCTGAACTGATAATTTTGCAACGAAAAATATGGAGAGTGAATAAGTGAATGTAAAAGTTACTAGCTACATAGCTTTATTTCAAATTTCTTCAACGGAATGAGAGAGAAAGGGAGAAGAACACACTCAAAACCAGTCCAAACAGAGCCACCATAAATTATAATTGCAAAGAAATCATATGATTTATGGATAAACGAGTTTGCGTTTGCATACCTGTAACCAAGTGCTTAAATTCTTTCCAAAATGGGTGTAGACATTTACCAAACCACCAGGGCTAATCTTTCTTACCAGGTTCAGATTGTAACTTCTTCCAAGAGCAATGAAAATGATATTTCAAAATTAAAAAACGAGGGTAGTATACGTAGGGAGGTGGGTTAATTCCCACGTCCTTTCAAATTGAATACATGGGCGACCTCACGTTAACCCAAATCCATAGGCCATCAAAACCCTTTCCATGTCATATTTCCTCTTTCCAACGAGTGCCATGGCATCCAAACAAAAACAAGAATGAGTGCCAACTATGCAGGAGATCTCGTTCCATATCCATGTAAATCACATCACAAATTGACATATCATCATAACCATCGAACGATGGCCCATATCAATAGCTAGGGTTTGTACATCATTAAATCACTTTTGTGACATATATCGAATGCAATTCATATATGTTGATTTGTGCACCCAACATACATCCAAGCTTGGATGGAATCCCAATAATACTTCATATCATTGACCCAAAGCTCATATATACTACATGTTGTTTTTATACTCCATCCTTTAAATAATATCATATAACAAAACCTTGTAACACAAAGCTCGAAATAACCATTTATTATATGGCATATAATATATGTTTGTTACCTTGTATCCATCATTACTTGCAACATATACCTTCAAATTCTAAACATGCAATGTGATGAGACTAAGGAGAAAATTGTTGATTAAGGTTGGTTGTCAATGATGTCAACCCTTGAAGAAAGCCCCGTAGCACAAAGGTTTGGGCAATGGACCCAATATTGTTTGATGTAAATATGACTCATTATTGTTTTTTCATGGTTGATAATAAGTAAATATGGATGAACTCCAAAGTGGTCCCCTTATGGTGAAAGCCGTCATGGGAAGAC
>ML781195.1:335165-348229 GCA_009831015.1 Picea engelmannii | reverse complement strand
ACAGAAGCATCCAAAGTTACTCAAGTGATGCAGACAACGCTTGTCTCAAGGGGAGGGGCATGTTAAGCCCTAATATTGGCTCATCACCCCCTAATTGGGGCATATTACATTAGTAATGTTATTTTATTTATGTCGGATTTATTCCATTAGTTGTAATTATACCTCCTAGTCTCCTATATATACCAAGGAGACATTTTCATTTGGAAGCATCTTGTACTTGAACATTTAAGTGTGGTAAAAGGAGGGTTCCCCCTCGAAGAGGCTTATTATTTGAAATTCTCTCTTTTTAAAGGCGTTGAGTACTTTTTCTGAGGTTTTTCTATGCTATATTGATATTTGGTTCTTAACAATATCACTCATGCTCCCCCTGTGACCATGCCTTTGTGCTCTACATCTGATAAATGTGTCCCCCTTTTTCATCAATGGAAAATGTATCTTTTCATCTAGGGTTTCTCCCCCTAATTGAACTGTCCTTGGGGATACTCTCCCTGACTGAAATCTTCCCGAAATTGTTCTCCCGACCTAAACTGTCCTCTAAATGGTTTTTCCTCATGTAGATCTAAGACATATAAGATAAACATTCAAAATCATTCATTTTGGAGTAGAAATTACTCCGAGTCTCTGGCAAAGATACTCAAAGCCTTCTCTTGGAAGCAATTTTGTAAAGATGTATGCCCCTTGTTCTTTTGTGCCCACGTATTCAACTCTGATTTTCTTCTCTGCAACCTATTCCCGTAGAAAGTGATACTTGATTGGAATGTGCTTCATCTTGGAGTGCATCACCGGGTTCTTTGAGATATTGATGGCGCTTGTATTATCACAATAGATTGGAATGGGCTCATCATACTCAACCTGTATATCTGTTAGAGTTTCTTTCATCCATAGAACCTGTGTACAACATGTTGTTGTTGCAATATACTCTTCCTCGACTGTAGATAAGGATATTGATTATTGTTTCTTTCTTATCCATGATAGTAAACACTCACCCAAGTAGAATGCCACTCCATTGGTGCTTCATCGGTCATCAATGTAACCTGCCCAATCTGCATATTTGTAGGAAATAATTCATAGATCCTTTCCTTTTGGATACCATAATCCAAACTCTTATGTCCTTTGAGATATCTAAAAATCCTCTTCACTGCTAATACATGTGATTCCTTTGGTGTTGCTTGAAATCGTGCCACCTGTCCAACTGCCTACATTACATCTGGTATGGATTCTGTCACATATAGTAAGCTGTCAATCATTGACCTCTATTTCCTCTGGTTTGTAGAGTTTGAATCATCATCTTTTCTCAACTTGCAACTGGTTTGCATAGGAGTGATAACTAGTTTACAATCTTCCATTCCGAACCTCTTTAGCATTTCTCTGATATACTTAGTTTGGGAAATAAAAGTTCCTTGGTTGCTTTAATGTATCTGAAGACCCAAAAAGAAGGATAGTTCTCCAAGTAATGACATTTCAAATTCATTTTGCATGTCCTTTGCAAATTTCTGGCTTGACTTGTCATCATTGCTTCCAAAAATAATATAATCAACATAAACTTCAATTAATAAAATACTATCTTGAGTTACCTTGATGTAGAGGTTGTTGTCTGCACTTTCTTTTCTGAACCCTACCTGGGTAGATATTTATCCAATCTAGAGTACCATGCTCTAGGAGTCTATTTTAGACCATACAGGGCCTTCTTCAATTTACACACATAATCTACGTTCTCTGAMAACTGAAATCCTTCTGGTTGTTCAATGTAGACTTCTTCAAATTCSCCATTTAGAAAAGCCGATTTCACGTCCATCTGATACACTTTAATATTCTTGGAGCATGCATAAGCTAAAAACAATCAGATTGCTTCCATTCTAGAAACTGGGGAAAATGTCTCTTCAAAGTCGATTCCTTCAACCTGTGTGTATCCTTCACATACCAATATAGTTTTGTTCCTTGTAATCTGTCCATCTTCATTCAATTTATTCCTGAATACCCACTTTGTGCCAGTCACATTCTTATTCTTTGGTCTTGGAACCAATTCCCAAGTGTCATTTTTCTCTATTTGATCCAATTCTTCATCCATGGCCTTATTCCATAATTCCTCCTTGCTGGCCTCTTGAAAATTGTTTGGTTCAATCGTATATGAGAGTGTTAGGTGTGTTTGTTTTGGTGAACGGATTCTTCTTCTAGTCTCAACTCCTGCATCTTTGTTTCCGATAATCTGATTTGAAGGATGATTCTTAGGTACTCGTTTTCTATGTGACTTTGGAGGCACTTGTTGAACTTGCTCTACTATTTTGTCTAATCCTCTTCATCTTCCCCTTCCCCTTCTACTTCTTCTTCTACTACTTCTTCTTCATAAAGTTGTTCCATTGATTCATTTTATTCTTCCTTTAATTCTCGTCTACCTATTTCATCAATTGTTACATTGATGCTTTCCACAACTTTGTTCAACCTCAGATTGTAACACTTGTATGATTTCCTTGTACTTCAGTAACCAACAATTACTTCTTTGTCCACATGAGATTCAAACTTTTCCATTCTACCATCTTCTCTTTTGATGTAGCAATTGCTTCCAAATACTCTGAAGTGCTTCACATTTGCTAGTCTTCCTTTCCATAGTTCGTAGGGAGTTTTGTCAATGTTGTTTCTGAGCATTACTCTGTTTTGAATGTGAACCGTTGTATGCACTGCATGTGTCCAAAAGATATCTGTCAATTTGGAATCCATTCGCATTGTTCAAGCCATTTCATGTACTGTCGTGTTCTTTCTTTCAACAACTCCATTCTGTTGAGGTGTCCTAGCAACGAAGAATTCCTTTTTATTCCATGTTTTTTGCAATAGTCCATAAATTCCTTTGAAGTGAACAATCCTCCATTATTAGATCTCAAACATTTGATTTTGGAATCCATTTCATCTTCAACCATTTCCTTGTATACCTTGAAGTTTTCAAAAGCTTCTGACTTATTTATGAGAAAACAAATTGCAGTCATTCTTTTATAATCGTCAACTAATAACATAAATTATTTCTCACCCTTTAAATCCTTTGTTGTAGTTGGTCCAGCTAGATCAATATGCATAATTTCTAGTGGTCATGTCATTGAATATTCCTTTGATTTAAACCCGGTCTTTGTTTGCTTTCCTTGTTGACAATGCTTGCATAATGTGTTGGTTGGTTTCGTGATTCAGGGCATTTCTCTAACTGCTTCCTTTTGCTAACTTTGACAAGGTTATCAAAGTGTATGTGACCCATTCTTCTGTGCCATAACCAACTTTCATATTCCTTTCCTAGACAACACTTTTCATTTCCAATTTCACTTAATACATATATGTTGCTTGAAGTTCTTGCAACTGTTGCAATCAATTTTCCCGAACCTTCTTTTCTTATCTCACACTTTTTGAATCGAAAGTAACTTTATGACCTTGGTCAAACATTTGACTCACACTTAGGAGATTATGTTTCATATATTCTACTAGTAGAACATTTTCTGCCTTGGTATTCTTGTTGCCAATTTTGACTGTGCCCTTTCCAATGATTTTAGTTGAATCATCATTTCCGAAGGAGATTGATTTATCTCTTTCCTTTCTTAATATATGAAACATGTCTGTATCATCTGTCATGTGTTTTGAACGACCACTGTCAACATACCAACCATGTTTCTTCTGCTTAGATTGTAGAGAGAGTGTGCATTCTTCATTGTTATACTGATTATGCTTTCTTATCCATGTTATGTTTCGAGGTTCCTACTTGTGACTATTGTTCTGTTGTGGTTCTCTAGGAGGAACTGTCATTCTGCAATCTTTGTCCATGTGTCCAATGTTGTTACACTTGTAGCATTCCACTTCAGTGCTCAATGATTCAAATGTGTTGTAACTTCTTATTTGTGTTTCACTAGGCCTTCTTGGATAACCCTTTTATGTATGACTTTCAAAGTTTTTTATGTTCCTGCTGTTAGCTCTGCAATTCATAGATTTATGTCCAAAAATATTGCATGCATAACATAAACCAAAAAAGATAGTTTGATACTTGGGAGTTGAAGATATTCTTAAAGGAGTTTCTCTTTTGAATCCTTATTCTTCCTGAGGCCTATCTGTCGGTTGTTGATTCTGAAATCTGAATCTTCTTAGTGGAGGAGTGTCCCTGTAATCTTCTTTGTAGGTCTTCCGATCCCCTTTGATTATTTCTGCATAGCTTTTTGGATATCTTTCTTGTTCTGTTGTTTTGGAGATTTATCCCTTTTCTGTCTGATTGTATCCAAGTTCGGACTTGTCACGATGAGGCTTTTGACTGTTGATAATGTTATCCAAAACTTTTGAGTTGTTCTGCATATTTTTCTTTTGAAGATCATTTCTTAATGTGATAATCTCTGCTTTCAAATTTTCAATGATCCTGTCTCTTTCTTCTAGTTTTTATTTGAGTGCTTCTTAAATTCTTTTATCTTCTTCTATTTGAATCTTCAAATCTATGATCATTTGTTTTGGTTCCTAAGTGTCTTCTTTCTTGTCTAGTTTCGCTTGTAGCTTCTTGTTTTTCTTCTCTTATCTTCTTATAACTTCTATGGCAGTCAACAATTATTCTCGGTAGTCAACTTCTACCTCTTCATATTCTTCTTCGGTGTCTTCTTTATCAGAGTCTTCTACTGTCATGAATATAACTCTTTTTGTCTCATTGTCACTGTCTTCATCTTCATCTGATGCAGAGATGTCTTCTTTGGTGCATAAGCTTTTCTTGAAGGCTTTCTTTATGGTTCTTTTTCCCTTATATGTTTGTTTGCTATTTGATTAATCTTCATCATTCCTCTTATTTTTCATATGAGGACATTGGTTAGCAAAATGACCAATACCATCACAATTAAAAAAAATCAATGGAAGCTTAGCTTTATATCTGTTGTTGGTTCCCTTGTTCAATCTTTTGACAAAGTTGGCCACTTCTTCATCATCTTCCGAGATGTCACTGCTGTTGTTGTGTTCTTTTTCCTTTTGCTTTCCCTTTTGCTTTGACCTTTTGGATGCTTTGAAAGCTTCTCCTTTTATATCTGGATTTTCCTGTTCAGTTCTCATTTCATATGCTTTGAAGATACCATGTAGTTCGTCCATGCTTATTGATTCTAGATCTGCTCGTTCTTCTAGTGATGATATCTTGGAATCAAATCTCATAGGAAGAGATCTTAGTGCCTTTTGAACAATTACAAATTCTTTAATTTCTTCTCCCAATCCTATCATTTCATTTATTGTTTCATCGAATCGTAAGAAGTAAGCAACAATATTCTCATCTTCCTTCATCTTTAGTTGTTCGAACTGACCTTTGTAAGTTTGAAGCTTTGTTGATTTGAACTTTGAATCTCCTTCATAAATATTTTGAAGCTTGTGAGAAATATCTTTAGCGGATTTACAATGTATAAATTTGGTGTATACCGATTCACAGAGACCATTCAGAAGTGCATTTGTGGCTTTGGAATTATTTTGGCCGAGTTTTATTGCTCTTTCATTTGTCGGCGAAACTGATGGTTCTTTGTATCCATCTAAAACTAATTTCCAAATTTCAAATCCCTGTGCATGTATATATGTTTTCATCCTTCTGCTCCAAAATGCATACTTTTTTCCATCAAACTGTGGTATTCCATTTTTATACATGTTGTTTCTCTCCATGATCTACCTTTCAGTGGTTAAACTGTTTTCTAAAGGAACCTTGCTTTGATTCCAATTGTTGGATTATTGAGAGGGGCGGTGAATCAATAATAGAGCAATATAATCATTTTTCACCATAAAATGAAAGTGTTATATCAATGTAGCATTATCATCCAATAGTTGCAGAGTAAATAAACAATGATAAAATGATCAATCACACACATACACAGTACACCAATGTTTTACGTGGAAACCCAAAACGGGATAAAACCACATACTGTTTTGTCTTATATGTCTTTAAGAATTACATTCATTGGAAGCACCAACTTCCTTTGTTTTCCAGCTGCAGCTGGAAGAAGGATCCAACGCCCTAGTTTCTCAAGCTACAACCTGAGGGAAGCTCCAACTCCCCAATTCTCTAGATACAACTAGAAGGAGGCTACAACCCCCTATATTCTCCAGGTACAACTGGAAGGTGGCTACAACCACCTCTCCTTTCCCCGTCCAACCACCCTGAAATATAAGTAGAATGATGGAACCATTGTCACACTATCACTATGAGATATACTGTTGTAACAACCTGTACCACTGCCCTACAACCAACCTGTACTGCTGCCCTCCAATCAACTTGTACCTAAACTAAACATGTATCAACCAAAATACAACAGATCCACGACCTATAGTTCTGCAACCTACGTATGTATGTGCCCTATCTGTACAACAACCTGCGTATGTACGTGTCCTTTCTATTATGTAGTCTGTGTATGCCTTCTGAGACTAGGGATACACGACCTGTAGTTCTTCAACATGTGTATGTACGTGCCCTATCTATACAACAACCTATGTATGTACGCGTTATGTCTGTTATGCAACCTGCGTATACCTTCTGAAAACTAGGGTTTTCTTTTTCTGAAAACTTCTGACCCTCTACAACTTCTTTCACATAGATCTACAACCTGTCACTGTATCCAGAGTGTAACTGTATCTTGTGCATGCATCCTCATACATAACCTTCACCCAAAAAATCTATATCCCTCTCTAGTCATGTGTCATATGAGTGTGTTGTTGAGGGGTCCTAAATCCCTTTAACTCAACAATAGGAACCAAACCCGCCACCGAGGCCCAATTAGACTCTATGGTGTTTAATGGTGGAATGGTTCTCCAGATCTTGCGATCCGTCCAATCAATCGTTGGAATTTATGTTTTCTTGTGAAGGCTCCTCCTTCAACTCGAACATTCTCTTTTTTGTATTTTCTCTTATAGGTGGGACCGATACAAGATAAAATCCGGCTTAAACCAACTGGGTAACAAAGTGGGAAAACTTAACTACTGGAGAAGGTCGATATTGGGATAACCCTTTTACTCTAGCATGTAGAAAATGATTCGTACACCTACAACAAGCCTAGTACTGATACATTAACCTACTGGTGTTCCAATTATTGACTGAAATACAATTATCAGAAGAAAACATACATGCAATAAACGATGGCAAGAAAAATAGTTTCCTTAAATCTAATCATCAATCACATATCAACACAATGATTTGCTTTTCATCATTAAAGACAATAACTATAAAAATATTGAATCAAATAACTTATCAACATATTTAGAGGCTCTTACTCGTTAAAGCATCCATTCATGAGATAAAATCAGAAATAATTCTTCTTCAAATCCAATCACACACGCTTTTGATGAAAACACAACTTTGTCTCAGGTCCCAAACATGACTTCTCAATTAAGGCAATTCCAAAATATTTCTTTACAATCCAAAAATGAGGGTCTTTGAAAAAACCATCGACCCTTTGCTAACAGGTCGATCCTGTTATTTATAACATATTATTAACTAAAAATAACTATAAAAAGTGTAGCTAAGTAAAAAAAAAACTTGCCACATGGCGCTTTCATCTCTGTCTTCTAAGAGTCATCAAATGATCTCACTTGAGTGGATGACTCTTCTCCTACTCTGACCATTTGACAAAGAGATCCTCGCATGTGTTAGCATACGAGAATTTGTGTTGTTCCATTGGGGCCGAAAGGATATCTCTTATCTCTACTACTCGTGCCCAGTACTTGAATATTCTAACACTTAACTGATGCAACACAGTTTGAGCCTTGATCGGGTGTTCCATGAACTATTGCACTTGACCTGGCACCATGTTTTCCACCTTTGCAATCTCCGTAGCCCATGATGAGTCTTGTTCAACATGTAATTTGATTATGTCATGTAACTCGACAAAGTCATCAGGTGTGTCAAATTCATGGAGGCCAATGTCTTTCATTGCCTGGTTGATCTTGGTCCAACTCTTTTTGCACTCGACCCATTTCTCTTGGATTTCTTGATGAGTTTATTGAGCCATTTTTACCCAATATTCGATCGACTTCTTTATGCGGTCAATGCTTCTTTCCCTTAGCACCCGGATGTCAAGCTCTTCAACATCTTAGCCTTGTTGAACCACGTTGATGTAGTCGATCCTTTCCACGACTTGGTGTTCTTTCTCATACCACCTTTCCATATCCTTGCACGTCTCCAGCACCATGAGGGTGTCTTCTTGAAGCTCGACTATCCTTGTAATGAATAAGTGTCGTTCATCCATAAATTTACCGTAGGCATCCTGGAATTCTCTTCTCATGAACACTGCGACATGTGTGGTGTCCTGGTAATATTTCGCCAAATGTCATAGATGTTCCAATTCCTTTAGTGCAATGACCATCTCCTCTTCATCCCTTTTCACTCTGTCCAAGGTGGAATCTATGATTGCCATCCTTACGGCGATAAGTTCAGATGTCTTGGCATGATCTATGTTAATAAGTTTTTCCTCTATGGTGATGAGGATGGATCGATCTAGAGTAATCTTCCTCTTCTTGGTGGTTATCTTCACGATAGATTTCATTTTTCGGTCATAGGAGATGGCATGTATATCAACAACTTCATCCACGGGTTCAGGGATTTTCTGATCTCCCCAGGTAAGCATATTTCCCAGGCTCTCGACGATGTATATTTGTTCAATACTGGGTTCTTGAACTTCTTTCGTGTGTTCCGAAGGTTCGACCTTCGGTTGTTGCTCATCGATAGGTTGAGTACCGGTTGAAATTGAAGCATGAGGGATAGGCTCGGTACTTACTTGATAATCAACTATTGAGATGTCGATTTCCTGTTATGGAACTTCTTCCTTTCGTTCACCAGACCCTACCTCGTATGTCGGACTATCCATTTGGGTCTCTGATATATCGAGTAACTCAGTGTCTAAGACACTTTCAACCTCTTGGTCATTCTGTGGAAGGCCCTGAATTCGAGCATTAGGAGCTGGGGAAGATGCCTTCTCGGGTTCCTTTTCCTCTGTGATTTGCACCAAAGTCACCAGGGACACCTCCAAACTTTCCTCATCACCATAGATTGTCATCAAGTCGTGGAGGGTGTTTGGTGGACTTTCTCTACCTTATGTTCTTGTTATCTCTGGCTAAGATGAAACGTCCCCTGGTGATTTTTCCTGTGGCGTTGTGACTTCAGGGTTATCGAACCCGACAATTTAGTCAATTTGTATTAGCTTAGGGCCACTTGGACCTGCCTAGATTTCATTTGGGTTGTCGACAGGGACCCTTGTCATTCCTACGAGGTCTGGGTCATCCTACAGCTGATCAATTACTCACTACGCTTGTTCTATCATGAGAAATCCCCTTTCCTGTGCATCTTGTGTCATAGGAAATCCTCTATCCTACACCGGAGCCACCAGGAGAACCTTTGTTGCCTCTGTCGCTCTGACTTCTTCACTGGCTCTAAGGGACTCTTGAGTCGACTTCTCTATTTTCATCGCTTGTTCATCCAGTATCATGGCCCTAAACCTAGTCATTTTTGGGTTGACCATCCTTTCTACCACCTCGTTCCAGTCCTGGGCATTTTCTGTGAAGACTTCATCTTCGAATTTGTCGTGGGCGTATGACTAGCAAGACGAAAATTGTGAAGCATGTTGCAAGACCAGGCCCTTTGGATCGTGCTTGTAGAATGAGATCGTCTGGAATCTATACTTGAGTTGGCTCAACCCTTCTTGTTTGGCTTGAGCGATGTCTTTTACCAAGTAGAACCCTACATGGAAACCATAGGGTATGAATGACCGCTTCTTGTCCTTGACCAGGGTGGCATTGTAGCCTTGCAAGATGGTTTGATAGCATATTTCTCCTACTACAATCCGGTACAAGACATGAGCTGGAAGGAGATGTGGTGCTTCGGTGGCCCCGAACACCCTGATGTAGGTGTCGTGCTCGTCCAAGTACCAGTGGCCTACCTTGGATATCATTTTCTTGGCCACAACAAATAGTCTTGGACATTCCTTCTCAAACTAAATAAAATAAATTCACACGATGAATTCATCACAGATGAGGGAGTAAGACTTCTTATACCTATTTTCCCATAGCATGCTGAAGTAGACGTGGACCGGGAGCTCTACAAACATGCCAACTTAGATTCATGCCGACGAAGATGTTTCTGGCGCACATGACATCGAGCAAATATGAAGCCATGTAGAAAGTTGGTGTCTCTTCTTCCTTCGGCGTTTGAGCCTGTTGTATACAAATGCTCAGTTTTTTAGAAATTATCGCTCCCCAGTTGAAACCGCTCCCAGAGATCGCCACTGTGTAGGCCAATGACATCCATGCCTCTGAAAATCTGGAGCAATCCTTCTCTCCATATAATCGAGAGATGAAAGCCATCAAATAGATGTATGGCTCCCTTAAGTTGGTCATCCCATACCAGCCAGTGCTCTGGTTGGTGAAATTCTTGTCTTCCCTCCACCATGGGGCCATCACCTAGCTGGTGTCATGGCGCTCATAGAACTTCACAACGAAATTTGTATTTAGATGCTCCTCGGGGTCTCTGAGTTTGTAGTATTTCTGAACCCCTACCGGTAGGATCACTCCGAGACACCCACCATTGTCATCGTTGATTAAACATTTCTATGTGTCTGTGTGGTTGATGAGCCACTTCAGGACTTCAATACAGGGAAAAATAGGTGTTATGCTTGCCACCATATGTAGGTATGACTGTCAGATGTTCGAGAACACTTCGTCGTCAAGCACTCTTACATATGGATCACTGTGTGAGACATATTCTGGGTATTCATCCCAGCTGATCTTGTTAAAGAGTTAACCCCAATGTGGGAGTTCCATCTTGGACCTCGTGCTTGCCTCTGTATCTCCAAAGGCTGGAGGCTAGATGAAAACCTTCTTCTTTACTGTCTTAATGACTGGTTTTGGCCTCAGAGTGTATTCCAATTGTTTTGCGGCCCCTAGAGAGGAGCCTTCACCTACCTCTAGTTATTTCAGCTTCGGTGCCCTCGGCGATCATCTGGTGGTTGGCTTTCTTGGAGGCATTGTTCTTGTAACTTAAATTAAAATTTTAGAGACTGTGTAAAAAAAGAAAAAAACAACAAAGCCGGATAAAAGCATATAGATTATAGCCATGTAAAACTTACAGACTTGGATACATACCTATGAAGCTTGCTAAAAACTATTATTTTGATATTCATGGTATTTCTACGGCCTTTGAATTACTCATCTTTCTCCTTCGGATGCTCTAGAATCTCCTCACGCCCGCAATAGCTAGGAGGAAGGCACMCGTAGAGGTGGAGGCAGGGACATAACCCRTTCCAAATCCCATTCCAAATCCTTCCACTGCCTGAGGGTCATAGTCTCAACACYGTTCGACCAAGCCGCAAGAAGAGGAGAAGGGYAGTGTAGGTGTACACGTAGAATAATTTCGTTTAGAACGGCTCAAGACAATTTAAACATGGAATAACTTACCATGTCGCATCATCCATTCAATTCGGGTTATGAGTGATTTTTTTACAAATCTGTTGCCGAATCTCCATAACTTRAATTCATCATGGGTCGATGGTGGAGGCGCGGGTGGTGAAGTGGTCTATTAGTGATTTTAAATGGTTGTTTTGATTGGCACACGAGGTAGMAACTAATGCGGGATTTGGTATTAATTAGCTCCTTAAATKCTCAAAATCTGATCATATCTAATGCTAAAACGTCCCATCATGTCACTCTCTCAGTGGATGGATTGGGGATGTGCTACAAAATTTTTCATTGATGCCTTTCTGCAAAAATCTCTGACGCCGATCAATTTCATCATATAATGTTATCATGGCAAAGTTGACTCGGAGGTGTGACTCGAACCTAGGGAACCACAAATGACTCGAGATAAAAGTAGACTGTACGATCCTACTATTGGGTAAAGCCACGTGGAGTTGAATATTGGTGACTTAATTAGCATGTACTAATCGGAGTCGAGACCTTTCTTAAGTTATTCTCTCTAAAACAAACCTTAGCTTGTTGGTGCCAAAAAAGTATCTAGGGTCGACGATCGACGATAAACATATCAAGATATAGAAGACGCATCGGGGATCGACGGTCGAGAATACCTTTAGCACGGTTGAAATGTTTGTTGTGATCCTTTTAGGTTTTCCCCAATTCTGATAAGCACATCGGGTATCGGCTATCGATGATATCTTTTCTCTCTTCGTTAACGTCTATTCCCTTCCTCTTTTACTGATGCCGAAGGGGAATCGACTATCGGCTATATCCTTATGCAAGACTTGATGCAAGACAAAATATTCCTTTTTTCGATGCCGAAGGAGATCGATGCTCGGCGACTATGGTTTCTCGAGTGGTTCTTTTCCTTCTTTTAATTCCTTTCGATGTCGAATCTGAGTGCGTCGAGTGAAGTGTTTTAGTTGTCAATTCTTTATTCAGGTGTTAAGGCCTTTTTAAGTCACGGGGTTTCATAAGTTCAAACAAACCTGAATAGGTGATGAGAGTCATGAGAATAAGAAAAGACAAAACCATTTCTCAAAATGAAAATGAATCAGACTGTGCAAAAGATCAAGTGGTACCCAAAAAAACAAAAAATTGACAGAGTCTTTTTAGGGTGTGTTGAGTGCTCAACATGTGTTTAATCATGAACAAGTATAATAACCCTCACATGATCTAGACATCAAACCCTTTCTCATATTCAACCTCTCAATACATCAACCACTTCACAAATACAAGCTCTCAACCATGTACCACAAAAACCCTTAGCGATATGCCAAGAAATACAAGATGTGCCTCAACTCTAACAAGAAGTGTCAATGATAAATATTGATTATACCAGCACTGTATTTTTGTAGATTTGACTTATACAGAAGATCCCATGCAACCATTAGTCTCTTTAGGGAGAATCCTCAAATCTCGATAACCATTTCTCATGCATACATCAAAATCCAACTACTCATAGAAATAAGACATACCTTTTGAACCATTATCTAGCATTGTAAACCTTCCTAGGAGCTTCATCTAAGAATCTAGAGCCTCAACATCTTCATCTTCTCAAGTTTCTATGGCTTTGCCCTCATGTACGCACCCTAATACACTGCCAACCTGTGTATGTACGCACCCTAATACATTGTCAGCCC
>ML781195.1:322494-332728 GCA_009831015.1 Picea engelmannii | reverse complement strand
TTTTTATTCTTTATCTATTTAAACTCCTAGTTTTCTATTTTAGTTAGATAAATAATTATAATAAATAGTTCAATATTAAGTATAAGAAAAAAGCAAAATAACATCTTATCCATAACCATTCACACAACCAATTAACAATGACTAAGCTTTTTAAATTCCTTACCCAATTTAAGTAATAGACAAGTATGCTAAAATCTCAATTAATGTTTGGATGGTTTGCTATGACTATGCTAATCTTAAGTCTACGATGATAATCATATATGTAATGCGATTCCTAGTTTTTTTTCACTAGTTTCAAAGGTTGGTTTGATTTCATTTTTTTATTTCAATTTTGTCTATTTTTGATATATACTTCCAATCTATGTAATCTAGTTTTTTTTTCACTAGTTTCAAAGGTTGGTTTGATTTTATTTTTTTATTTCAATTTTGTCTATTTTTGATATATACTTCCAAACTATGTAATTGGTCTATAAACAATTTTAAATAATATGATGTAGAATTTAGTAACAATTTTTTTTTAGGCATAATGCATTTATCGATGAAATTTATTAGGAAAATGATAATCAATGATACTCCTCTTAACTACTTGAGATAAATTAATAAATTAAATGGACAAATTAGTAATGAATTTAATGTAATCTATAAATATATATTTTGTAGTTATAAAATATCTTTCTCTATATTTATCAAAAATATCACTTTTTTATTACAAATAAAAGTAAAAAAAAAAATCTTATATAGTACATCTTGTATTTAAATTAATCATTTTCTTCTCTTCACACAACATTGTTACATTGTTTAAACATTTCAAAAGACATGGTCACAATCCCATGTAATACCTATTGTATTTAAATTAATCATTTTCTTCTCTTCACACAACATTGTTTAAACATTTCAAAAGACATGGTCACAATCCCATGTAATACCTATTGTATTGTATATATTGTATAGGTGGTTTTAGCGGCAATCACCATGGTTTGTGTAGATGGTTTTAGTTTGTTTGAGAATTAGAGGAAGAAATTAATTTTAATTGTGAGAATAGAGGTGTATATTGGTTTTCATGGGTATAGGTGGTTTTTGTTTGATTGACAGTAAGATAAATAAGTAGTTTAACTTGTTTGAGAATAATGGTGTATATTGGTTTTAGCTTTTTTGAGATTTAGATGCACATATCATTTTATGTCTCTAAATTACATGGATAAGAATTGCAATACAATTGCGATTTTTATTTTTATTTTTTAACAATAACTAGTAGATTTATATTAAATAAAAAAATTGCAGTAATCTTTAGAGATATTACATCAAAAAATGATTCATAGTTGTCCAATTGTAGCAAATATCTATGTTATCTATATGCCAACAACCTAGCCTAATTATGTCCACATGAAAAATGATCCAATACTTTTGAGAAGTGTATGGTCTACAAAATAGACCAGATAATCTAATAACCTTGCAAAACATGAAAACCAATAGAAGGCATGTCTAGTCATTGCTTCTTCCTATGTTGCATTTCCTTTTTCTAGAGAAATATGATTAATTTCCATTGCATCATCAAGTTGGTGCATTGTTTCTTCCTCATTCAACTTGCCACAATTGGAATTCAACAATTGGACCTAGTCCGATTCCCGCAAATGATCTACCTTGCCCATGTTAATTGCCAAAGTCCACAACATATTACACTCCACTTCCATTGTTGCCATTTGATGCTTCTGTTGTACAATTGTGCCCATGATTTTTGCTACCTGAGATACTGCATTATGTTCATTCTCATGAATCTTTGAATTTGTTGTGTAGATTGATGCCATGTTTCCCTGTATAGCTTCTTCATGGTTTATCAAGGTCCTCCTAATATCCCTCAGCTCCCGATAGTCCACTATGAGGAGACATAGAGTCCAAAACACCTGCTTAACCACCATAGAACAATCCACACCCAAACCCAACAAAGAGAGAAGTACCAAAGATAAAAAGTAGAGGTCTAAAATGCCACACCAAAGGAAATGGTGGGCCTTCATGAAAATGGCTATAACATGCCTAAATCCTTCATTGAGGCACGCTACCACAATATTTCACTTTGATACCAATCTGTAACATACCCAACTCCTTGGCTAGGTCACGTTACTGTCAAAATCAACTAACATATCGATTCAAATGAAAAAATATACACAACATGACATACAATCTCATGCATCTATCATGAATAATTAAAAACATGAATGTAGGTGATTACACACACATTAGAAATTAAACACACAATATTCGTCCCAGCAATGGGAAGCATCTAATGAATCTACTATCACCTTCAAGTTTCAAGATGATTACCGCCCAATCTCTTTCGATTTGATTTGGTGTCACAATTCACCAATTTGTTTGGATTTCTCCCCTTCCCGCTAGAAATAAAGCCACCTTACCACATCCCTCCCACTATCCTTTCTTACCGCACAACTATCCTCCTTTCCCGCTACTATTCCCCCCTTCCTTCCTGATAGGGGAATGAGTGAGAGGTAGTGTATTATTTATGATGATACCCACCCTATGATACCATAAAAATACCCCTTACTTTACTTTACTTCAACCCCCCCACCTTTCTTCCTTTTCGGTAGGGGAATGAAGGGGGACCCTTACCCCTACTACTACTTAATAATTACATCTGCATAATATTTTAATGGAGGGAAATGAATGAATTACTTACATATATGCATTTGTTTCCCGATGGATGGAATAAAGTACCACTACAAGAAAATGTCATTATTGAGGTCACCATCCCGTTGGGTCTCGGTCCATCATGGCCCATTCCTTCCATCTTGTTTGCATATTGAAGGGATTGTCTACTTATCATAGGGGGATGGAAGGCAACTGGGCGCTTTCTCCACTACACTCATTTTGCAGGTGATTGATTGGAATCCTAGGTGGTTCTAAAACTGGTGGCCCTCATGTGAGCCCTAACCCGTGCTTAGTCAAATTAATGATTTAATGACCAAAAATCATGATTTCATGGGGTTCGTGCCTAAAAGGTATCATTGTTCTTTGATAAAAAAAAGTGTGTGAGTTCGATTTCACATCTCCACTCATAGTTTGGTTGTTTTCTCAACCTGAGGTAATGAGTGCAAATTTGTTGTAGGTGAAATCTTAGTGGATTCGATAATAGGTACAAGAAATATCAAAATATCTAGTTCATATCTTGTAATTCAAGTGATGGTTGTTCATGCTTGGCCTTTTGGTCATGCACGCCCCAAAGTATTTAGAAAACCCAGGTTTTGGGTTCTAATAGGTACTCTATGCCTGCATCAAGATTTCATCCATCTTGTTTAGGTAAAATATGGTATTTGAGAAGGTTTATTCATTGGTGGAGATTATAGATCTCTAGTTAGACCTCATTGGGTAGTGATGTATCTCAACAAATCATCTATGTGGTTGTTCATGTGTTGATCTCAACGATGGATGTCTAATCTTATGGTAATTCTCTAAGTAACAACAACTTAGGGCTATTTATGTATTGTTAAAGTAGTAGAGCAGGTAAGTATGTGAATTTGGCTCTGTATGCCAATATCGAGCATGAAGGGTAAGACCCCCTACCTTGACATTCATATATATAAAATACAAAGTAAAGGAAACTTTCAATCATAGCATTAAAACTGCAAATGACATAGTGATTAAAACACTTATCTTTAAAAAACGTTTTACACGACTGAATTTAGACAAAGGATGTTCCTTCCAATCATAGGCTTTATTGTATTAATTCTCTCTACAACAAGCCACCCATGAGCTAGGGCTATGTGTCCACAAAGAAGGATAGGCTCCTACAGGTGTCTACATTCCACTATAAACAACTCAAAACCCACTAAAACATAGTGACTTGACTCCTACAAAAATTCCAACCGCCCATCTCTCTTCCCAATCAGTCTGCACAACCCAAGGGATGAGATGTCCTTCTTCGCGCCGTAGTCCCTCAAACAATCTCCATCCTCTCCAGGGCTCCAACACAGATAGACCAGAAAAATCTCTACTGGGGGCTCCAGGAAATCCAACTGCAACAAGAGTTCCCACACAACATATACAAATGCTCTTAGGTAATTTCCTCTACATGAATCACTCACAGGCATACAAACCTCATTCTCCATGAAATTTAGTAGCTTCAACAAACTATCTTCAATACCCACTATGGTTGGCAACTCTTTTATAACACTCAACTCAGTTTTTTTTTCCTCTCTTCTTGCTAACTGTAAAAACTACTCCACTTCCTACTTGAATTTTTCCTCTTTTACCATGCTTGCTTGACTCTTACTCTTCCCCCGTGTATGATTACACTCAACCCATGCTATCATAACTGAGTGGGATGAATTCCTCACCCAACCTATTACATGAATTCAATGATCGAGTGCTAAATAAGTCAAAGGTATAAATGGATAAATGACAAACTGATTACTGAAGATGGTTTGAGACTCAAGACATATGAAAACCCCTCAAAAACCCCATTAACCCCCCTCTCTTGTGAAATCATAGACCCCCATTACTCTAGTCCTTACTTGTCTAGCAATCAACGATGTATTCCATTTTATTATTTTAAATGTACAATGTTTACATATTACATCGCTTGGACTGCAACCATTCATAATACTTACAAATATACAACACTACTTTGGGGATCAAAACTGGCGTGTTATAGTGTCAGGGAACAAACATCCACCCTAAGGACTAGTTAAAAAATCTGCCTCAGAGATAGAGATAAACCACCACCAACCAAAACCAAACAACCAGTGGCAAGCCTACGCTTCCCTAGAACCAAAAACTAAAACCAAATGCACCACTATAACAAATCAGAGCAAGAAATCATAAGAAATGAAGCAAGGTTGAACCAACAGAAATTCCCAAAGAAAAAATGAATTTGTATGACTGTAAACTCTCCAAACTTGAATGGAGGAGGCTCCTCAAATTTTTAGAGCCAAAATCCAAAAACCAACGCACACTTTACCAGGGCTTCGATGATCCAAGGATACTTCTTCCACAGTGTCATCTAGTTAATCCCACCATGGCTAAGGATAACACCATTCTTGGATTCATAAATGTGTGGCAACATAATTGAGGGAATGCATAAATGAGCCCCTTGTCTAATCTCGTAACTACTCTTGCGATATGATATGATGACCACATGATTGGCCATGTGACACCGTAACCCTTTTTTACATGGCTCATACCTCATAATAAATTATGGAATGGGTTGATTGGCTTGATTTCCATTAATGCTAATAACCCTCTCTTTTAAGAGGGTGGATTTATTAGCATAATGATGTACATCCTGATTGTTCTCCCAGAGTACATGGAAGAAGTTTATATTGGACAAGCTAAGGACCTCTTTTTTAGCTCGTTCAAGTATTACATTTAAAGTATAATCAATAGAAATAGTCTTTGAAACCATTTTTCCAATGATGAGCTTATAATCCTCTATGACTATCAAAGAACAAATATTAACTTCAATTGCTAACTTTAATCCTTGCATTAATGCATAAGCTTCTACTAAATTACTAGATGCAATGCCTAGACCCCGGTCATACACCAATACTATTATTCCTCTAGGGCTTAGAGTAACCCCCGCCCTTACCACCCCAAAATGAATCGTATACATATATTTAATTGTAAATTAAACCTATTACTAGATGCAATGCCTAGACCCCGGTCATACACCAATACTATTATTCCTCTAGGGCTTAGAGTAACCCCCGCCCTTGCCACCCCAAAATGAATCGTATACATATATTTAATTGTAAATTAAACCTTAGCTATTAAATTAATAATGTTAAAATTATGATGTGAAGATCTCATAGCTGATAACATATCGACTTTAAGTCAAATCATGGAAATAAATGAAAATATCTTTATTGTGGCTTTTCGTTATAAATGTGTAGTAAATTTATCTCGAATATCATAGAAATGTGTATATTTGATTATGTTGTAAATAAATTTGTCCCAATAAAATATATGCTATTATTCTTGATTTTTTTTTATTGATCTAAAATAGATTCAATTCAATAACGATAATGTTATTATTATTTTTTTAATTATTCCATAGAATTAGATTACAATAAGTTAATTCTCATTACAAATATATACTTTTTGAAATGTAATGCATTTTCGACTCACCATATGTTTTAAGTTTCAAATGTTTTTTCTCATAATTTATATAAAGATTGTAAGTTTTTATTTTTATTTTTTTGGTTGGTATTTAAAAACATATGTGGTAATGAAAAAAAATTTGATTGGTATCCAAAACAATATGTAGCAAGTGTTACATGGCAGCGTAGTCCCTGTCGGGTTGAATTGGGAATAAATGCATAGGGATGGGGGAAAAGTAGCGAAGGCAGATGGAAAGTGCAGTGGAGATATGGCAAGCAACATGAAGCACAAGTGGTATCCATGCAGTGAATGACATGTGGCCTCTAGAGTCCCATTTATTTTTTGAAACTATATACTCCATCTTTCAAGTAGTATGAATTTCTATGCTCGAAATTTTCGTTCGCACCTTGCATGTTTTATCTCTTCAATGTATACTTTCAACTGGTTAGAGTTAAGTACAATTTCCATAGAGCATGTGGCTTGTATGTCTAGTTATATGCATAGCAGGAGAAAAAGATATGCATGAGAAAAAGATAATTCAAATTAAATAAACACAATTTCTTGACATTCAACATAGTTGAAGATAAAAATTTATGAGCAGATAAATATAAAAGGAGGTAAAAAATAGTTTTATTTGAAATATATCAAAAAATAATATTGTCTGTTACATATTCTTGGAAATACACATGTGTTTGTCATATAGACTAGGATTGGGGCTCCCACGGACCATAAGAGAAATATGTACAAGAAATAGGACTGTGGAAAGAAGAAGTGGGTGACAGTAGAGTGTAATACCCGAAAATAAGAAATTGGAAGGTATCAGTCATTGTCTAGACATTTCTATTTAAAAAGATGGAATAAATGGATTGATAAACAAAGTAAGGTGTGATCAGTATAGACTTACAATGATGGTACACATCACCCATTTTGCTATTTTCTTGTTGATGCCTTTTTATTGTTGTCGTCGACGGCTACTGGAATCGTGCCAACTGCTTGTTTCCTTTCATCGACCACCTACTTTAATTCCCTTTTGACCCATTCTTCAATGTAGCTTCTCAAGGGGGCAATGTTGATCTCATTCCAGATTTTTATGTTGAAAAGTTCATTTTCTAATTCCCTTAGATCGATAGAAAGATTACGTAGAGCCTGATCAATTTCTTCATTCTATACCAAATAGTCGACTAGCCAGTTGTCCACATCATCTTCACCATATTCAAGGATGTTGTAAAACTTTTCTAAAGACAACGCCTTAAAAATATCAACTTGTTTATCAAAGGCTTTCTTAGTTAAGGGCAAGGAGTTGACGATTAACTTGGGGTCTTGGACCTCGTTCGTCCTTTCGACTAAGTCTATTTTGGTCAGCTTTGTGAACAATTTTTCTTTCTTTGATATGGCTTGTTCACATGATTGGACAATGAGATGCATGTTCTTCACTTTCTCTTTCTAGCATACATTTAATTGGGTGATCCGGTTTTTGGAGTGGAGATATTTTTCTCTTATTCTCGCTTTTGTCATGTTGTTGACATGGGTGCCAAAAGGGAGGACCGTGTCTAAATAGAAACATTCTTCATTTTTTAAATCCACCTTCAAATGTTCGAGCAAAGTATGTGCCCTCGTTCCAAGGGAAGCCATACTTTGTGATGTTTCACGGGCCTCAGTAATCAATTCCATTCTTTTCTTGATATTATTCTCCACATATCCTCTACAGGATGTTAGAGAGGCTGGAGGATCCTTTTAACTTGGCTGTAGGAGTGGCAGGAATGGCTATTGCTAAAGGACTGGAAAGCAATGTCATAGGAATCAAAGCTTCCTCCAATTCCTTGACTCGATCCTTTAGTATGGCATTCTCGGTCTCAATGCCTCCAATGGAATCATCAGGAGCATCTCTGGTTGCTCTGTGAATTCGAGAGATTTGGGACGACCGCATGTTCGCAATGTTAACCTCTGAATGAGATTTTCCTTTCTTATTTTTTACATCTCTCTTTTCAATAATCAATTTTTTAGTCTCGCTATAAAAAACAACTCTTTGGAATACTAAGTATTCATCTTCGTAAAAAACTTCGGTATCAGCTATGTCCATTGGACAACTATGTTGGATCGCGTCTCTGGGATGATCAAGGTTGAGGAATATGCTATCTAGATCAGTCTCAAGTTCCATGTTCTCACTCTCAATTTCGAACTCTTCCACCTGCCCTACATTTTTTTTTCTCTTCTTCTCCATGGGAAGCTTGTGAGAACTATCAATTTTAGGGTGAGGAGGATTGTTATCTCCTCCTCCATTTGAATAATTTTGGGTTGCTTTCTTACTGTGGTGGGTCGTTGGAGCGATGCTCCGAGATGTCGTAATTTTGGGAGTGCTATCTGGCGATTGAATACTCTTCTCACTGGGGCCATTTCCCTGTTTCTTGTACAATTCAGTGGTGCTTTGCAATGTGTCTAGGTCGGCGGCATCAGAAGTAGGAGTGTCGTCGCTAGTGTCTCTATTTTCGCTCAGGTGTTTCTGGAAAAAAGAATTTTCGAGGCCAAGTGTAAGTAAATGTTCTAATTTTTTTTTATTAGGGTCGAACCCTCTTAGCCTTTCAACATATATTAGGTTCAAGTTGTTGAAATGGGCTTCGAATTCATCAATTTTGTTGACGTTCCTCAATACGAAGTCCCCAACTTTCCAAGGCAAAGGAATGAACTGTTTTTTTCTCTTCTCATGGAATATATGCAACCAGTAGTTGTATTGCCTTGTTATTTCTGTAACAAACATTCTGTCCGCAATGTGACATGGAAGGAGAGCAGGTTTTTTCTTGGAGCCAAATTTTTTTATCACACTGTAATTATCCATTTGTTCAAGTGCCCCCTTCAAGCACCTTCTCCTAATAATAAAACTTTGAAAACAGATACAAAGTCATTAAACACCTCACAAAAATAGTGGGAGGCCTTGTGATTCCACAAGGCCTGGTACCATAAGGTTACTGGGTCGAATTCCCAATTTACCTTCTTGGACAGAGACAATTTTGGAAACTGACAGCAATGCGCTATCGAAAAAACCAAGTAGGATGACATATAAAATTTCTTCTCCTTTTTGAAGCTTGACAATTGGAAACATATTTCATGGGAAATTAGCTTCCCCCAATAAAAAATGGCTTATTCCTTGACTATGAAATACAAAATATAAAGAACCATGCAGGAAATAGTTGTTGTGGATTCCCCTCCCGTTATTCTTGTAAATAGCGAGGCAATTTCCTGGAATGGATTTCTAAATGAACTAACCTGCAAGTTTGTGATATCTTCAGGAGTTGCCATTGGGTCTTCCAGGAACTCGGGAAAGAGCTCCAACCCATTATTATGATTTCTTAGGAACTTCTTGGAGTCTTCTCCTCTGAACGTCAATATTGGCTACGACAATCTTAACATCTGGCGAAAGACCCGAGGTGAGAAAGAAACATAATAGTGGTCCCACAGTGGAATAATTCTTTGGGCTGAAATATATTTATCGGCGCACCAAGAGACCAACTCCTTACAGTCAAAAACTTCAGGGACACAACTTGCAATCCCAGAGGTCCAAATTATTTCATTCTAGGCGGAAGGGGATGAGTAGTAAGAATATGCCCTGGACCATTGGAAGTTATGGTCCTTGCACCTGAAGATGTTCATTGTATCTCCACAGAATTGTCGTCGAGACGGTGCCATAAGTTTATGGGAACATCCATTTTATCCAGACAATGCTTGAAATGAATAGTTGGAAGGGATAATATAACCCTCCACAAATGTTGTTTCAATGCATGTGGATGGGAAATGTCCTCGATCCTTTCGCTCATTAATGAAAATCTCTATGGGTGCTACATGATGAGTTGTTAGTGGTAAAGCTTACTTATTGCATACTTAGAAGTGCGAAGGTGGCGGGTACGGCATACATCAATTAAGGATTGGAGGTTTCATGAACGCGTCAACCCGATGATGTGCGAATGACATTCCATGATGATTGAAATTAACACTCAGAAGGGATAATATAACCCTTCACAAATCTTAGTTTAATGTGTATTAATGGGAGATCTCCTCGAGCCTTTTGCTCATCAATGACAATTTATACGGTTCCTGCATGATGAGTTGTTAGCATTAAAGCTTACTAATTGCA
>ML781195.1:289403-318888 GCA_009831015.1 Picea engelmannii | reverse complement strand
AAAAATGGAAGTGCAATTTAGAGACTGCTCGGGTGGGAACCCACGATCGAAAAATTGGCTAGGTATGGAAAGGGGAAGCGCTTGGTCGGAATCACGATATAAAAGCATGAATAAAAATGTGAACCCGTGAATCCGCCAACCCGTGCAACAAGACATTTTCGGAAAAAAATGATTAAGTAACCAGAAAGAGAAACTACAGGGGAAAAAGAAAGGGGAATTTGGTTAAGTATGGAAGAGGGAAAAGAAGGAGATAAAAGAGTGGGGAAATAGAAAAGTGGAGGGCAATTTTCGTAATCGGGAATTGGTCTAAAACAAGCCCCATTGTTGCAAAATCATCATTTTCTAGTCCAATATTTTATCCACTTACTCATTTTCTATTGTGCTTGTACCATTAAAAATGGTGTGAGCAAATGCTTTGTTGAATATTAGTTTTTATTACAACCTGTGGGAGTAATTGCGTTCTTGATACATTCTTCCATGACTTTGAAATATTAACTTAAGTATTAAACTTCTTGCATGATGGGTTGTTAGCATTAAATATTAATAATTGCATGTCTAGAAACAATAATGACGATATTGAATTTTAATATTGTAGTTAATTTCATAGTCCCATTTGATTACAACCACCATAGATCATTTTATTTTTTAATTCGCAAACAAGAAATTTGGTAATTTCATTAATAAAATAAAAAGTGCTCAAATAGAGGCCAGGGGATGGACAACTAATAAAATGTTCCCTTTCAGGGTAAAGGAATCAAGGAAGCGAAAGGGAAATAAGAAATCGTTTTCTTAGCAAGGCTGAGATGAAAAACGAAATTTCTAGGGCGGGGCCTCGACTGCCGCATCGTGATTTGGTCTTTTTATGTTCTATCTGCATTACGAATAAAATTGAATGTTGGTTTGAAACTGTCTGAAATTCATTTTTGTTTCCATAAAATCCTGATGGAATCAACACAATGCATTGTCATATAATTGTTAAATGCTCCATATTAGATCAAATTACTTTCTCCAATACAATATTCAAGAACTACGAGACTATCGAACCATGCTAATGAGAAGAGGTGTTAAATTCAGCAAAGAAGCAACAACCAAGATTCAAAGGCAATTTTTTTTAATAGTAAATCCATTAAAAAAAAATAATGGGCAGTGTATATCTATCCATAGAAATTGGACTGAGTTCTTTACATGAAAACATTGAACATATTTTTCATAAACACAGGTACACGATCTAAAAAAAAGAAAAAGAAACAAGCATACAATTCTATGTTGTTCCTCTAGTAGGACAACATGCAGGAGCCATCGAGATGCTCTTCAACATGCATACAAAACTCACTACCATGCTTTTTTTTTAGGAAATTCTTGCAGTCTTCTCCTCAAAAGGTCAATGTTCGTTGCCACAATCTCAATATCTTGTGGAAGACCTGAGGCGACAAAGAAACAAGAGAGTGGTTCTGCAGTGGAATAATTCCTTGGCTTGAAGCAGGTGAAAAACACTCCTGCTCTTGATGCTGGTGACCTAGAGACATTGCAAGGCACCACTCAATTGTACAAATAACAGGGAAAATGCCCTGATGAGAATAGTTTCCAATCTGTGGCCGCCACTGCGAAGAGAACGACATCTCGCAACATCGCTCCAACGTTGCACCCCAACAAGAAAGCAACCCATAATTTTTCAAATGCAAGAGGACCTAAGAACCCATCCTCACGGTAAAATTGATAGTTCTCACAAGCTTCCCATGAGGAAGAAGACGAAAAATGTTGTAGGGCAAGTAGAAGAGCTTGAAATTGAAATTTAGGACACACCAAGAGACCACCTCCTCACAGTCGAAGACTTCAGGGACACATGCTGCACTGGCAATTCCAGAGGCCCAAATTAGTCCATTCTGGGCGAAAGGAGATGAGTAGTAGGAATATGCCTTGTACCATTGGGAGTTCTAGTCCTCATCCCCTAAGATGTTAACTGTATATCCAAAGAACAAGAGAGTGGTCCCGTAATTGAATACTTATTTGGATTGAAATATATCTTTGGCAGCATCAAGAGATCATTTCCTTACAGTGAAAGACTTCTGCCCATAATAGACTAATTTGGACATTTGGAATTCCTACTCTCGAGTTGCAAAGCGGCTATTGTGTTCAGTGTCGATTTATTTTCTAAAACCCTTTCTTTTGGTCTTGTCAGGGCCACCATCACCGAGACGGGAAGTGCACCCCATTATGGTTGATTTCAATTTGGGCACAGGAGTGGGAACAATGTCTGCATTGCCATCATCCATTGTCGTATCATCATCCATCAGATCATCTTCTCCCAGCTCGAAATCGACCGCATCAACCTCTACGCCAACCATCAATGCAGGTGGGCAGGTTGTCTAAGCAGGAGGGGTTGCCTTGGAATTATTTGGCTTAAAATAGATCTCTCGGTGCACCAAGGGACCATCTCCTTTTTTTCTCCTGGGCGGAGGGACATGAGTAGTAAGAATATGCCCTAGAGTACTAGAAGCTATGGTCATCATGCTCGAAGGTGTTTACTGTATCTGGATAGAACTATTGTCGAACTGTTGTCATAAGTTAACGAGAATTTCTGTTTGCTCAAGATGATGTTTGAAATAAAAATTGGGAAGGGATAATATAACCCTCCGCAAATATTGGTTTAATTTGTGTCAATGGAAGATCTTCTCGAGCCTTTCTCTGATCAATGACAACCTCCATGGTTCATGCGTAATGAGTTTTTACCATTAAATCTTACTAATTGCATATTTAGAAAAAAGTGCGAAGGTGGTGGTGATGACGAAGAGCGATTAAGGATTAGAGATTTCGTAAAGGCGCCAACCGTATGACGTGCGAAAGAGATTGCATGATACTTGAAATGAATACTTGGAAAGGATAACACAACTCTCCACAAATCTTGGTTTAATTTGTATTAATGAGAAATCTTCTCCATCCTTTCAGACATTAATGACAATCTTAACGGTTCCTGCACGATGAGCCATGAGCATTAAAGATTAATAAGTGCATATCTAGAAAGAAGTGCGAAGGTGGTGGGGATGGAGAAGAGCGATGAAGCATTGCACATTTTGTCCACCCATAAACCCGCGAAAGCGATTCCAAGAAATGGCCAAGTATGGAAAGTGGTCGGGCGGGCTTCAAAATAAGGTCACAAGTTATACTCAGGAGACGTGAGGGGCCGATGGTCAAATTGTATGTCTCTGAACTTTTGATTGCAAAATGTGTAACACAAAACACGACACAATGATGGATTTCAATGATCAATTTGTATATCTCGAAATTTTAGGTGTTGTTTGTAGGTAGTGAAACAATGGAAGCACAATGTTGAGCAAGCCTAGCTAGGAACCGACGATGGTAATAGTGGCCAAGTATGCAATGGGTAAGTGATTGGTCAGACTCATGATATAAAAGCATGAGACATACTCAGAACAAGGAATATTAACGGGCTTGAAAACAGGGCCACACATTCTACTCAAGAGACATGAGGGCTTGATGGTCAAATTGTATGTATCCCAACTTTTGATTGCAAAATATGTAACACAGAACATGGGACAATGATGGACTTCAACGATCAATTTGTATATTACAAAACTTTGGGTGTTGTATATAAAAGCATGAGATGTTCGAAAAAATGACACATTCAGAAAAACGATCAAGTAACTAGAAAGGGAAAGCAAACGAGAAAACATAAAGGGGAATTTGGTTGCCAATTTGTAGATCGGGGAAGTTCAGGTGTTGTTTGCAGGCGGCGAAACAATGGAAATGCAATGTTGAGCCCGCCTACCGGGGAACCTACGATCCAAAAAGTTTGTTGAATATGAAACGGGGAAGCGGTTGGTTGGACTTGTGATATAAAAGTATCAGTGGAAATTTGAATATGTGAATTTGCCAACGTCCGCACCTAGACATTTTTTGAAAAACGACTAAGTAACCATAAAGGGAAAGAAGAGGGAAAAAAAGAAAGGGGATAGAAATTTTCGGAAGCGAGAATTGGTGTAAGAAAGCCCCATTGATGGTATTAACGGTAACTATGAAGTGCATTAAACATGTGAACATGCTCTTCAATCAAGGAATAGATAAAGTGAGCCTTTCTTATAGTTTCCAGGATGTGCTTGTATAAGAGAAGCATCGAAAAGCCACAAGAAAATCGATTTTGGGATGTTTAAGTAAAATTATTGTACTGTCAAATTCACCATAAGTATAACAAAGACGAATTTGAATTTTAAGATGAATTTGAATTTTAATGTTCTGTGGTTGATATTATAGTTCCATTGGACTTCACATAGTATATATCCTTTTATTTCAAAATATCCTTTTATTTTCATTTGGACACCACAACAAATATCCAAAATTCTTACTGGGAGATGCAAGAAAACATCAAAATAGCAACAACAATTTGATTTGTAGTTAGATTCTCCTTGTTTTTTCAAGTGCACAAAAGAGACAAAATATTTGGAAAGAAAATTTTACAGCCATAGATATAAACTCCAAAGAACTTGAGTCCGACGAACATTCATTTGGGTATTGAAGAAAAGGTATAGACACACATGAGATTTTTTTGTTTCCTGCCAAAGCTTGATATGAATCTTTTTTTGTTTGTTTTTCCAGCCGATATGCAATATTGCATTGTCCTCATTTAAGGTAAATTTGCTATGTATCCGAAAGTCACGCAACATGTAGACATTGTTTTCCTTTTTCTGTAGGTATACTTCATATGGAAATTCTGCTAACCCAGGAAGCACATCTTGTAACAGAGGTTGTCTAATAATGCAATGTACAAATTTGTTGCCCACGGTTCGGATGGTAGCATTGAGACAATGTCTATATATGTAAAGGAATTTTTTACTGCATCATAGACAATCAATTGTATCATTATTTATGAAAGTAGAAGCAGAAGAAAGAGAGTTGCATTTCACACATACATGCTCGAAGGGGTCGAGTACACATTGGCTGCAACCAAAACACCCTCAACTTGGGCACATGAGCATAGTATTTAATATATTGAACAATACAATATACAAATGCACAACAAAAAAATAAAAAACTGCAGAGAATTGGTGAAGGCAATTTGTATGAGCAAAGTGAGGAAGAAATTGTAGATGTATACGTATGACAGTTGTAGAGCTAGTTAGTTTCTTGAGATATTGTACTATGTTTGTTCCCAATTTTGTTACAAATGTTGCTTGGGTTGTGCTAAAGATCATTTCTTTAACATCTATTTTCTTTGTTATATTTTTGAAGAGCACAAGTGGAAATTGCCCTTTATGCAATTGTTGTTCCATTGAGGAAAACAAATTTGAATAAGTGTCGAACAATTGCAGCTGCAACATGGAAAATACAAAGGACATATTACTATAGTAAATATTCATCTATGCCATGGTAAATATTTCTACTGGCATGCAATTGTTGTTCAATTGAGGAAAACAAATTTGAATAGGTATCGAACAATTGCAGCTGCAACATGGAACAATGCAATAGTTGTGTAACATAACCGAGATACATGGACATGTGAAAGTAAAGGACAAAATTGGATATGGAGAATGGTACCATTGCCTTGTCATTGTTTGACTCTCCATATTTTATATGGAGAATTTGTTGTGAGCCAAGTTTTCTCACAAGTGTGACAACTCCACCAATGGTTCTGATTGGGTAAGTGTCGTTTCTCTGTGCAAGTTGGTTGATAGTTGTGTCCAAGACGAAACGATATTCTAAACAAACAGCGAGAATTTTTTCCACAATACTTGTTTCGTTGAGTGATATAATCCGATCACAATCACCACGGTCATATACTGTTTTGGGAAATATATTAAAATTTGTAATGGATATCCCATTACCTGGCAATAACTTTTCCACATGTTTCCAGACATGTTGTGTGGGAATAGTCAATGTGATTGTCATCAGGGCTTCGTTGTTTGTCATGTCAGTACACAAAATGGATCTAGTTTTGTTTGCCTTGTCCAAGTAGGTGCTATAGACGACCATTATGTCCCCGATGAACACTTGTCCAGTTCGGCAGTTGTTCAAGCCATCTAATGATAGTATTTTGGGTGTTATAAGTTTAGACCTGGCGACAATTTTGAACAAGAAAAGTAATGTGAATGGTAGTCTGCATTATTTTTTTGTTTTCTTTTTTCGTGGAATAAATGTACAAGTAGACGCACAACTTGGATGAAGTGTGGAGCCAGAGTTTGGCAACCAGACCTCTTAGTCTACGGAACTTGCGCTATGTTTGGTGTCTCACTTGCGTTCATTGATATTTCTTGTGAACTACAAAGTATGTGTTGCATATGACATCAACATATTTACCATGGCATGGATGAATAAATAGTTGAGGATATTTGTTTGGTAAACATATGAGGAACACAATGTATGGATCTTTACCTTTGGCCTTGTCGGTCTGTTGATGTTTGCGATGATTGACTACTCATGGCCATGTCACTAGTCCAATTTTTTCTGATGCAAGCATGTGTAGATGAACATGAGAAGGACTAAATAAGCATATGAATTGTATATTGTCCATAATTGTTTTGAATCCAGAAAGAGAAAGTAGATGAGAAAATGAAGGGGAATTCAGTTAAGTATATAAGAGGGCAAAAAAAGGGATAATAGAAAGTGGGAAAATTAGAAACGAGGAGGGCAATGTTTGGAAGCGGGAAGTCTCAACAAAGGCCCATTGTTTCCAAATCATCGTTTTCTAGTCCAATATTATATGCACCCACCCGTTTTGCGTGTTTGATTTACTAGCATAGTTGGTATACCTTTTCGAAGATTGTGCATCAGCCCCCTCTGCTATGGCATATAAGAATTCATCTTCTTGTCCAACCAATATGTTTCTTTCAATGTAGCAATGCCAAACATATAGTGGACATGAAGGTAAGTTAGTATGCAGAAAGGCATGTAAAAGAAATAAATACAATTTTATTTATTTCAATGTAGCAACAAAGATAATACAATTCACACGAGGATAAGTTACTATATAGAAAGATACGTAGTATCTACACATAGTAAAATATGTGCAAAACAATAGAGAAAGTAGAACAAATATACATACAATAAATGAAATACTAAACACTGGAATATGAAATAAGAGTAGAGGCATGCACCTTTGCAACTCCTCCTCTACATTTGCGGCAAAGAGTCCATCATCTTCTCCAACCACTCTGTTTGTTTAAATGTAGCAATGCAGAAAAATACAATGGACATTAAGGAATTTGGTATGTAAGAAGACATGTAAAAAAATTAAACAAAGTTCAATTTATTTCAATATAGCGACACAAAAATACAAAGGACATGAAGATAAGTTATTATGTACGAAGACACACAATATCTACATACAACAAATTAGGTGAAGACATATACAAACAATAAATGAAATATAAAACAATGGAATATGAAATAACAGTGCAAACATGTACCTTTGTATCTCCTCTTGTACATTTGCAGTAAAGACTCCTTTGTTTTCTCTAGCTATTCTGTTTGTGTCAATGTGGGAACACACAAAATACAATGAACATGAATGGAAGCTAGTATGCAGGGGAGAACAAGTAATATGTACATACAATAAATGAGAATCAACGAATAGAGTGAAAGATAGTTAGAAACATGAACCTTTGATTTTCTCCATCCTTGCTTGTAATTATATAAAGTTTTTCCTGCCCAAAATATATTACAAGCCATAAAATATTAAGAAATTGCATGACCATAGCCGAATGATTTTGGTTTTCTGCAACAAAGTATCCATATATGGTTTGAGACATGGAAATATAATTTTGCAGAATCTTTGGTGTACATCTCATATTTCAAGTACAAGACAAATTGTATCGTGGTCACACCAGTCTGTGTACAGGATAAAGAGGTTGTATTGTGATATGGGCACATTTCACCATATATGGCTAATAAGTGTGTTTTGCACATGTTTTATCTTAATAAAAAGACAACGGACATTGCAATTGCACATGTAGTTGTCCAATTATTTGTTATGCCACTATTTTGTATCATGTCAACACTGAAGTATCCTAGAATGATAATGGTTTCATCCAAATGTAAATGGTGTGATGCATTTGAGAACACATTCATTATGCTAGCTATGTTGCACGCCAAACAACACAGAAACTAAATACTGCAATTTTCAATCCATAAAACACCACCCTTTCTAGCACCATCTTAGTATCCTTTTCTTCTACAAGAAAATTTTGCAAAGGCATGTAGGTATGGTCCAGAGCCAAGAAAAAGATTTGGAGAAAAATCTAAGAGCAAGATAGGTGGGCACGAGATAGGTKCCATATCTCAACTTCGCTAGACACGACAAATGAGAGAACCACAGGTCCACTTGCGGGTGCAGGACCTGAACACTGCAAAGTGAAAAAAAAAAAAACTCCAATTGCCAACGTAGGACCCCAACCATGCAAAGATGAAGTAAACAAAACAAAACAACAAGCAAGCACGAACATGCCCAACTGCATCCCCAGGACCTCAAACTCGYAAACTTGAGCCCAACAACAACAAGCAGTAACCGACGAACCAATGAACCAACGAACAAGCAACAACCACTGAACCAGTAAACAACATATGTATCTCCAATGATTACCAAACTGCAGCCCAAGTACAGAAGGAACCCAAAACATATGACGAGCATGCCAGTAGAAATAATCAAACATTCTTACTTGCAAACTGCAAACAGTGAACAACAAAGAACGAATAGAAATGAAATTATGGCATCGAAACTTACTCTGAAACGATGAATGACAGAAGCACGGGTCGAATTGTGGGTGCAACACCTGGACCCCGCAAATTAAAAAAAACCAGCTCCAACTGCGCATGCAGGACCCCAACCCTACAAAGTTGAAGTAAACAAAAGCAAGCAACAAGCACCAACAGGTCCAACCGCAGGCGCAGGTCCTCAACCTTGCAAAGTTGAACCAAACAACAACAAGCAACAACCGACGAACCAACGAACAAGAAGCACCCACCGAAGCAGTAAACGATGTATGTATCTTCAACGATGACCAAATTGTATTCCAAGCATATAAGAAGTATGAAACATACAATGGCTATGCAACTGGTGGTGGACAACAATATTGTCCAAATTCCTACAATATTATATGGAAAAATGTACTCTGAGAAGCCTATTTAGGTAAACATTTAAGGTTGTCAGGATGTTTAAGGGCCTTGCGGTATGCAAACATTTAAGCTGTCAGGCCTATTCAAGCACCTCAAAAAAAGTGTCAATGCTCTAAACCTTCGGTATGCAAACATTTCAATACAAATAGAAATAACAAAAAATGACATATTAACATGAAGTCAACGAATTATCGATCGCTATAGTCCCTCTATGCCTTCGACATGCCCTAATAATAATAAAAACATTAAAAAACAACGTCAATGCTCATAAATTTTGGTATGTAAACATTTCAGTAAAAATGTAATAAAAATTAAAAAAGAGAGTCTAAGATGGCAATAAGACCTCCAAATATATTCTCCAATGAGACGATGACATATAAGGTTTTTTTTATTATATAAAAAATAATGTTTTTACTTCTATAGTACGAAAAATACAGATGATGCGAAAATTTATAGTCAAAGGACATATGAATATGAAGTCAACGAATTATCGATCGCTATAGTCCCTCTACGCCTTAGGCAGGGACTAATAAGGAAAGGTTTAGGTTTGGAGATTTAGATTATTCTTATTCACTTCAATACACTTGCCAAGGTAAAACATAACAATTTACTAACATGTTTTATGCTTTTGTTTGTAAGCAGTTTACCTTGTGCAAATGTATGAGTACAATGTTATCAAACTTTTTCTCAAAATACCAAGAAGCATTATGATGCCAACACAAGCTCACATATTATTGGAGATTCATTTTGATATATGTATGTATGTATAGAGCATTATGATGCCAATACAAGCTAAGTCATGAGTGATTCCTTTTGATATGTGTGTAGCTAATTTTGATTAGTTTTACAATTGTCATGAGTTTTTCCATTTGTTTGAAAACCTTTACTTTGTTTCCTACACTCCAATAATCAAATTAATGATTTACAAGTTTTTCCAGCAAGTTATATGGATCATGCACCTTTAGAATCAAATAAAAATTAGATGTATTTCCATTGTCATGATTAAGAAATTATTCTAGTATAGAAAGGCGTTGGAAAATGTTGTGATTTCATTGAATCGAGGACAAATAATGTAAGAAAATTATTCAATATTTAATTATAGGCATGGAGTAGCTACTTTGAAAATTTCTCCTTTATTTGATAATTGAAAATTTGCATTAATGTTAAAAAGTAGTGAATAATAGTTTAATTTTTAGTTAAAGTTGAAATAATACGCAATTAACTATTTATCTATCACATTAATACATGCCTTCGGTAGGGATAATTAATATTGTCAATTATTAGAACTTGTAATATTAAGGTTAGTCATTGAAAATGGTGCTAATTATTTTGGGGTCGAGGTCGATATAGTGTAACGACAATGACAAATCTTGTTTATAGTATATCTAGAGTTGTTTGAATTCTATCCTCGCTTTGTAATCATTAAGAGCCATCAATGAACAACAATGCACTTAATGAACATAATTCTTTAAGAGATGAAGGGATTTGTCAATTTTGTGGCTTTGACATAGAATGCCAATTAGTTTTTGTATCGTTTCTTTTAACGATTGCCTATCTCTTTAGCATGTATATTATGCAAGTCACTCATAGTATTGTGAATCTTTTTAAAATCAAAATATGTCATTTAGCAATTAAGTTTTGTAATTATTAACGAGATAAGGATATGCCATTAGTATAATGGCTTGTTATTCATAACTATAAGTTGAAGAGGACTCACAAAGTATGATGTGGAATTTGTTGATGGTGTTAGTATTGGAGTGAAAGAGATTGATATCACATCAATTTGAAGATTTGAATTTCAATGTCAACTTAGGGATTAACAAAACCCTTGTGTGCACCCTCAAACAACTCAAACAAATCTGACAAATATGGAGATCTCCCAAAGGCATCTTTATCTAACTAGGGTACCAAATCAAGCACATGCCAAGGTTGATCTAAGTAGGAAAATAATGTTCAAAGGAAGAACCAAGAGACAGCTCAATAAGGCCAAATAATGATGTAAACAAAGAGACCAAGGGAATCTCATCTAAGCACCAGACATAAAAAGGTGTAAAATACACTCACGTGTCTAGACTTGAGCAAGGGGATACAAAAGGAAAGACCACCAACACATAGTAAATAATCATAGAAAGTGGGAGTCCTCATATCATGTTGGGCATTAAATGTATTGAATTGCAAAGTGTGAAATCCACACACTACACTAATAAGCTTATTTTATCTCACAATTGTTATGCACGTAGGACTTCAAAACACACACACATGACACAAATAGAGTAATTATTAATATGAAACCAAATACCACCATAGGAATGTGCTATTACAATTTCATTGTAATAGTAGTTTGTATTACATCACATGGACAATAGCCACAAGTTAGAGAGGGCCTATAAAGCATTACATTGAAATCATTAACGATGTTAGTATCGGTGCAAGGGAGGATGTTATTATATCAACTTGAGGTCTTGCACTACAAATCCAACTTTCACAATGACAAAATTTTTAGTGTAAACCCCCTTTATCTCATCCCATAATTGTCATGCATGCAAGATTGACCACAACACACATACCCAACACACATATGTCAAGAGTAAAGTAATTATTAATGTGGAACTAAATCCCACAATAGGGATATGCCAATATAGCAATAGTGTAACACATCATGTGGCTAATAGGTTGTAACACATCACATAGCTAACAGCCACAAAACAAAGAGGGATTACAAAGTATGACACTAAAACCAATAGATATGTTAGTGTTATAACGAGAGTAGATCAATCTTAGGACTTGGACACCAAAACTAATATCCAGATTAACATAAGTTTTAATTCAAATAAAGTTTTGAATCAAAATGTTATAAACTAGCACAACCACATTATAAAAGTGGCTGATATACGCTGATAGGCTCCAATACTTTAAACAATTTTAAAAGTTTTTGAAGCAATTTAAAACTTTGACAAACCCTAAAATAAATTGAAATTAAACGAACCTATTTTTTTGCCTTGATCAAATTCCAACAAAAATGATTGTTTACCGACAAATATATATATAAAAACTACATACAATGCCACCAACCTTCACATCCTAACTTTAAAAGTAAACTTTGAAAGTAATATCTTTTTGACAATTGGATATAAATTGTATTTCTATCTTTTTGGCTATTAGATATAAATTGTATTTCTTTCCATACAACAGAATATGTAACCCTAACTTCCAACCCAAAATTTCATCCTACTTTTGAAAGTAATGGTATGAGATAGTGCACTTGATTTTTTTCCCGCGCCTTATTTATTAGGAATTTCATCTAGTTGAAAGTCAAATACAAACTATAAATCTTTGAGGTTTACAATCTTAGGTAACATTTAATTCATACTATCTATATTTAATAGATAAAATGTACCAGTTTCACATTCACATGGGAAATGGTCGAATAGTCCGTCCACAACTGTCACAAGACATAAAATCTACCAGGATTTTGTTAATGCAAGGTGATTTGAACTATGTTTTTTATGCCACAAATAGGTCGGAGGACCAGAGTTTCTAGTACCACTGGGAAACAAAGACAATTTAACCTTTGTGAATATAACCATGAACGTGAACAATGCACCAAGTCCAACTTCAAATGTGATTGGATTAATGGCCCTCTCTTCAGTGAAAAGGGTTTTAGTAGTTAGACGGATCTGGTAGTGCTCCCGGGTCAATTTTAATGATTTAATCCATTACTCTATTCTATTATCATCAACAAAATTTCTTGTAATTTTTATGAATGGTTAAAATTTCAACTGGGAACACCTTAGGTGATGACCACTGCATATCCTTCATGGAAAACCTTTATCCAACAAAGGATCCCACCCTTGAAGCCACCTTCACAGAGCTTCAGAAACTCCACCGCCGAAACAATCCCACCCTCAAAGCCACCTTCACAAAGCTTCATAAAATTCACCACTGAAACGATCCCACCCTTGAAGCCACCTTCACAAAGCCTTCATAAACTCCACCGCTGAAACAAAATGGTGATCAATTGTGAAGGGCATGTGGTATAATAATCACATAGAGCATCTATAAATCGAAAGGGCAGAGCGGAAATGTGCAACATGCACTTGGTAATGAGACGACACTTCACGTACTCATAAGGGGAAGCAAATGATTTCCTAATCCACGAATAACAAAAAATATTAGTAAAATGCTTAAACTAAAAAAATTTAAGTGAAAAATCGAAATGCAGTAAAAAAATATCATAATCTGCATTATTATGCTAATCACCTTAATCATCGTTTTTAATGACAAACACACATGTTTTGTCATGCAAGAAAATTAATGGTTGAAATATGAGCCTTTAATTTATTGTGGCGATGAAGAATATTCTGAGCATATGAAATCTTGTCCATAGAAATCACCTTTGTAATTAAAATGTCATTAATTATGGCTCTTTTCAATAGATGTATGCCTTTGGCGTAAACATTACAAAGTATCAAGCCATCCACCAAAATTCTCTTCTTAATGCATTTTCATCACATAATGTTATACAAATGATTGAAATAAAGAATGTTGTGCCAAATCTAAGCTACAAGAAATTTGTTTTATGCATGGAGTCCATATGTTTTTAGGGACGATTCTTTTAACAAAAGGCAATGCAATTTTTTTTGAATAAGTGTTTCTTATGAAATACCATTAAACTCAACAATAATTTGATTTATAGGGTTTTATACTCTTTTGTGTAATATCATACTATGACGATGACATTGTCCTATCTCAACAATTAAACTAAGTGCCATAAATATTTATACAAAAAGTAGTTAGAATGGTTGGGAGGTAGATTTTGCACTTCTCCCACCTAGGTTCAATTCTCGCCGAGATATCTATAACTATAAGTTGGAGAAGGCTCACAAAGTACGATGTTGAATTTGTTGACGGTGTCAGTATTGGAGAAAGAAAGGTTGATATCACATCAATTTAAAACTTTGAATTTCAAAGCCAATTTAGGGATTAACAAAGGCCTTGTGTGTACCTTCAAACAAATATGATAAATATGGGGACCTCCCAAAGGCATCTCTATCTAACTAGGGTACCAAATCAAGCACACATGCCAAGGTTGATCTAAGTAGTTAAATAATGTTCAAAGGAAGAACCAAGAGTGGACTCAACGAGGCCAAATAATGATGTAAAAAAAGAGACCAAGGGAATCTTACCTAAGCACTAGACATAAAAAGGTATAAAATACACTCATGTGTCTAGACCTAAGCAAGGGGCTACACAATGAAATACCACTAACACATAGCAAACAATCATAGAAAGTGGGAGTCCTCATATCATGTTGGGAATTAGGTGTATTGAATTGCAAAGCGTGAAATTCATACACTACATATGGCAAGAGTAAAGTAATTATTAACATGGAACTAAGTCCCGCAATAGGGATATGCCACTATAACAATAGCTTGTAACATATCACATGACTAATAGCTTGTAACACATCACATGGCTAACAACCACAAGACATAGAAGGCCCACAAAGCATGCCACTAAAACCATTAGAGATGTTAATGTTACAATGCGAGTAGAATAATCTTAGGACTTGGACCCCAAAACTAATATCTAGATTAACAAAAATTTTAATTCAAATAAAGTTTTGAATCAAAATGTTATAAAAAATAACGAAGTATTAAGCCATGCACCCAAATTCTCTTCTTAATGCATTTACCTCACACAATATATTTTTTCCAGAGAAAAAATATAGCAATTTTATTTATGAGGTAGAACAAAATTACAATCGTAGATGCCCTAGGGATTCCTTCAGCTTTGAGCCCCAAAATATTGTTAAAAAACCTAAAAAGGACATAAACACATCTTAGCTTTATAGGAACATCATAATCCGAGGCATCTACCTCTTATAGATCTAACAAAAAACCAACTATTTATAGTTCCATATATTGTGCAAAAAACTATCCAAATAAGTTATGAGGAAAAATCCTATTTATCATCTACTAACAAGTCCTATAATCAATTCAAATAGTGAGGATGTTGAGAAAATTCATAAGAAATTATGCTGATTGGAGCCACAAGTCATGAAAATATTTTGAGGAATCATCTTGGATTTTTTCACGTATCTTCCACAAGCCTCTATCCATTTCCAATCCATCTTTTGAGAGGTGATTCACTTCCCCGTTCCATTCCCTATAAAAATGATCAAAAGTGAGATGAGTGAAGTCCTAGATGTTGTTTTTGATATTTTGGAATAATGTCAAAAGTGGGTAATTATATGGTAATTCTACAAGTAGAAACCCCCCTTCATACAATTGACAACCAGTTGAGAATCCTCGTCAATGTGAAGTTGTGGTATTCCTTTTTCCCGGGCTAGCTATAGAAGGATTTCTAAGGCCATGAGTTCAGTGAAGTTATTTGTGGTTTTCCTATTCCTAACAGAAAAGGCGATGGAATGAGTGCTTGAGAAGTGTAGGATACCACTTGCCCCTCCCATTAAGGGGTCTCCTTGGGTTACTCCATAAAAAAAAATCCCAAGGCTTATCGATATGAATTTGTGGTTCCTGAGGTCTTCTAGTTTGCTTGGATTTGTTACCATGTGAAAAGATGAGAGTATAGATAAGATTTGAGTAGTGTAGAGTTGAGGCGATGGGACGTCATCTTGAAAGAATGCATGGTTTTGGGATATCCATATGCCCCAGGCCATTGTTAGGGGCAATGTCTTTAGATTGTGAGAGTTTTGATTACTGAACCAAGATTTTAATGCTTCCTCAATAGAGCCTCCATTCCACCTACATGAAATCCCTATTGTTTTATAAATCTTTATCCATATCTTTGTAGAGAATTTACAATTCAAAACGAGGTGATGATTAGTCTTAGTATCTTTCCCATAGAGACAACACTTGCGAGGTCCATGAAAATTTATTTTTTTTAGTTTGTCCCATGTGAGGGATTTGATATGGAACAAAAGCCAGATGAAAATATTTTCCTTCAGAGGGAATTTTTACTTCCAAAGCTTTCCCCCCACCATGGAGCAAGGTCTTCTCTAGATTCCTGAGCTAGAGCTACATAATCGATCCGTGGAATATATCTTCCTAAGGGGTTTAGAGACCAATGGAGCTAATCTTCTTGTTCAATGGGGGAAACAAAGGTGTTTTGGAGTGCCCTGATGTAGTTATTCCAAAAAGGTGCATGTTTTCCCTCAATTGCTAATTCCTCCAAGGTCAATCATTACATCTGCCTATTTATATAGTCCCTTCTCATGATTTGGTTGAGGAATTAAAAACTACCTTTATTGAAGTCCCCGTTGAGTCGGTTAGGAAGAAGATGATTGTTTTGACACCCTATCCAAGGGTCCTTTCCAATAAGTACCTCGGTTCCATTTCCTATACACCAAAGCAACCATTTTGCAATTAAAGGAAATGCACTGATTATCGCGTTCCATATAATGGACCCATTCTACACCTTCTTGATAGGATTTCAAATCCATTCTACTATAGATTCATTGGAAAAATACTTTTCCTTTGTGATCTAAGCCCATAGCCTTGTTCCATTTATAAGTCCCCACACATTCTTTGTAGCCAAAGCCTTGGAGAAGAGGAAGATGTTTTTTAAGCCCCACCCCCTTAAGACTTTAGGGTTTGCTAATTTTTGCAATGAGGAGAAAACCATTTGTTTTTATCCTCACTTCCAGCCCAAAGAAAGCTAAATGATAATTACCGAATTTATGCAGGATACCTTTTGGAATCCAAGCAAGAGAGGTCTAGTAGACTGGGATAGATTCTAAGACAGTCTTGACCAAAATCAATCGCCATACTCTAGAAAGCCATTTGTTACACCAATCATTGAATTTCTTTTCTAGCTTCACCAAGAGCCATAACCAGTCATTTTTTCAATATCTATTAGATTTAAGCATGAATCCCATATACTTGAAAGCCATCCCCAAGACCTTTGCATGAATAAAGAACATTTTGGATATTTCAAACATTTCATGTTCAGAGAGTCCACATGTATACAAAGAATATTTTGTAGTATTGATGCTCATTCCCATGGCCTTACAAAAAATGGTTAGTATCTCTTCAAGATGCTCTACATATATGATGTTTCCTTCACAAAAAAATGAGGATGTCATCAACAAAAAGTAAGTGGGAAATGGTGCATCTGGGACTTGTAGTTATACCTTTCAATCAACCTCTAGTTGAGGCATCCTTTAGTAGCTTACTTAGGCCTTCCACAACTAAGAAGAAGAGAAGGGGAGAGAGAGGGAACCACCATCTTAGACCTCTTTCTGCTTTGAAGAAAGGTGTTGTAGAACCATTGATTAGGATGGAAAAGGAGGTTGTGCTAATGCAATTCATGACCCAAGAGACAAAGAAGCGACATAAACCCAAATGAATAAGAAGTAATCTGATATGCGACCAACTTACTCTGTCAAGGGTCTTAGATAAGTCAACCTTGAAAATGATGGCCCTTTGATTTCCCGTGTGAATGGAGTGCAAACTCTCTTAAACAAGTCCAATGCCCTCATGTATTTGTCACTTGTGTAAAAATCTCAATTGTTTAGGTGAGATATGGGTGGAAATGATATCCTTTAACCTTCTAGTTATTACCTTTGAGACAATTTTATAAATGTCGTTGCATAATGATATAGTTTGAAATTGTTCAAAAGTGGAGGGGTTGTCAAATTTGGGAATAAGAGCGATAAAGGTAGAGTTGTAAGTTGTGAGCATTCGTGTAGTGGGTTTGGAATACTCCACCACATTTAACAAATCCTCACCCAGGATGTCAAAACATTCAATGAATAATTCCACCGATAGCCCATATGGACTGGGGATTTTGTCCTTCTTAAAATGATGCAAAACCCCTTGAATCTCCTCCTTCGAAACTTCTACCATTAACTGTGTGTTTCCTTCATGGTCTATAAAACTGTGAAAACGAGACATTAAGAATGGCATCTATAGTTGCTTGAGAGTCTACCTTGTATAAGATATTGAAGTGTAGTATCCCTTCCTCTGCTAGATCTGCAAATGAGGTTGCTTGTGTCCCATTTTCTATAGTGTTTATCGACTTCCTACTATTGGAAAAATGGTGGAAAAAGTTGGTGTTTTCATCACCTGTCTGCAACCATATAGCTCTACTCTTAATCCTCCATTCTTGATCCTTTGCTACCATGATTTTTCTTCTATTATCTTCTAATGATTTTAGAAGATCCCTTTGCTGATAAAAAAGAGTGCCATGAACCTTCCTTGAAGATGTTGTTATAACTTTGTTTCTATCTCCTCCAAAGTTCAATTGTCTCTTTCATGTTTCCTTTTTGACCAGGAGATTGCTACATCTTTTACTCTCTTTAAATTTTCAAGAAATTGAAGAGGAGGAGATTCCAGGGAGGATGTATTGAAAGGTCTCCAGTCTCCAACAATCCTTGATTTCATCAATAAAGGAGGGATCCTCTAGCCAAGATGGATTCAATTTGAAAGGACCAAGGGGCTTATCCACAAAGGGGGTGAGTTCCAACAATATAGGGTTATGATCCAAGTCTTCGCCCAAGGAAACCCACTGGTGGATCCTGATGTTGGCTTCCATCGTTCCTCTTGAGACAAGAAACATGTCTAACCTCTTTACCACCCTTGCATCCCCTGTTCTCAAATTTCTCCATGTAGGAGTAAGCTTTGTTGGTTGGATGTCCAAAAAACCTACCTCGTCCAATTAGGTGAGTAAAAAACCAGCAAGAGGATCCAACTATGTTGTTGGTCCACAAATTTCACTAGCACCCAGAGTAAATTTTAAGTTTCCTCCCAACAAGACAAAACTTTCTTTCAACAAAGGATTGTGGAGCAAAGGTTCCCAAAAATTCTTGCGCTCTGAGTAAGGCCCATAGAGATTGACACACAAAAAATCCATATCCAGCTCTTAAGAATGGAGTGTAGTGCTTAGACTAGCCTGAACGACCCAATCATTTTGTAAGAGGGGAGACCGTTTCCTCCAACCGGTAAGAAGCCTCCCTCATCTCCCCTGTGCATCTGTTGCTATGAAATCCCATCCTAAGAGAGAAGGGGAAAGGGATTTGATCGCTCTATCTCTGTTCATCATAGTTTCTTGAATGAAAATGATTGATGGTTTGTGGGTTTCCACCAACCTTTTTAAGATCAGTTTCTTGGAGGGACCGACCAACTCTTAGTAGTTTAGGGAGAGAATGATCATGATGGTTCCTTCCCTAGGCCATTTGCTTCAAGGGCCCCAAAAAGTGAATGTTGCTTTCTAGCTCCGACTTCAAAATTTGCTTGTTTCTAACAAAAGATTGAAATAAAAAATGTTGTACCAAATCTAAGCTAAAAGAAATTTGTTTATGCATGGAGCCCATATGTTTTTAGGGATCATTTTTTAAACAAAAGGTAATGCAAAGGTTTTAATAAATGTTTCTTATGAAATACCATTAAACTCAACAACAATTCAATTTATAGAATTTTATAGTCTTTTGTGTAAGACACATTGTGGTATCTCAACAATTAAACTAAGTGTCATAAATAATTATACAAAAATAGTAGAAGTGGTTGAGAAGAAGGTTTAGCACTTTCCCACCCATGTTTAATTTTCACCAAGACCATTTGAAACCTTGTGAGTGTCTCTTTGAATGTTTCTAACCCTTACTAAATCATTAATTTCTTTGTTAGTGCTAACTCACATACTATAAATTTCTTTATTAATGCTAACTCACACTATTAGTACTAAACTAACTAAGTTTTTATAGTGACAGCTATTTGGTTTACTGCCACTGTAAACTCCTTTTCGATTAAAAAAATGATCACACGAAACCTTTTACTTCCCAACCCATCAGTCGAGAGCAAGAGCACGAATTTATGTAAAATGTGTATGAATTACATTAACGGGAGGAGAAAATATACTCCAACATCCACATCAGCCTACTCAGATATCTCCAAAACCAATCACCGAAAAGATAATGTGGATAATCTCTCCTTCAATTATTACGCAGTTTTAAACCGCTAGATTCAATGGAAGATCGGCTCTTCATCAGCAAGTACAACCAGCACCAGCCGCCATGGCATCTGCATCGGCTCACTCAGGTCCTTCCACTTAACTTCATCGCATGCTTCATAATTATATATAATTGTTTGATATTTGTATGTTATTGATTTTCCAGCATTGTATGCCTGAGAAAAGTATTATTTAAAGCTCCTACATGTAACTCAAATCACCATTGTTAGCGACTGCCAGGTGTTTTTGATCCCTTCTTCCATGAATCCCAAATCGCTAATTAAAGGAATGCCATAAAAAATGCAGTTTCTAGGAAGCTGGTCTAGCATAAGCCAAAGCGTACTTCTGGACTTGGGAATGTCTCAATTTGTATCAGAGCACGAAATGAAAATGTTGGGACAGGGATTTTCATTATTTTCTTCTAGCAAATTTTCACAGGGCACATTCTATGAATGGGTTTCTTAGACCTACAGTGAATTGGGATGATTTTGATTCTGAGTTGGCCAGTGTTCAATTAGGCAGCCACGTTCACGCAAACTGCTTACGAATTTTGATCATTACAATCTAGCTGCTTACAATTTTGCTCATAGTGGTCTCTGGGAACCTAGGGGACTTTTCGAATCACCCTCCCGGAGAACCTAGGGGACTTTTCGAATCACCCTCCCAATAAGTAGATACAGATGTAACCGAATGTAAATGGACCATGTTGTGTCATTAATGCAATGCTAAATTATGACATAATAAGTTATATAACTGCCATGTCGTAATCGCTTAGTAGTTAATTCTTTTTTGAAATAATATAACTAAATATGATGAGTTCTATAACTGCCATGTCGTAATTACTGAGTAGTTATTTTTTTTTTAAAAGTAGTGGTTAACTGTGTTGATCAAAAACTCACGATGGTTTTACCCATTACAACCTCAGTCCATTCCTAGATCATGTATTACTGCAAAGCAAGAAACAGAAGCAGAGTTTTGTCTGAGATATAGAATTTAAAATGATCAAAGTTTTCCTGCTCCAAAGCTTCGTAGGAGAGAATTCTTATGAATTGTCTTAGCAGTAAAAGACAGAAAAAACATACTTTAACTAGTAAATAAGGAAAATCATTTGAAATTGGCCACCGAGCCCACTTGGCTAGCTGCTTTATCTTCCCCTAGGATTCTTTCCCCACCTCGTGATTCACAGTGTGCTCCAAAAACATCTCCTGTGGAGGCAGATTGACATGACTGGCAATTTGAACCAGAAGGTCCTGAACCAAGGAGACGGCTGCATCCAATTCAATTGTTTTCATCCTAAGAATACTTAGGGCACTCCTGGATTCTGCTTCCCAGTCTCGTAGAGGCAAAATGTGCTTCACTGCTTTGACATGGAGACAGTCCTTGGCAATATTTGCCTTCGAAAACTTTGATTAGACTGGGATCTCCATGCTGCCCCTTGTCCCAAAGCCAGTCTGGCTAGCTTTAACTCCTGCAATTTCATTGAAGCAAGCTTTCACACAACTCCCGTGTGTCCTCCATGGTGGCTAGAGTCTAGACAACAATCACATTGGTCCATAGCGATAAGAGCCAAGGATAGATTGAGAGAGCACCGAGCCAAGAAACCCCTAGATTGCAAACCCGCGTGCTTCCCCACAAGATAGATAAGATGAGATAAGATAATTTTATTAATGTCCAACAAATAACCACAAATGTAGGTCAACAGGACTTAAAGATACATCTACTGTGGGAGCGCAAAAGAAACTCCCATATAATGCTGAAAGCAAAAGAAAGAAAGCAAAAAGAGTGCAGCATAACTAAGTGTCTAGCTAAGCGAATCACTAAGTCTGACCAAAAGATACAATAGTGGTATAAGCGTAGTTATGCAATAGAAGGGTTTGAAACTAGATATCTTGGTGCTAAGCAAGAGAGAGAGAGATGGAGATGGCAATACTTGGCTAAGTTCAAACAATACTTAGTAGGAGCGAAATTTGTGGTGAGGACAAATCACAACAGTCTTAAGTACTTTTTGGAGCAAAAGGACTTAAATGAGAGGCAACAGAAGTGGGTTAGCAAGATACAAGCTTATGATTTTGACATTGAGTTCGTCAAGGGGAAGAATAATGTAGTGGCAGATGCATTATCCAGGAGGCCATCGGTTTATGCTATGACCGATATCTCAGTTGACTGGAAGGCCCACCTCTTAGTAGAATACTCAAAGAACCAATTTGCATGTCAATTAATGGATGGACAGGTACAGGATGACAACTTCAGAATCATGGATGACATCATCTACTACAAGGGCCGAATTTTCTTGGTCCTTGAGTCGGCCTTTAAGGCCAAAGTACTTCAAGTGTGCCATGATTCACCTGTGGCAGGACATCAAGGATTTGTCAAAACATACCGATAGGTAAGGGGAAGGTTTTCTTGGAAAGGTTGAAGGAAGATGTGATGCACCACATCAAGGAATGCACTACTTGTCAGGCAAACAAGGATGAGCACACACATCCAGCAGGATTATTACAACCTCTACCCATCTCCAAGCACAAATGGGAAAGCATCTCTATGGACTTCATCACAGGATTGCCCAAAGCACAGGGTAAAGATTGTATTTTTGTAGTGGTGGACAAATTAACTAAGTTTGCACACTTCTTTTCCATTGCCACAAACTTCAGTGCAACACAGGTTGCAGATTTGTTCTTCAGGGAGGTTTTTAGACTACATGGTTTACCCAAGACCATTGTGAGTGACCGGGACAGTCGATTCATGAGCACTTTTTGGCAGGAATTATTCAGGTTGGTTGGTACGGCCTTGACCCCTAGCACTAGTTACCATCCTCAGACTGATGGTCAAACATAAATAGTCAATAAGTGGGTGGAAGGCTACCTCCGAAATTATGTATCAGGGCAACAAAAAGCATGGGTCAAGTGGCTACATTTGGGAGAATACTGCTACAACACAACTCATCATATGTCTATTGGTATGACTCCATTCAGAGCCTTGTACAGTTATGACCCACTCTCCTTTGTAGAGATTGTCTTTAGTGATAGCAGGGATCCTATGGTTCAGGATTGGATTCAGCAGAGTCAGGACATACTCAGAGAACTGAAGGATCATCTGCAAAGGGCACAGAATCAACAAAAGGTATAGGCAAACAGGCACAGAGTAGAACGTGTATTTGAGGTTGGTGATTTGGTTTATTTGAGGCTCCAACTGTACAGACAAACATCCATCAAAAGGAGTGGAGCAGAAAATCTCCAACCTCGATTCTTTGGACCCTAGAGGATCAACAAGAAGGTAGGGGTCGTGGCTTATGAGCTTGATCTTCTATAGGGCAGCAAAATACACAACGTTTTCCATGTGTCATGCTTGAAGAAGGCAATAGGCCAACACATCACTCCAATTGAGGTACTGCCACCCTTACTTGAAGAAGGGCAATTAATACTGACACCAGAGGAGATACTGGAGGTTCGAGAGAAGAATCTAAGGAGGAGAAGCATTAAGGAATACTTAGTCAAATGGAAGGATTTACCTATTGAGGATGCTACTTGGGAGAATGAACAGGTATTACAAGAGACAGGTTTAGAATTGCTTATGGGCAAGCAATTTATAGCAGGGGAGACTCTAATGTCCCCCACCTCTTGATGAAGAGGATTGGAGAGACTCAGTAGTCTAGTCATCCCCATTAGACTATAGTCTCATGCACTATGGGGAAAAGTCAACTAAACTCAACATTATAATATTAAGTTGACTTGGAAAAGGAAAAGTAACTCAATGAAAGAATAGAACACATGAGGGTGAGTTAGGAGTTAACCCCAGGGGTTAACTAACTCAACAGAGAAACATATTGGAGGTATAAAGGAAAGGCAAGGGCGCACCTCTCAGTCACCTTGGATTATTATTGTATTTTGCTTTTGGGCTCTAGAGCACAATAGTTTTGAGGGTTTTGAGAATACAAACCCTAGAGGACAACTCAGTGGTGAAAGATCCCACCTCTCTTGTTCCAAGCTTGGTCTCAGGGATGTAATACTCCACCCACACCATTCTACAACAACTACAGGTACCATCTTCCATCCAGGGCAGCAACAGGGCGTAACTTGGAGGGTTTACAGCATAGGGGGCGCACCATTGATTGAAGGAAGTTTGATCCAAGAGTTTGAGAAGGATTTTGGATATTTGGGCACTTGGGTTTTCTCTGTAGGACCTTGATCATCATTTCTAGTACCTTTTGAGAGAGTTATACTTTCCATTTGATTTCCTAGAGCATTGGCAAGATTTGGAGAGAAGGATGGTGCTATTGGAAATTAGATCTACTCAGTTTGGAGGGGTAAAACTTCATATCTCAGCCCAATACTTCACCAAGGGGTTCTCCTTACCTCGATCTACCATTCCATAGAGTTTTGTGCCATTTGAGGGCTTCCAGCAGCAGGGCCGAACTATTGGACTTTCACAGCTATTCAGGAGAGCGTATCTTCAGCCAGGGGGGGTTTGGACTTGACCCTGGTTTATCTTGTATTGGTCTTCATCTTGTATTCAACCTTTGGAGGCTTATATCTTCTTATCTTGAGCATTTTGTAGTAGCTCATATCCTAGCTAGAGGATCTATCTGATGTTATTCCAGATCTGCAGTCTTATTGTATCAGGTTCTCTCATATTATCTAAATAAAGGTTAGATCTATGTTATTTAGTTCCATATCTGGTGTTTCTTGTTATCTCTTGTATTTCCATATGTTACATCTTCAAATCTATGTTCACATGCTTGATAACTAAATCTACAAACCCTAAAACACAACTCCAAGAGTAAACCTGCAAACAAGCATACACACAACAGTTAACAGTGAGTAGTTAGTGTTCCCAGCGAAAAAATTGGCTTGGGAACATTACATATACCCAGGAGGTCAAACTAGGTTGTGGAGTGGTCAAATTTAGCATATGAAATCAAGGTTTGGAAAGTCAAACTTTGGAAGAATGATCCTAAACATAACCACTCGAATTAGGGTTTTGATATGAGTCAAAAGTTAGATTTCTCATGCAAAATGGACATCCTCCACCAAGCTTCCACATGTCACCCCAGGAGACAATCCACCTGCACAACACTTATCTTGACCCATCACTCTTTCTTCCACTAGAACCAGGAAACCACCCATCACTACATGTCTGGAACCATAACATCCCTGTACTTGCTGTTGACCATCTATTTCGACTAGGGGGTCAACATCATATAGCATGAAGATATGTACCTAGTGGTACAACCAGTTTGAAGACTTTTTGGCTCAACAGGGCAAATTTTTCCCTCGACACGCTTTTCTATGTACTTAGAATGTTCGCTCCCCTGCGTGGGATAATAATGTAATATGCTAGCATGAGTAAATTTTTGTCTAGTTATCTAGGACTTTATCATCAGGGAAGTCCTTTCATCGAGTGTTTTTTTTCCTCAGGTAATTAATCTTGCTTAAGTGCAATTTTAATTATCCTTGAGTTTTTCACTCACATAAATCCTCGGAAGTTGTGAAAGGTGTTCTAATGATTGAGCCCAATGGATGAATAAGGCTTGGAAGTGTTGTAAATGAACATGCTAGACATCCCCTAGAGTCTTGCGGAATTCCATTAAGTTTTGATAGGATTTTTTAAATAATTAAAATTCCTGTAAACTGAGAATTTTTAATTATTTTTGATGTAAAATGTAAAAAAGTGGTCCTTGGGGATTTTGTATAGGGGTATGAGTACTCAAAAAAAATGGTTTATGAACCCCTACACCCTTGGACCAAGTCTCAGCTCATTTGGACAAGTTTTTCTAAGTCATTGTCCATGAGGAGTCAAAGTCCGTAAAAAATCAGCATGTAATTGGCTAAATTAAAATGGTCAAATTTTGTAAAAGTCACTAAAGTCATGAGAGAGAGTGGGAAAAAGATTCCTAATGTTTCTCCTAAGTTGGGAGAGTGATTTTCCACTTAGAATACCCCCCCTTGCTAAGCCAACAACCTAAGATGACCATCTCCTTAGAAGAGGGGCGCCCCCCTTGCTCATGAACTCATGGGAAATAAAAAATATAGCAAGAGGGCTCCCAAAACTTTGGGTTTACCCCCCTTTGACCCTAATATCATTTTTGATGAGTGGGAAAGGTGTTTTCCCCCTTCCCCCTCACCCCTCAAGCCTCACCCACCTCACTAACCCTAAAAGTGCACCCCCCTTGAAGAGACATTCCCCCCTTGGATGTATGACACTTGGAGCTCATCCAAGTGGGGTCTCTCCTCTTCCTCATCTCTAAAAGAAATCCTCTCCTCATTTCATCATCAATTCTTAGAGAAAGTCTATTATGCCAAAATTTCTCCCATTCTTTTTCCTTTCTCTCTCATTCTCTCATTGTAAATCTTGCTACAAGTATTTGTAACAACATTTTGTGGAATATAAAGGAAGCTTTGGAGGATCTATTGTGTGCATTGGGAGTCTTCTTGGTGCTCTTCATGGTGTTCTTGTGAGGTGATATTGTGCATTTTATTTCTTGTATTTTTTTTTGCATTCACTAGTTTAACTTGGAGACCCAATCAAAGTATTTTGCTTGGGAATAATTAGTAGTAGTATTACTATTAGTTTTGTGGTAGTTTATTTTAAGTCGAACAAAGTATTTTGCATGCTTTTTATATGCTCTCACCTCCTTGTGTCTTGTGTAGAAAAATATATACTTATTTGCAGGTCACTAGAAGATTGGAGGAGTGATTTTCAAAGTGGGAAACTCACTCATTCAATCAACCAAAGTTTCCATTGTTTTCCTCCTCTTGTATCCACCATTTTCTTCTCTTTCATAAGCATTCTTTTGCTCTAGAATAATCATTAAAAACTGACCTTTATATTCAGATTTATCTATTTAAATTTATGTTTCATTGGGCTAAAAGAAGTTAACAAGATTCTTGGTGTTTGTAGCATTTTCTAGCAAACATAAGTTGCTGATTTTTATGCAGTTTTTCAACAACAAGGAGGAGGTGCCACTTGTTTTGAGCCCTCAAGGCACTCAAAAGGCATTCTAAAGTTGGGATATCAAATCCCCTTTCATCTTCTTCTTCTAAAGCATTGTAAGCAACCCAAGAGAGTCTCTTGGGCTTGCATTCTCTCAAGTAAATACAAAAATCTGATATTGTTATAATTTAGGAAATATTGCCCACACCTTGCAAAGAGATTGACCGCCATTCTTGCAAAATCGTGAAGGCTAGGCTTAAATTTCTTTTCTTGCATTTATTTCATTACACCCATCTTGGCCAAAACGACTGACTAGTCCTCCACTTGTGCCATTGTTGTGGGGTTGCTCTTTAAATTTCCAAGTCATTTTAATTCTTTTATTATACCCACCTTGGCCAAAACAGTAGGCTCGTCCTCCATTTGTGCCATTATTGTGGGGTTGCTTTTGCTTTCCAAGTCACTTAAATTCTTTTATTATACTCACCTTGGCCAAAATGGTAGGCTTGTCCTTCACTTGTGCCATTGTTTTGGGGTTTCTCTTTAAATTTCCAAGTCATTTAAATTATTGCAAAAGTAATCATATTTTTGCTTTGCCTTTGCCCCATATTCCCTCCCCTTGCCACTTACTGGATCCTGGGTAACTAAGAAAGGGAAAAGGATTGAAGAGTAGTTTAATTAGGCATCCATTCGTTATTGTTTCCACCATCAAAAAGGGTGACTTGGGAGGCTATAAGGGGTGTAAGTCGGGGACGACTTCAAGGCACTGTTATCCCCTAGCCTAGAGATAACTAGGGAGATTATGTCTCGAGGCCCACAAGTCCTAGACATGGAGTACCGAGAGCCATATTGACTTGAGCCTAGCCCTGGAGGGCCCATCTTTCTTCTTCATCGCCTCCACCTTGTCAGCAACAACAACATCCATCCCATCGGCCTGGTCCTTTAGCAGCAGTGGGTCTTGCTCCTGAGGTAATGATTCCGAGTATCATGGTATGTGTCACTCTGATTCTCAAAACATTTGAATACGTGCATTTAATTCTTTTTACTTGTGACGCTTGCTTGGACCTTATGCCTTCCACTTGTCCACACTTGGGGGAATGACAAGATGCCCTAGCAAATTGGTTCTCATAGGGTTTGAGCTGCCACTGGGTGGGTTCATGAAAGGTCATCGTCCATTCCCACCATACTTATCACTTTTCATCTTTTTCCCTCTCATCCATCCTATACATTGGTTCGGGCATTGGGTTTGCCAAGCTAGAAAAGGGTTGTACCTTACCTTGTGGGAAGAAGGGGATAAAGGCCCAGAGGGTAAAAGTAGCTGGCAAAAGATACAAGCCAAAAGAACAAAACCTTCAGTTGCTTTGCCCAGGGATCCCCAAGAAAGCAATAAAAGGCTTCTCAGCAAGAAACATAGGGACCCATAAAATAATAAAATCAAGACCTAGTTGGAGGATATGGGGTTTCATCACGAGCCAACCTATTAGGTCCATGAGCATGTAGCAGTATGACACTACCATTCAGCTGGTCACCACGCCAGGGTAGTGGCTCTTGGTGGCATAGCCAAGAGAAAGGGGGTCTCATCACGAGCCAACATTCTCATCTCCGTGAAATGGTTGTGGGTAACATTGTCACCACTGGTCACCACGCCAGGGCAGTGTCCCCAAACTAGTCTCTTGAAAGAAAAAGCAATAAGATAAAAAAGATAAAAGGCATTGAATGGGCTTGGAAACATTTGCATCCATGACAAGGTGCAGCTCACCCTCTTCAGAGGCACCCACAGGTAAACCATACATTCCCCTGTCATCACTGCACCCATTGCTCAAACATCCCTCACCACCTCATCCACTTACATGGCCTGGATTTGTCTTCACCTGGAATCATCCCACGTCCAATGAGAATTAGCCCAATAGGACCTCCTAACGTCCTCTCCAAACCTGACTTGTAGAATAGCATAACATCTTTGAGCACTTATCTGGGAAAGGGGGGTTTTATGCACATGTTTAGATAACTTGATTATTAGATGTGATTGACATTGCTATGATCCTTGTGACTTATGAGCCCATGGAGGGCGTACTTGTTGTTGTTGCAGGGCCACACCCGACGGACCGGTACACATGGGGAGATAATTAGTTCAGACCTCCATAGGGATAAAATCCCACCAAATGGATGTTGAGACCCCAGCCAGGGGGAAAAGATAGGTCAGAGGCTTGCGCCAGAGAGAGAGGAGGATGTTCCACCAGAGACAGCCTGGTAGGCCTGGACCCAGGGGGGTCTTGCCCTCCTACTATGATGTTGGCCTTGAACGGCCCATGACATCACCTCTGTGACCCTTGACGTCACCAACATTTGATGGACACTTTGGGGGCATTTATGTGCCAAGTGGCACGTGTGGCTTGGTCCAGAGGCCTTGGGAGGCCTAACGTTTTGCTCCTGGAGGCCAACGTTTCACCAGAGAGGCCTAACGTCA
>ML781195.1:233664-245638 GCA_009831015.1 Picea engelmannii | reverse complement strand
CCCTAATGAATTGGCTAATAATCCTAGAAGCCTTGTCGGCTCAAGAAGATAATTTATATTAGGCTATTAGCCTCCAAGAGAAGAAGTCGGCCAGAAATAATAATAATATACTGAACAGACACTATCCAGAAGGAGAAGTCGGCTCCAACAAATCTGGCAGAACTAGTATAAATACAGGGTGCCAGTTCTCATTTGACACATCTCAGAATTGCAGTTTTCTCAGTTGGTGCGCACTGCAATTGCAATTTGGTGCGCAGGTTTGGAGGAGGGTTGCAGGTGCAGCTGCAACAGCAACTAGTTCTCAGTATTGGCTTGGATATCTCTTGGCTAGGATTTGGGACTATCTGATCAGTCTTTTGTGTTGCGCTATCCTTGGGGAGAGATGCGTTGTCCTTTGTTTGGCTATGTAGCCTAGGGTTTGCTTCCAGAGGAATTCTCAGTCAAGGTTAAGGTGCTCGGAGGGAGGCTTTGGCCTGTGGATGGGTGACGAGGGTATCGTCAATGGTAAAACGAGCACACCATCTTCTATATTTTAACATAAATATCCACAAATGAAACAATGGAACTTAACTTAACTTGGAAGTAACTTGCAAATGAGAACCAATGCACAACTTAGGAAAAGAGGAGACTTGGAAGTAAATTACCCAAATAAAGATGGTGTGCAACCTTTAGTGATATATCACTTGAAAGTAGATGTGCCCAACTGAAAAGTAACTTAACTTGCAAGATAGATAAATGCTTGTAAAGTAAAGTGCAAGAAAGTAAAAATACACAACTTAGATTAAGATGAATAAACTTGAAAAGTGAAAGTTGTGTAAGTAAATCTTAGTAAAGCTTTAAACCTTGATCAAACTAGGTGAGAATGCAAGCCTAGACTATGTGTCTACCCCTAAACTCTTACCGCTTTGACCAAAATGATTGTTGGGTGCTCAAGAAGAAGGGCACACAAGGCCCTTTCCTAGCTCCACAGGTCAAACCTGGAATGCTTGGGCGCTCAAGCAGGGGGGACACCTAGTGCCGTGAAGAAGTGCCCAACTTAGCACCCCCTATAGCCTCCACAAGTCACCCTTTTTGATGGTGAAAGTTGTACCAGTTCGGGTGCCTAATTAAACTAGATATGATTACTTCCAAATAACAACAAGTTACTCCCCTAATTAGTCTAGATGTGGTTACTTGCAAATGAGAAAGATATTAACACATTATACAAGTTATACAAGAAATACAAGCCTTACGATATTGCTTGGGTTGGCTAAGCCAAACCTCTTTGCAAGGTGTAGGTAAAATAAATCAATGAAAGTAAAGAGACTTGGAAAGTAAACTAAATACTAAGCAACCTCAACAAAGGCACAAAGAGGAGGACAAGCCTACTAATTTTGTGCCAAAGTGGGTGAATAATTAGATGAATAACTTAAAAGAAAAACAAATAAACCTAGCCTCTCAACCTTGCCTTAAGGACAAGTGGGGCAAAAGAATGAAAGCAAAAAACATAAAATTAATCTATCTTAGCCTTACGATTTTGCATGGATTGGCAAGGTGTAGGCAAATTAATTATTAACAAAACAGAAAATTACTTTTAGATGAGAAGGCAAGCCCAAGAGACTCTCTTGGGCCGCTTACAATGCTGGAAAGAATTCAGAGAAGAAAGGGATTTTGAAACCCCAACTTGGGAGGCTCTTTTGGAGTGTTTTGAGCCCCAAAATGGGCATCACCTCCCCTTGTTCTGGTGAGAACCTGTCCCCTTGTTCTGGTGAGAACCTGCAAAAAACAAGCTAATGCTTGTTGGAAATGCTGCAAAAGTGCTTGAAAATACTCAGAAATTTCTGTTAGTACAAAACATAAATTTATATGTAAAAATCTAAACAGTAAATGTATATTGTTATGCTATTTTCAGAACATAAAATGCCTCAAATCAATAGAGAAAGATGAAGGAATAGAACATAAATTTTTGGAGGCTTATGTTGGCCCAACAAGTAAATTTTCAGGTCTGAAATCTACTTGTTTGAACACCTTGGTGACCTGCAAATGGTGCCAAAACTTGCTACAAACCAGTCAAGAGGTGAGTAGATCTAATAAACAAGTAAAATACTTTACTAGTTCTATTAAAACTACCTCACTAAAACAAATAGAAATACTTCTACTTATTCTACCAAGCAAAATACTTTGCTATGGATCTCTTAAACTAGGCAAGTAAACAAGCAAAAACACTAGAAACAAAGCAATATGACCTCAATAATATTTATATAACATCTAGAAGACTCCCAATGCCAAGATGGTGTTCCTCCAAAGCTTCCTTTATTCATAGAAAATCTACATGCAAATACTTGCAACAAAACTAGAAGAAATGGGAAAGAGAGAGAGAGGAGTTGGAGAAATTTGGGCATAGTGGTGTTGCTCTGAGAATATATGTGAAATGAGGAGGGGTAGGCATTCTTTTATACTTGGGAGAGTAGAGAGACCCTTCTTGGATAAGTTATAAGTGTCACACATCCAAGAGAAATAGACAAAGTCAAGGAAGAGTCACTTTTAGGGTTTTGGTAGTGAGTTAGGGTTTGAGGGGTGAGGGGGAAAGGGGGAAAACACCTTTTCCTATGGTCAAACATGAGGTTAGACACCAAGGGGGGCGAAATTAGGGTTTATGTGGCTTTTTGACTTAAACTTTTTATTTCCCATGTGTCACTTTTAGCTAGGGAACACAACTTTAAGTTGTTGGCTAAGCAAGGGGAGGATCTTCAAGTGGAAAATTACTATTCCAACTTAGTAAAAAGGTTAGGAAACCTTTCCCACTCTCTCTCATGTCTTATTTCCCTTTTTACATTTTTTGACATTTTTACTTAGCCAAATTAAAACAATTAATTGCTGACTCTAGACTGACTTGGACTCCTCATGGTTAATGACCTAGCAAAACTTGTCCAATTGAGCTGAAACTTGGTCCAAGGGTGTAGGGGGTCTCATGCCATTTCTTTTGAATACTCACATCCCTATCAAAATCCCTTAGGACCAAATTTTTACATTTTTACATCAAATTTAATTAAAATTACCATTAATTGGGTAATTTTAAAAATTAAAAAAAACTACTTAGACTCGATAGAATTCCGCAAGACTCTGGAAGATGTCTAGCATGGTCGTTTACAATATTCCTAGACCCTAGTCACCCATTGGGCTCGATCATTAGAACGCCTTTCACCACTTTGGAGGATTATTGTGAGTGAAAAACTCCAGGGTAATTAAAAATTACCTGAGGATAAAAAACACTCGATGAAAGGACTTCCCTAATGATAAAGTCCTAGGTAACTAACTAAAATATGACTCATGTTGACCAATTACATTATTATCCCACGCAAGGGAGCGAACATTCCGATTACAAAAAAGACGTGCCGGGGGCAAAAATTTGCCTTGTAGAACCAGAAAGTATTCAACTTTGTTGCACCAATAGGTACATAGCTTCATGGACTATGGAGTTGACCCCTAGTCGAAATAGGTGGTCAACAAGCATATTGTTGTATTTCCTGCTTTTTCCCTCATAATACATATGAATGAGATGGTGTTTGTCCCTTATTCTATATGCATCGTATATTCTGCTTAAACATTAATTGAATGAAACACACATGCAAAAATCACCAAGCATGTTAAACAATTAACTCAAATGCATCCAGAAACCCCCAATGTATCAGATCAAACAATGGACTTATCGGTTTAGTAGTATTTCCTAGACTAGCCGAATTAGGAACATTACAAAGACCTAATTCTTTTCATTTGGATATAACTCTCACTTGAGAATTACATATTTGGCTGAAACTTGCACCTCTATTGGGCATTTTCTCTATCTCTCTCTCTTGTGCTTGTATTATGGATGCTTATACTTTTCTATTGAAGAAAGAAGTGGTGTACTACCTTCTTGGAGGCTTGTCTCTTGCATGTTGATGGAATATTCTTGGTAGATAAGGGTTTTGCATGCTTTCTATTGGAATTGGTAAGGAATTTTCTGAATATTACTGGAATTTTTTTCTTGTTTCATAGCTATTCTTGTTCTAACCCTTGGAGGAGTATAAGGGCATACACCCACCACCCAGATATATCATAATTGTTTTTGGATAAGTTTTATCAAGTTTGCTAGGAGTAAAAGAGCTTACACCCTCCTAGATTTACCTTGTTAGATTTGCTTGCTCTAGGGAGTAAAAGGGTTTACACCCCTAGAGAAGTAGTAAATATAACTATTACACCCAAGATTCCACAACCCAATAGACTAGGCAGTCATCTACTTGCATTGGAGAAATAAAATCATTGCATTGGAATACGTGAATTTTGAAGATATTGCATTTGTTCAAGTTGGAATAAATTTTATTTGTTATAAGCTTGCTTGAGCCACTAGAATGTCTAGCTTAGCCTTGTGATTCTTTTGCTGCAATTAATTTAATGCAACGGCCATTAGGACTGCAGCAAAACACTCTTAAACTTTCTCTTTGCTCACTAATCTACCATCGAAATTTGCTTACAAGTTGCCATATTAAATTTTCTTGTCATTGGCTATCTATTGAGTGGATTGTTTGTTGATTTTGTGGATAGATATTGCTACTGTAGCAATTGTTTGATACAGCCATAAGGCTTCCCTAATACTTTTCTGATAACTTCATTTAACAACCCTATTTTACCATCAAAGCTTGTGCTTAAGTATTGGAAAATTATCTACATGTTTAGTACTTGATCATCCAACAAATATTTGATGCTTTTGATGGTTAATTCTGCAGTTAACAATTCTTTCTATTGCTGATATATTTATATTTGTTTACTGCTGCAATTTAGGACAACAAGCTTCACTTGCTTGTTCCCTTAATTATTTGGCTTGTATTTTGATCAATTGTCTTGTCTCCGACAGGTTTAACATTATCTTGTAGGTACACAACACTTTGGCAACCTCCCCTTATCAACAAGACTCTTTTCCAAGTCTCTTTCCACTTTCAAACTTGACCTATAGGGGCTTCATTGGTCATTCCATCACTTCCCGTCTCAATCCCCCTTGGGTCACTGGGATTCCCCCCTTGTGGTGACTTGTCATCACTAAAGCGAGGGGAGTATCTATCTAAGGTGACAGTGGGTAGTTACTCTCATAGTTGTCACACTTCTGTGGATTGGGTTGGGCTTTGCCCAATCTACAGATTGTGCCATAACAAATCCCATACTCTACAAATATCCATCGATCTTGAAATACCATGCTCTCGGTGCTTGCTTGAGTCCATACAAGGATTTCTTAAGCCTGCACACATGGGACCCCTTCTCACTTACCTCAAATCCCCGAGGCTTCTCTATGTACACTTCTTCCTCAATGACCCCATTAAGGAACATTGTCTTCACATCCATCTGATATATCCTCCATCCCATAAATGAAACCAAGGACATATCTGCTCTAATGGAAGTGTACCCAGCGACTGGAGCAAATGTCTGCTCATAGTCCACTCCCTCTCTCTGGGAGAACCCTCTCACCACAAACCTCTCTTTGAACTTCTCAATGTTTCCATTTGCAACATGCTTGATCTTGTGGAGCCATTTGGAACTCACAATTGACTTCCCCTCTGGTCTTGGCACTATGTCCCAAACATCATTCTTCATGATGGAGGTGTACTCCTCCACCATGGCATCTTGCCATACATGTTGGTTTGCGGCCTCTTGAAAACTAGAAGCCTCGAAATATAGAATGTTGCTCATCAATGCAATATAGTTTGGAAACTTCTTTGGAGGTCTACTCTCTCTGAATGTGCTCTTAGGAGTCTCAACATGTTCTCGAGCATCACTCAATGTCTGACTGAACCATTGAGGCCTCTTGATAGAAGTGGAAGGGGCTCTTGTCTCCCCCTCTTCACTTGAAGGCTGTTGTACTGCCTTGGAAATCACTGGTGACCTTGGCTCAACCTTCGAAGCTTCCTGCTTCTTATCCTCTGCCACTAGAGTAGGCTCATGAGACTTCCTGGATGCAAAGTCTTCCTCAAACTTTACATCCCCGCTTACTACTAACTTCCTTTGCTTTGGAATATAGACCCCATAAGCCTTTGAAGACTCTTTGTAACCCACAAACAAACCTTTCTTGCTGGAGGGATCCAAATGGTCCTCTTCTCTACTGGTACATGGATATAGACTGGATAATCAAAGATGCAGAAATGACTCATGTCTGGATTCACACCATTGAATGCTGCTCTGGTGTTTTGTCTTCCAAGATCTTATGAGGACATCGGTTCTGGATGTATATTGCTATGTTACATGCCTCTACCCAAAGAAACATTGGCAAGTCCTGGTCATGTATCATGGCCTTAGTATCCCCTATGATCGATCGATTCTTCTCCTTTGCAACCCCATTTTGTTGTGGGTTGTACATAACTATCATTTTCCTCTTGATTCCTGGCTCCTTGCAAAAACCCTCGAACTCCTTGGAGGTATACTCTCCCCCATTGTCCGATCTCAAGACTTTGATCTTCTTCCCTGTTTGGTTTTCAAATAGAGTTTTGAACTCCTGAAACCTAATAAAGACCTCATCCTTGGTCTTTAGGAAGTAGATCCAAGTCTTGCAATATAAATCATCAATAAAGGAAACATAATACATGCTTCTTGTTATTGACGCTACTGAGATCGGTCCACAAATATTTGAATGTACTAGGTCTAAAATCCCCTTAGACCTATGTTCGCTGCTTGGGAAAGCAACCTTGACATGCTTGCCAAGCGTGCACCCTCTTCATACACCATGTTGCTCAATACTAAACTATGGAAGACTTGTGCAGTGTGACTATCTCCCTCAAAATAGGCAATGCCCTATGATGTCGGTACCCCATCCTCTTGTGCCACAACTTGCACAAGTTGTCACTGTTATGCACCAAGGCTCAAATGGGTTCACCCTGCAACTTGTACAAATTACCTTCTCTAACCCCTATTACTTGAGCTATATGCGGGATAGAATCCTTCGAGCTGATGAGGTCTTGTTGGTTCTTGAACTCAACTGCAAAGCCCTTATCTTCCATGACTGAAACTGAAAGAAAATTCTTGCTGAGACCTGGAACAAACAAGAGATCGTCAAAATCTAAAGAATTACCTAACTCGAGTTGGAAGGGAATAATACCAACTCCTACGATTGGGTACTTGGCATAATCACCAAGCTCAACCTGTACTCCTGAGTCTTGCTTCTTCATACTACAACAAACCCGTTGGATTGATGTCATATGTCGAGATGCCCCACTATCCACATATCACGCATTCCTTGAAATTGTGCTGGTAGAAAGGCAAGGTAGCAATGGGAAATATTTCTTGAACTTGGCAACAAACTTGTTCATCTGAGTTTCTGCAGAGGTTGCTACTTGCTTTTGCTGCTGCTTCCCTTTACCCTTCTTCTTTTCTAGATGTTGTGATGCATAATGATCGTGCTTATGACAACTGAAGCACTTGATTTTACTCAAATCCTTCTTTCCTGGATGTGAGGTTGACTCCTCACTCTTTCCCTCACCCTTGCTGGGTCCTTTACCTCTGCTCTTATTTGACTAAACAAATAGAGCTAGGTTCTCTTCACCATCCTTCTTGTCAGCCTTTGACTTCATCCGAGTCTCCTCCTAGATATAATCATCTCAAAGCCTCTCAAAGTTAGGAAGGTTTTATCAAGCGCAAATACCTTTGACAAATGGTTCCCATGAAGTTGTGAATCCATTCAGTGCCATGTTCACTAGCTCTACATATTCAACCTTTTCCCCAACTACTGCAAGTTGATCACGAATTTGTGTGATCTTCATAAGGTAATTGGTGACTGTGTCTGATCTGGTCATCACTATGGATTTGAGTTTGTTCCACAATATTATCTTCCTGTTTATGTTCTAACTCTGGTAGAAACTAACCAGGGCATCGAACATTTCCTTCGTTGTCTTCTTCTAGGATATGTGAGGGATTAGATGATCCTTTATGGAATCCAAGATCATCCCCTTGGCCTTCACTACCCTCTTGTTATGAACTACCAACTCTTGCGGATCTGTAGGCGGAGTAGCAATGTTCTTGTAAAGAACAGTTCTGGTTCTTACTACGAATATCCATCATAAATGGGATAAATAACTGTAATCCATACTAGATAGAAAATATATTGAATAAGAATGTATATAATGAGATGAATAGATAGATAGATAGATTACATTGAAAGGGCCCATATATATATAAACCTAAGGGGCACCTTGATGAGCATTGATGAAAGGTCACGACCTTTAGCTAACAATATTAATTATTAATACTATGATTATTATTATTATATTTTATATATGTTACAGTTCTTGACAATATCCCAAAGATCATTCTCTTCTAGTAAGAGTGTAACCCTCACCTTCCATGATAAGAAATACGAGGCACCATCCAATTTGTCGTCAAACCTGAGGCTCTCTAATGCCATCTTTGAGATCTATTGCACGAACTCCCAAATTTGAAAATAAAATTTTGAAACCCTCTCATTGCAGGTCCTTCCCTGTAGTCGATTTACCGCTGCAAATCTTAGAGAATCTCAATCACAGAAATAAACTCTGATACCATGTGAAAATTATCCTAGCCCTAGGTGACTAAAGTCCTTATGATCTCGATCAAACAAGTAGCATGCTGAATTTAATTAATGCAGAAATAAATTTAAGACCATAACATTAATCACACAATAGTTGGAAATAAAATAGCAGAAGCATAAAAATTAGTTTCACACAACACAGGTAATTACTCCAAAAAACTAGTTTTTCATTCCTTCTCAAAATTTACAAAGAAACCTCCACAAACCGCCCAAAAAACAACACTGCACGGATATCAAAGGACACCTCAAACTGAGCGGGACAACCTACTGGGAGAGTACATCCTGCTGTATGGCCTGTTATCGTGCAGTTTGTAGTTATGATAGTAAATGGATGAAGAGTAGTCAAACTGGCGTAACTGGAACCAATCCCACCCAATGTCACCTCAATGGGATGGTTCTTTTTGTTTAGGGAGGTAAGGCCCAGGGGAGACGTCCCCGGTGACCTGGGGTTTTGAGAAGCAAAGGATTGTAAGACAAAGATGAGTTTTCCCCCTCACAAGTCACCACCGAGTAGATAGTCCGGCTAACAGCCAATAACAAAGTATAACCCAAAAAGAGAGATACACCTGCCTGAGACAAAGCAACAAGAAACTGATATATGCAAGCTTGCTCACTTGGTTAGTACTTCATATAATAATGACTATCTGATACATATATAGGCAATTGAAAATTAAATATTGACGAAGTCAATGTTTATGAAATAGCAATGATAATACACGTCACTTCTTCAATAAATGCTGAGAAAACATGGCATCCAATGTAACAATCAACACTTCATTCAAGTAATGCCATTGAATCAACCATTCAATTGCTCAAAAGTGAAACGTTGGCTGCACAATGATGTTTATAGCAAACGATGACGGCGACATTTAGTTAGTAAGGTTAGTCCTAGGCTAGGGTTAGAATAGTTAGGGTTTCATTCAAAGTATTTGAGAGTGGTTTTGATCATAGTACTCACAGGCTAAGTCTTAGATCAGTGCGTTTCCTAGGGTTAATGGAGTCAAAGGGAGGACGCAAGAGTTGAAGGATCAAGGAAGATAATGCGGCTAAGGACTGGAGGATTAAGCCTTGAGGTGTTGCTACAGCAAGGCCTCAAGGAAAAAAACCCTAGGGGAGAGAGGCTCACTTCGGTGTAGGGGAACTAGGCCTCAGTGCTCTCTCCTCCTTCCTTAGGTTAATGGCAAAACGACTAGCTCTAAAAATGGCTTAAGACTAAGACAAGAGGGTTTACAAGGCAACGTGTTTCTATGGCAAGGCTTTACCAACAAACCCTAGGGGAAAAACGACTCTTCAGGGTGTAGGGGAACTAGGCCTTGAGATGTCTTCTCCTTCTTAGCTCAGAAAAAGGTAAAACGGCTAGCAAGAGAAGATGGGGAAAGAGTGTAACTAAGGCTAGGCTCTTTCTTTCTTCAAATAATGGCTGGAAATTCTTGACGGGGACACGAGACAAGGACCAATGATGTGTGCTTGTCACCTAGGGTTTATTCAACAAATTTATAACAACATATGCAAGAAATAACAATACAACCATTCAATCAAGAAGTTTTTTAGAAATTCACTTACATATCACCAAGAAATAACATAGCAAACCCTAGTTGTAATGCCTTCCATCAAGAAATGCCAAGAAATGCCAATATAGATCCAAAAATGCCTTCCTTCAACAGGTGCGCCTCACAATTTCGGCCAAATAACCTAAGTGTAGCACAAATTTGAGGCCTCACTAATGAGTGAGTGAAAGATGATCCTAAAATGAGAGTGAAAACCCTCGATATATACTATATCAATGACCTAATTTTACTTTTAGGTCATAAAAGGCCGACAAGGCCAAAATACTAAAAATCATACTGTTTTACATTAAATGAAAAATTAAAACCCTAATCAAGCAACAAAAGGACATCATCCCCTTTCTAGGGTGACGTTAGCCCCTTCTAGGGCAAATGCAGCCTCTAGGAGCAAAACGTTAGCCACACATGCCAAACTGCCCTGTCCATCTGCCAAAATGTCCATGAAGCAAGGATGACATCATGGACCTCATGGGTGACGTCGTAGGCCTTCCAAGGCCAACGTTCCACTGAAAAGGGCACAACCCCCCTAGGTCAAGCTCTGCTAGGGTGCCCCTAGTGGAACGTCCTCCTCTTCTCCGGTGCAAAGCCCCTGATCCATATATGTCCTGTCTTTGCCCCCTGATGGGGTCTCAACATCCATCTGATGGGCTCTTTAGCCCCATGGAGGTCCGAACTGATCATCTCCCCATATGTACCGGTCCAAAATGGTACCTGTCCGTCGGGCATGATCCTGCGCATCAACAAATACACCCTCCGTGGGCTCATAAGTCACAGGGATCATAGCAATGTTAATCACATCTCATCATCAATATTATTAAACATGTGCATAAAATCCCTAATACATTAGTTAAAAGCTCAAAGACATTACACGAGCCTACAATACAAGTTTGGAGAAAATGACAGGGCATCCTATTGGGCTAGTGTCCACTGGAAAAGGAAGTTTCCGGAAGAGAGCTCATCTGAGCCATGCAAATGGGTGAGGTGGTCAAGGGATGTCCTGGCAAGTGGGTGTAGGGGAAGCAGAGGATGTAGGGTTCTACCTGTGGGTGCCTTTGTAGAAGGCGAGCTGCACCTGTCCTGGATGCAAATCTTTCCAAGCCCATGCCTTTATTCTTTTATTCTTTATTGATTTTTCTTCAAGAGGCTAATCGGGGGACATTGTCCTGGCGTGGTGACTAGTGGTGACAGTGTTACCCACAAGTACTTTTACAGAAATGAGAAGGCTGACTCATGATGAGACCCCCTTTCCCTTGACTATGCAACCAAGAGTCACTACCCTTGCATGGTAACCAGATGGTGGTAATGTCATACTGCTAGGTACCCATGGACCTAATAGGATGGCTCGTGATGAGACCCCCTATCCTCTGACTAGGTCTTGTTTTGTTATTTTTTACGGGTCCCTCTTGTTTCTTGCTGAGAAGCCTCTTATTTCTTTCTCGGGGATCCCTGGGCGAAGCATCTCGAGGTTTTATTCTTAGGCTTTTATCTTTTGCCAACTTGCTATTACCTTCTTGGCCTTTAGCCCCTTCTTCTCACGAGGTAAGGTGCAATCCTGTAAATAGGTCAACCCATTGCCCAGACAAGTGCAAGGGATAGATGGGCGGGAAGCAAGATGAAAAAGTGGTGTTATGATGGGAGCGGACGATGGATTTTCAGAAGCCCTCCCCAGTGGCAAACAAAAACCTACGGGCACAGGCTTACTAGGGCATCCTGTCAATCCCCCCAGACATGGTCAAGTGGGCAAGCGTAAGATCCAAGCATTTGTTAGAAATAAAAGGAAACAGATGCACATATTCAAAGTTTTTGATGATGAAAGTGACACATACCATGATACCCAGACTCATTA
>ML781195.1:215965-228608 GCA_009831015.1 Picea engelmannii | reverse complement strand
TAAAGTTGTCTTGCATAGTCGAACCATTTAGAAGCTGTAATGTTGTTTTCAGTTTGCACCTTTTTTGGTTGGAGCTCCTTCCAGAATAGTTTGGGGTTATTTTTCCCAAGGAATATTAGTTCTTCTCTCCTCGAAACCATGAAATCATCCTTTTTCTTTCTTACTATCTGCTGGTAAGCTTTGAGCTTTATGTTATCCTTGTCTGATTCCTTCCACCTTCTCCTTGCCTTTTTGCATTCCTTGTCAAACCAAGCATTAACCGGAAAACAATTTGTTTCAGACTTCTTAATTTTTGCTCTTTTGCACTCAGCAAGTGCACTTTGAATGGAGCCATTTTGGCTTACCCTTGACCATCATTTATGATCACGACTCTAATTTCTTAGTGACTTCAGAAATATTTGTCAAGAGCAAGACAACGCTTCTTCTTTTGTGCAGAACTTGGCCAAGATCCACAACAGGGTTCAAGACATCCTACATCAGACATGGGTCGAATATAAGGCACTTCATGATCAACATCAAGTTGTTCTACATTTTAAGGTTGGTGATAGAGTATGGCTGCATTTGGATAAACAGTGTGTCAAAAAACAGCATCATCACGAGCTCAAGCCCATTAGGTATAGTCTTTACACCATCATACAATGAATGGGTCCTAATGCCTTCAAGCTGGACCTCCAACCTCAGCTTGGCATCCATAATGTGGTGATATCAACCAGCGGAAGTTGTATGAACCACCGCGCTCAGAGGAATCAGTTCCAGTCACACATCTGGAGGCCACAACTCCAAATTTTCAGCCTCTCATTCCTGAAGATACACTTCTCGATGTCTGCACCATATCCTCTAGGCGTTGTCAAACTACTACTTGGTGGGTTGCAAAGGTACTTTGCCCACTCAAACCAAGTGGCTGTCCCAGTCAACATTTGAGTAGCTTTCCCCATCTTTAGCAGAAATTGGGAAGGATTTCCTCTCAGCAGGGAGGAACTGATGAGACATGGGTTACATGTATTATATTTGTACTTTGTCCCTATCTCTTTTGGGTGACTTAATTTAAATTGACCACTCACCCACTTTATTGTATTTTATTGTAGACATGGTCAACCTGGATCACTCTCCCCGCAATTTCGTATTCTATATATAGTAATAGAAATGAGTATACAGCATGTGTACAGTTCTGGCAATCTCCTCTAATATTTGCAGGCTTGCTCTTTTTTGTTCTCGTGTGTGAGTATTTGTATTGTTGGTATTGTGCTCATCACATACGAAGCCACCAAGGGGCCTGGAGATGCACTCCAAGAAAGGCCAGAATTACATGGGTAGACCTGGGAACTCTACTGACACAAAGAAGCAGAGCTGAGCATTCTCCTTAACAGAGACATCCTCATATCAACGGGAAAAAACAAGGGTCTTTCTACAAACCCAAAGACCACTGGACATACTTTCATTGCAGACAGTCTTACTCGGGAAATAAAATATAAAAATGCCTTTGGTGAAGTTTCAAGTGTTCTGGCAGTGCCAACTGTGAGGCTTCCACACCTTCGTCCATGGCCTCTTGCAGAATGTAACCCATGAGATACCCAAGCAGTGTGGCATGTGCTGCTGATATTCATTGCAGATAACTTCATATTCAGATACTGAAATATCTACTGGAGTTTTATCAGGGCCTGACTCATTACTTCGTGGAAGATTTTTCAGAACAAACTTTTGAGGCCTCTTTGGCAGAACCATTGCTGGGCACTTCACGAAACACAGGCATATCACTGGGAGCAACAGGCACAATCACATGGTTAACATTAGCATTAACATTAGAGATATCAGGCTCCTATAGCCATAAAGGGCTCTCAGAAGCCCTATGGGAGGGAAGCCAGGCTACACAAGGCCAACACAATCCAGTGAGCAGAAAGGACAAATAGCAAATGCAAGGCAAGGAGCAAAGGAGCGCATGCAACCACAAAAACCTTAAAACCTCAAGCTCCTCTCTTCTTGGCCTCTGTCAAAATTATTTTTATAATTCAGTGAATGCCAACAATGAATTTAAATATGGAACGAAACCAAAACCCTGCAAATTATCCCACTTACAAATATCAATGTAAAATTTCTTTTGCTCTTTTGCTTGTGCCATGTAGCTATCAATGGTTAGCTGGGTAAAATGTTCCATGTAATTCCTGAAGCTATATATTTTGTTCTTCCAGTACACTCTTGTGACTCTAAAACTACATCTAAACTTCTGTCATTTGTGAGGGGAAACAATATTGTCATTTGACTTGTAGAAATGATGAGGGATAATATTTCAAATTGCAGGCAAGGTGTGTAGAAGTGCTGCTGGAAGCAGGTGCTTTAGTTGATCCTCTCGATAAGAACAACAACACTCCTCTTCATTATGCTTCTGGTTATGGACAATACGAATGTGCTGAACTTCTACTCAAGGGAGGAGCTGCAGTGTAAGTTTTTCCATCTTTCTCTTTTGATTGTTAGTCTGCCTAATTTCTAATTTGTCTTTGCAAGAAACCAGAGCAATGACTAGAAGCATGCAAAAGGTCTTCGATGAGCCCACTATAGTGGGCTTCTACTACAGGCAAAGAGGATGAAGCAGCACTTGCAAGGAACAATTGTTCATATTGTTTGGCTATTGCTCAGATCGTTTTTGACTGTTTAGCATAGAGCTGAGCTTTATTGATTTTGTATTGACAGAACTCTGGTGAATTTGGAAGGGAAAACACCAATGGATGTCGCAAAGCTTAATAAGCGCATGCAAGTCATAAGGTTGCTTGAGAAAAATGCATTTTGTAGTTGATGTAAGGTGCTCACGAGAAATATGGCAGGTAACATAAAGAATAATATGGCCAATTTGAGCATTTTTCTGTTAGTTAAGATGTGTTGATGCTATTCCAGTAGGCTGGGATCAAACTTGCTACTTTTGATCTATCACTCTAAGTATCTGTTGTTGTTTACATTAGAAGTTTGTGTTGCTTGTTTTAACTTGTTTTAAGAGTTTTCTCCTGCACGTGCATCATCTAAAAGTGCAGTTGCACTTTGTAATTTACAACAACAACTATTTATATCTATGCTCTAGAAAAGCATGCAGGTTTCTAAGTTGGCTTCTAAATTTTATAAATGTACAGCATTGAAAACTTTGAAAGATTGGGTTCTCTCCTTAATATAATTTTATTCAAGAACCTTAGAATTTGAAAAATTTACTTCATGAACTTTATCTTCTGGTCTTCATTATGCAAATGCCTTCCATTTTATAAAACATGGGTTTTGAAAAATATTTTCTTCCGCATTTTAAACATTTTAAACATGGAGGATGTAAATGGCTTTGGAAGGCATAATTATGAAGCATGGAGGATGTAAATGACTTTGGAAGGCATGATTATGAAGCATTTTCAAACATAAGTTGTAGTACCAGGGAAATTTCTGAGGATCCATACTTATCCGTTGAAGTGTAGAAACCTTGACGTGTTTTACTCAGCTCTTGCGAGCGAGAGTGCAAAGCAGTAAGCAGAAGCGGGAAGCATCAATTTCCAAAAGACTCCAAGAGCAAAGTGTATATATATATATATATATATATATATATATATATATTCAAATAAAGCACGCATAATGGTGAATTAGGTGCAGAAAATATGAAAACATTAATCTTTCTAGCAGATTAATGATAACCATTAAAGCATCAACCATTTAGTACACAAATAACATCAAAGATCTAGCACTTATAGCATTGTCATCAAATGATCAACCATAACATCAACCTTCAAGTTTCAATAGATAACTTTTGTCATCAACAAACCGTAAGAGATGACATCAACTAGGAAATGAAATAGGGCATCGAGACCAAAGAGTTGTAATATGCAATCAGCAATGAAAACTTCAATTGTCATATAATGTTTACAAAACAAGCACAAGGAGACACAAAGATTTATCCTGGGAAAACCCCAAGCCCGGGGAAAAACCCAGCCAACCTTTCTTAGATAGATTCTTTCTGATAATACAATCCAACCATGAACAAGCTCTTCTTCACAAGAGAAAAACTGATAATGAAGAAACCTTGATATAATAACTTATCTCTTTCTCCTTGTCAAACCTTAGTAGGTTCAGACAACTGCAGCTGCAACACCACACAAGGCTAGCGTACCTCTCCCAGAGATAGCGCACAAGAGAAACCACCAAGAATAACGAAGAACCCCAGATGTTGCAGTCACTGCGTCTTTTCCTTGCCTCAGACTTGTGCCTCCTTCTTGAGTGAGGTGGCTGAGTGAGTGAGTGAAAAAATGAGCAAGATGTCACCTTATTTATAGTCTTTAAGTCACTTTAGCTGGTGTCGACTTCTCTTTTGGGAAGTTTTATTTCCCCTTTATCTTTTCCTTTGGGCCAACTTCTCTTCCTGGGAATTCCATTTCCGCTTTATTCTTTTCATGTGGGCCGACTTCGCTTCTGGGGTGTTCTTCAATTGTTCAATGGTATTTGTTGCCGTCCTTATACACACCTACAAGTATGGAGAAGTCTCCAACCCACTTGGTGTGTCCTTGGAGGCACAATGCCTAAGTCCAAACCCAGTGTCACCTCGACTTGGACTTCTTCCGTCTAGGCTCACTCCTAGGGAAGCCAAGGGGGGTAGACCCTACTTACTATATAAGTTGATTAATGTGATCTAGGAGTTAATTTTAGTTTATTAAGTTGGGGGGAGACTAACCTATATGACAAGCAACAATGAAAATGCAAAGCTTTAATGACAAACAAACCTTTCCCTACAAGCACAACTAAGACTAGTGCCTAAAGATTGGGTAAAGGGGGTCAATTAAGTTTATACAACAAAAAAAAAAAGAATAATTAAATGATCTAATTACAATGAAATAAGAATATAACTTTACACTTGAGATAATTACAAGATGAAATATACAAGGATAAACTCACAATGAAACTAGCAAATTAGATAATTGCACAATATAGACAAAAGAACTAAAGAATAATTAGATCCAATATACAATGAACATGAGATATCCACACATGAAAGATGTAACTTGAAAGTAACTTGGAAATAATCTGTCAATGAAGCTAGTGCGCAACTTGTGAAGCAAGAAGGAACTTGAAAGTAAATTTCCCAATAAAGGATAATGCACAACTTCAGATAGTAACTTGACTTGCAAAAGGGAAAATGCTTGTAAAGTAAATTGCATGAAAGTAAAACAACACAAATTGTATTAAGATGTTTAGAACTGAAAAGTAAAAGTTGTGTAAGTAAATTTTAGAAGAGTTTTAATCCTTAGTTAAACTAGGTGAGTATACAAGCCTAGACTATGTGTATACCCCTAAACTCTTACTGCTTTGACCAAAATGATTGTTGGGTGCTCAAGAAAAAGGGCAACCAAGGCCCTTCCCTAGCTCCACAGGTCAACCCAGAATGCTTGGGCGCTCAAGCAAGGGGGACACCTAGTGCCGTGAAGTCGTCCCCGACTTAGTACCCCCTGTAGCCTCCACAAGTCACCATTTTTTATGGTGAAAGTTGTACCAGTTGTGGGTGCCTAGTTAAACTAGATATGATTACTTTCCCAAATTAAAAGTTACTCAAGTTGTTAGCAAATTATACAAATTATATAATTTATACAAGCCTTATGATATTGCATGGATTGGCTAAACCAAATCACTTTGCAAGGTGTAGGAAAAATAAATCAAAGAAAAATAAAATGACTTGAAAGCAAAGAGATTGCACCTAGCCACACAACCTTGCCTTAAGGACAAGTGGGGCAAAAGAATTAAAGCAAAAACAAAAAAAAATCTATCTAGCCTTACAATATTGCATGGGTTGGCAAAGCCAAACCACTTTGCAAGGTGTAGGCAATTAAATTATTAACAAAAACAGAAAATTACTTTTATAGAAGAAGGAAATCCCAAGAGACTTTATTGGGCTGCTTACAAAGCTTGGAAAATCAGAGAAAATGAGAGGGTTTTGAAACTCCAACTTGGGAGGTTATTTTGGGTTGTTTTGAGGCCCAAAATGGTCAACACCTCCCCTTGTTTTGGCGAGAACCTACAAAAAAAAACAAACTAATGCTTGCTGGAAATGCTGCAAAAAGACTTGAAAATGCTTGGCAATTTCTGTTAGTATAAAACAAAAATTATATGTAAAAATATGAACAACAAATGTATATTTTTATGCTAAAATTAGAACTAAAAATGCCTCAAATCAATAGAGAAAGATGAAGAAAATGAACATAAAATTTTAGAGGCTAATGTTGGCCCAACAAATGTTTTCTAGATCTAAAATCTACTTGTTTAAGCACCTTGGTGACCTGCAAATGGTGCCAAACTTGCTACAAAACCAGTCAAGAGGTGAGTAGATCTAATAAACAAGTAAAATACTTTACTAGTTCTATTAAAACCACTTCACTAAAACAAATAGAAATACTTCTACTTATTTAACCAATTAAAATACTTTTCTTTAGATACCTTAATCTAGGATAAACAACAAGAAAACACAAGAACAATACAATATCACCTCATTAAAAATARCATAGCATCAAGAAGACTCCCAATGCCATGATGGTGTTCCTCCAAAGCTTCCTTTATTCATAAAAATTCTGCATGCAAATACTTGTAGCAAAACTAGAAGAAATGGGAAAGAGAGAGAGAGAGATGAGTGGGAGAGATTTGAGCATAGTGGTATTGCTCTGAGAAAAGATATGAAAATGAGAGGGGGTAGGCATTCTTTTATACTTGGGAGAGATGAAAGTCTTCCCTTGGATGAGCTCCAAGTATCACACATCCAAAAAGAAAGACATAGTCAAGAAAGAGACACTTTTAGGGTTTTGGTAGTGAGTTAGGGTTTGAGGGGTAAGGTGTAAAGGGGGAAAACACCTTTTCCTATGGTCAAACATTAAGCTAAACACCAAGGAGATAGAATTTAGGGTTTAGGTGGTTTTTTTTCACTTAAATGTTTTAATTCTCACATGTCAATTAGCAAGGGGGTTGCACCTTTAGCTAGGGAGTACTACTTTAAGTTGTTGGCTAATAAATGGGGGGTTGATTAAGTTAGAAAATTGTTTTTCTAACTTAGGAAAAAGGTTAGGAAACATTTCCCACTCTTTCTCATGTCTTATTTCTCTTTTTACAAATTTTGGCATTTTTACTTAGCCAAATTAAAACAATTAATTGCTGACTCTAGATTGACTTGTACTTCTCATGGATAAACACCTAGCAAAACTTGTCCAATTGAGGTGAAACTTGGTCCAAGGATGTAGGGGGTCTCATGCCATTTTGTTTGAGTACTCACACCCCTATCAAAATCCCCTAGGACCAAATTTTTACATTTTTATATCAAATTTAATTAAATTACCATTAAATGAGTAATTTTGATAAATTAAAAAAAAACTACTTAGACTTGACAGAATTCCACAAGACTCTAGGAGATGTCTAGCATGGTCATTCACAATATTCCTAGACCCTAGTCACCCATTGGGATTGATCATTAGAACACCTTTCATCACTTTGGAGGATTATTGTGAGTGAAAAACTCAAGGGTAATTAAAATGGCTGGTTAGGCCAGATTAATTACTTGAGGATAAAACTCGATGAAAGGACTTCCCTAATGATAAATTCATAGGTAACTAACCTAACATATGACTCATGCTGACTCATTACATTATTATCCCACATAGGGGAACATACATTCTGATTACAAAAAGACGGGCTAGGGGCAAAAATGCTTTGTAGAACCATAAAGTTTTCAAACTTTGTTGCACCATTAGGTGCATAGCTTCATAATACATGGAGTTGACCCCTAGTCGAAATAGGTGGTCAACAATCTTCCTTTGACTTCTAGAATCTTCTTCTTCTCTAAGAAAGGTTGTCCAAGAGGGAATACCTCCCGCTGCTACCAAAACGCCAACACTCCCTCTTAGCTAGGGAGACATTCTTCCAAGATGTTTTCTTCTAGTAGTCCCAATCACACCCATACATTTCACATGGCATGGGAAAGACTACCACCATAGTCTCATGACTATGTTGCAAGCATCTAGTAGCCCTAAGGCTACCACCATAGTCTCACAACTACATTATGAGCATCTAGTAGTACAAGACTATCGCCATAGTCTCACGACTACGCCACCATAATCTTACGACTATGTTATGATCATCCAGTAGTACAAAACTACCGCCATAGTCTCACGACTACCTATGATGTTTTTCCTCTCCTGGTAGTCCCAATCACACCCATCCACTTCACATGGTATGGGAAAGACTACTACCATATCCCTAAGGATACGCCATGGTCCCATTCACACCTAGCCACTTCACATGGCGTAGGAAAGACCATGCTACAAGTCCCATTCATACCTAGCCACTTCACATGGTGTAGGAAAGACTTATACTAGGCTACATTTTACTCCCTCAGTCACTTCACATGACTAATCTAGGAAACCATTGGCCAGAGGGAGAGCCCGCTAGAGGAGAAACATCACATCTCATAAACTCTTGTGTTCTTGTGCATGGTTATTCTTCTTGTGATCTTGGTTACTGCAGCTATTGTGCATGATATTTTTGCATTGTTTATGGTTCAAGTACATACTAAATTGAAATAAACTACATGTGCATGAGATAAGCATTAAAATTCAACATGGTATTAGAGCAGAGTTCCTGAAGAGCCATTGCACAAGCCATTAAAAATCCGACCGCCACCTTCTTGCTGCAACTGCAAAACTGACCCTCTTTTTTTTGCTAGTTTTTTCACCTTCCACTTCAGCGTTGGGCCTAATTGTTTCACAGTTGTGTATGACCTCCTTCAGCGCAACTCCTTCTACTCTCAGATTGCAAATCGGAAATTTTTTTATTTTTGGCCCCTAGGGTTTCTAGGGTTTTTGCAGAATTTTGGCCTCTAGGGTTTCTGCAGTTCATTTAAGGATTTTTGCATCTCACCAGAGTTCTTCTGACTTTCAAAGGCTTATTGTTGGCAATCATAAGTCCAACGAAACCTAGGGTTTCTAGCCTAGCCTAACCGTTAGGGTTTGTGAAGAATCTGCAAGCCATGAGGAACCAAAATTTGGTGGAAGATAAGCTTGATTGAAGAAGCAACTTCAACTCCTGGAAGTCAAGATTACACATCACTCTAGAAGAGGATGATCTATTGAGTTTGATAGAAAAGACCCTACCAGAAACAACAACCGATGAAGAGAATGTTGATTGGAAGGCAGATGATGTCAAAGCAAGGAAGATAATGATCTATGCAGTGAGAGATCATCTTCTACCTCACATATCTACCCTGAAGACAACTTATGAACTATATGATGCATTAAAGAATATGTTTGAGAGCAACAACACAAACAAAGCTCTTACATTGAAGCACCAGATTCAAAATATCAAGATGATGAAAGTTGACACCATTTCTACCTTCTTCATGAAGATTTTAGAGATCAGAGATCATCTAGGTGCCATTGGAGAAACAAAAACAAACCAAGAACTTTTCATGATTACTCTCAATGCTCTTCCAAGACATTGGGAACCATTTCTTCAAAGTATCAGTGGAAGAGCATATCTACCTCAGTTTGATCGTCTATGGACAAACTGCACTCAGGAGGAAACCAGATTTAGAGCCAGAGGACTGCAAGACTCCCATCATGATGACAATCAAGCTCTTACTTCTCATGCAAAGAGAGGCAGAAGAAACATAATAAGTTTTGGAAAAGCATTCAAAGACAAGAAAAATTCAGTAGCTCTAGGTCATGAACATAGAAAAGACATTTCAAGGATTCAATGTTTCAGATGTGACAAGTATGGACACATTGCGAGAGATTGTCCTACCAGGAAGAAAGGAAGACAACATGCATCCACTGTCGATGTTGATCCAAAACCACATCAGAGAGATGAATACATAAAATATGAAACATTCTTCTTCATATCAATACTTTCAGGTATGATTCCTACATATAGTGATATTTGGTTGATTGACAGAGGTGCTTCCAGAGACATGATTGGATATAAAGAACATCTTATAGACTTTGTAGAGAAAGAGTCTCGTCTACATGTTGTGCTTGGTAATAATGCCAGATATACTATGAAGGGAGTTGGAACTTTTTCTTTCCAACTAGATTCTGATATACCTCTTCAATTAAGTGAGGTACTATATGTACTTGGAATGAAAAGGAGCCTTGTCTCTGTTTCTTCCTTAGAGGATAAAGGCTACAAGGTCACTTTCTTTGAAGGAAAAGTTCTTGCATGGCACAAGAACTCACACATGGATTCTGCCTAGGTGATAGGTGTTCGAGAAAACAGTTTGTACAAATTGATTGTCCGACCAATCCAGGCCTTGTTAAATGATACTATCAGCTTGAACAAGCTATGACATACAAGACTTGCTCATTTACATTATAGATCCCTTCTCGCTCTGGGGAAGATGGTGACATTGCTTCTAGAGATACATATTGAGCATGATGGTGTTTGCAGAGGTTGTGCTCTTGGCAAGAATGCCAAGTGGTCCTTTTCAAGCAGTGACAATAGATCCAAGGGGATCTTGGACTTGATACATGCAGATGTTTGTGGACCCATGACTCTTGCTTCCTTGAATGGATATTTGTACTATTTGCTCTTCATCATTGATCACTCTCGGAAGACTTGGATTTACTTCTTGAAGACTTAATTGGACATGAGATGGTTTCCACTGTTATCCATTGCGATAACCAGATTTGTGTGAAGCTCTCCGAGAATCGTGTGTTTCATGATAAATCGAAACACATTGAGATCAAATGCCATTACATTAGAGGTATAGTGTAGAGAAAAGTAGTACATGTGCAATACATTTCTACACACGAGCAAGTTGTAGATATCTTCACCAAACCGCTTGCCAGGAGGAAGTTCAATTACTTCTGTGAGAGACTTGGCCTGGTGGAGAATGCCTCCCTAGTCGAGAGGGAGTGTTGTTGATTGTAGCTTCATGAGACATTCTTCAGATCGTTCTCCTCTGGACTGAGTTGAGACATTTGTGAGAAATCCCATGTGATGGGTGTGTCATACTCCTTTGGACTGAGTTGAGATGATGTGTGGTCTCCTGTTGTGCTCCTATGGACTGAGTTGAGACGACTTGAGATGGTCTCCTATTAGAATCCTATGGACTTAGTTGAGTCGACTTGAGATGGCTCTCCAGATGGTACTCCTATAGACTTAGTTGAGTTAATCTGTTGAGAGTGACATCCCTGTGGGTGAGCACAGGTGAACATGTCCCTTGTGGCTGAGCACTAGAGGATGTGGGAGATCCTTGCTATATTGTCTAAGAGTAATATTTGTTGTAACCCTAATTTGTGTTGTAAAGGGTACAAGTTGACCCGACCATGTAAAAGTTAATTAATATTGTGTAAAGATTAATTATATTTTTTAGTTTTACAGGTCGGCCGTATTGTGCCAATAGACACACCTATTGTTGTGTTAGTTCTTGTATATATAAGTGAGTAGATCCCCATTTTGGATCACTCACACACACTTCATTGTAACCTTCTCTCAAGCTAAGTGTACGGCTGAAGTGCACACTTCTCGTAGGCGCAAGTTTCAAGGTCATAGAGCACCCTCTTGTGTGCTCTAGGGTTCATGGTGTGGGGGATCTTCTCTTGACTCTATAGCAAAGGATTGTTGGGTTTTTCCCAGGATAAACTCTTGTGTTCTTGTACATGGTTATTCTTCTTATGATCTTGGTTACTGCAACTATTGTGTATGGTATTGCTGCATTGTTTATGATTCAAGTACATGCTAAATTGAAATAAACTACATGTGCATGAGCTAAGCATCAAAATTCAACATTGTTCCCACCCTACCTAAAGAATTTTGTACTAGTATTTTTTGATGACATCCTCATATACAGTACAACTTGGAACATCTTAAGAATTTGGAACAAGTACTCTCTCATTTGGAAGAAAACCAATTTTATGGAAAAATGTCAAAATGCACATTTGGAAAAGAAGTAGATTATTTGGGTCATGTGTGTAAGTTTTAATCCTTTTACAATAATGCAATGCACACACAGATTCTTAACAAAGAAAAGAAAACAATTGCAATCACACATATACACAAAGATTTACCCTGGAAACCCAACCGAGAAAACCAACAACGTGTTTTAGAGTTGCACTTCTAATTATATTCATAAAAATACAACTTCATTGTTTAAAATACAATATATAGGATCCTGTGGCATCCAAAAAACCCCTAATCCATTGACCCAGATTATATTACAACCTTAATTCATTAATCAGAATTAGAAAACCATGGGTTGAAATACCATGCACCACTAAACTGCGAAAGGAGAAAGACCACCCAAAATTTTGGTGAATAAACCCCCATTTTTTTTTCAAGGGATTTTCCCCCGAAACCCATAATAGGGGTACCCATAGTCATGCAAAGAATATAACACAAACCCGACATTCTCCCACTTGTTGTTTTCTTTTCATACAAGGGTTACAGACTTTCATGATCAACAATCCAAGGCATAAATGCCCATTGATTCTCTACACCAAGAGAACTTCTCCGTACTCACAGACTTTTTTAATGAATCTACAACATTCTCCAAAGTGTCCACCTTCATCAACACCACCTTCTTCTCTTCAACCATGCCTATGAAAAAATGATACTAAACATTGATATGCTTTGTCTTAGAATGATAAGTTGGGTTCCTCTC
>ML781195.1:188698-205461 GCA_009831015.1 Picea engelmannii | reverse complement strand
CCCATTTATGTTTTATTAGCAGTGTTGCCAAGTAAAATGGTGATCTAGGTGGTAGTTAAGGCCTTTTTATAATAGCCCCTGAATTTAGAAGTTTCAGGTCAAATCTGAAAATCACATGGTTTGATCCTTTCCCAGTTGATGTTTTTAGGGTCCATATCACTTTTCACATTATATAGCTCAACCATAGCTTCCCAATAATCTATTTTGCATCCCAATCAAAGTTTGGAGTGAAAAGTTAACAATCCTAGCAAATCAACTGTTGCAACTAAAACTTGGGGCACTCAACTCTTGGCCTTCCACCTGCTTTGTCCTTGGTCTTTCCATATTATTTTCCTTTTATTTTATGTTGTATATGTTAATGAATAAGGGCATCAACCTCTTGCATGAGGCTTTTGGCTAATGGGAGCAGGATGCATCTCTTCTTAGAGATTGCTACCACCAATGTACACAACCAATAGAGAATAAAATTTATGTCCACTACAACATTATTGTGTTTTATTTCTACAATTGTCTTTAATCATTTCATTCACTATTATACACATTACGTTTCTGAAAAATAATGTCTCCACCAGATTCCCTCCATAATCTAGATAACGATGTGATTAGAAATTAATGCAACTATGAAAGGTAGAAATTTAGAATCTATTTTCTACAAAAGGATACAAATCAAAGATTCGCTTCTCACTTCAAACAAATATATAAGAAGTAAAGGACATATATTTACCTCTTGATTTCGCAACACTCCTCAATTTCCCCCCAAAGATGGCACTTAATTCTGAATCCATAAAAGTTTGTGTTCTAATTATTTCAGTTCGATTCTTAGGGACAACAATCTCCCAATCATCATTGCCATTAACTGTAACCAATGAAATTTTGTTTCCACCAGAGCCATTTAGGTCACTACCTTCCAGTTTAAGTAGTTCATTGTGCAACTTATCCATAACAAAACTAAGAAATTCTTGAGCATCTTCTTGCATGGGCCTTCCTAAAGGTATGAGACGTTGGTCAAGACTAAAGGTTTTAAATACAACATCAAACATGGTTGGATAAAAATACCTTCCCACCTCAATCCCTCCTACTTCCTTTACATTCTTTTTCATATCTTTGTCAATATTTTAGCTTATAAATTCAATTTGGGTGATGTTGGGCACTTTGAAAACCAAGAAACTTTTGTTGGGCTACCTGGTAATTCTATGGGCCATGACATTTTTCTCTTGGGTAAGGAGGAACACGTAGATTTCCCAATTTTCTTTTAAACAATCCAATCCAAGCCATATGCTAGTGTTGTAGCAATTGGTTCATTAAAAATTTAATGCTACCTCCACACTAACAATATTACTAGTGTGTCATATTCAGAAAGGAAGATTCAGAAAGGAAAATAACAGTAGTTGATGAGCCAGGATGGCATATTGAATACAATACAATGAGTGTTGCACATTTAGGTTATTGTTTTTGATGTTCATGGTGGAGGGGTGGATCTTATATTTCCCATCATGAAAATGAGATAGCTCAAATCTCTATTGCTTGTAATGACAACATTGTGCCTTACTGGATTCATAATGGATTTGTAACAGTTGGTGCTGAGACTATGTATGAATCTTTACGAAACTATGCCACACTTCACTTTGAAGGACTGTGAATACTGTCTGTGGTTTTCAAAATCAAGTTGAGGAAGTCCTATAAGAACCAAAGACATTGGAAAATGTTGTAAAGATTGCAGAAAGGTATATGTAATAAGTTTCCATCTGATTTAAATGCAAAGGATTATGTAATGGACACAACAACAATGATTTGCAGTATAAGCTAGGTATAGACATAAATACCCCTCAGTTTGATGCAGGTAGATTAAGCTTCAGAAGATGTTGAGCATGCATTAGTAAACATTGTGGAATGATACTTTTATTTTGAAGCAAGATGCAATGAAGAGGGCTATTTAAGAAATTCATTGAATTTTTTTTGGAATTATGTTTATATGTTGTATAAGTTTGACTATAACAATGACCAAACTAGGATCCATCCCTTTTCTTTGCATCTGACAAGGAGTTTCAGGGCATCCCCGACATGCCAATTTTGGGCTTATATAACAATGTCTGCCTTTCACAACAATATGCTTCTTTGGAGGATTTCATCAAACACTTGGATTGAAAAATCATATTCACAATGGAATCTGTTAGCACTCCTTTGTTTCCCAAGGCTGAGAAAAGAAACCAAAGAGGTAACCACAGACCAATCTTTAGGATTGAGTAGCTAGCCCTACCAATCTAGAGAGGGCTCTCTCATTTAGATCAACCAACTAAATGGCTGAATGAAGAAGATGTTAGGCTAGGTATTAAGATCACTAATGGATAATTTGATTTGTTGGAGATGAGAAAAGAGATGGAGTCATCTTTTCAAATAGGTCACTGTTTTTATGAAACCCTAATGAACCAGAAACAAGGATGAAATTGTGGCAAAGGAAAGATAGAAGTAAACATTGGTATGCTGATGATTTGGTTGTATTATAGTGGTGATGTAAAGAAAAGGAAAGTGTAAACTGAGCATCAATTGCATATGAGTTCAATTTACAAGTTGAAGGTGTAAACAAAAATGGTCAACTTAAAACAATACAGAGAATAAGACTGAGTTCTGTAAATCACTTCTTAAGTTGAGCATGAAGACAATTACAGTATGGAGATCATAAAATCTATCATATACAGTAGAGAAACATTACACACTTGAAGAAAAAGACTCATACCAATGATCAAATCAAAAGAATCTCTTCACAAGTCTGCAAACTATCTCTGTGTTCAATTTAGGAAAAGTATAGGCATATGCCGCTCCTTGGTTCTCAAAATATCAGACATACCACCTCTAATACATTTCATTACATTCATATATAATGAAAAAAAGTCGAAATCCTCCTAAGGGGTCGAATTCTACTCCAAAAATTCAAATACATGCATCTATCCTATCATTGCTAAAACCTAGGAGGAATTAGAATTGATTTTCCTCCTTTTCCTAAACTACTTGAGCTTATCCTTTAAAGCATCCAATACATGAATTCGACCTTATCAACTTGAAATTACATTTACCAAGCCTTAATAAACTTTTTTTTTACCATTTACATTCACCAAATTACCATTTGACTATTTACATGGAGTAAAATATTTGCTACATAGAAGCACAACGAATCTGCCAGAAGCACAACGAAAAATAGGGGTCAAAGAGGAGATGATATCTCTTTAACCCTAATACCTGTGTATAAAATGAAAGATGTTTTTGTATATGAATATGTTTTGGAAATAAACCTCTTTTGGTTTCCCAAAATTCTACTCCAGTTGATCATAATATTCTCTGCAAAAATATGACTAAAACATGCCTTTGCGCATTCAAAAAAATAGGTTGTAAATACGTGAATGGATCTCTCACCCTGTAACACCTGTGTAAAAAGTGATATAGGTTATTGTATTTTTTCCTCTTATGAACAAAAAACTCCTCCAGTTTTCAAATATTCATCTATGATGGGCCACAATCGGCTCTGCAAACAAGTGACTAAAAAAAGAAAAACTCTGATGTTTTTGCACAATCAAAGTGCAGTCAAGTGTCAAATTTGGTTTATGGAGAGGCATGTTGATCCTTGTTGTACATGAATAGATGCCTTGGAGTATGGAACATGATTATGTAGCTCTAATACACTTTATCAAATTAATACTCTCTGTCAAACTGATACTCTTTGCCTTGTGACTTGGCAAATTTTGCTAGAATAGACCAAAATTTGACTTTTGACTTTTGACTAACTTGGAAGATTAACAACTCTTGGTTACTATGGAACATGGGACCCTAACATAATCTACCACAAAAATTTTTGGTAATTGTAAGGGTAGGAAACATAAAACAGTAGATGGCTATAGGTGACTCTGTCCTAAACCTATGTTGTATGCTCGCTTAAACAAGTTGTGGGACACTTTCATAAATTCTTCATCATGTATTAAGCTCAAATTGGGAAAACCAAGAGTATAATTAAAAAAAAAAACTTAAAACAACTATATGAACTAAAAGAACAAGGTGTATTACAACAAAAATCCTACTAGGTTATGCCAATGGGAAAACAAAACGTTGACTAATTAACCCACAGGATTGTAATGCTAATTCTAATCCTACCAAGATGTGGTTAGCCATTTTTTTTTTTATATTGCAACATTTTTATCAACAAATTTGGAATTAAATTGCTTCAAATGAAAATTCAACATCATTGCAATAGCCGAAAAGATGAGCAATACACTTCAATTCACCCATTCAACTTATTTTCCTACTGTCATTCCTATGGAGAATGAGGAAAATCAAGTACAAACATTGTATATCATACACAAGCCAAAGACATGAATATTCAATCTTACATTGCGTTCTACGAGAAACATTTTGGACTCAAAGCATGTTTTATCACCATGTATTCTCTTTAGTTCCTATAGCTCCATATTTAGACAACTTTGGCGTTACTAACTAGACTCTAGGAAAAATACATAAATCATACACTCTAGCCAAATCAGGGCCATTTTAACTCCAAAATTTGAAGCATACAAAGAATATATTGCCACATTTCTGTTGCAAAGTTTGGCATACAAAACTTTTCAAAACTTCATAAAAGGAATGTGGGGAATGTCCATTGGCCATTTGAGTCTCTCAATAAGATAAGCTACGCTTATAGAGAAATCCAACAACAAAAATCATCAAATAAAAAAAAAGGAAAGAGTCCAAATTGTCCACACTGGCTCCCCAAGTTGCCCTTAATGAATACTTTTCAAGGATTAAGGAACTATGGCATCAAACAATGTGCACTATCAACAATTGGATAAATGCTGCTTTTACATTGCCTTTCACTTGATTGCATTTTTTCCCCTCTTACTAATATACAATTTATTTCCCTGTGTTGATTAGAAATTGAATAACCTATAACTAAACTTTCTTAGGTTGTCAATCTAAAATAACATTAAACCATATGAGTTAGTAAAATTTCTTTTATCCAGTTAAATCCTTAGTGATAGGTTATCCCATATTGCCAACTCCAGACTCACCACTTCGTACTTTAAGCCATTGGATGATTCATGCTGAAAGATGCCTTGTGAACAAGTTACCATTATGAGATCGGTAAGGCAATATACACCTCACAAACCTTGGTTAATTGTCGGCCCAAATCTCATCACCAATTTTTTCCCAGCCTTGGGTGTTAGAAGAGCCGTTGGGTGACAATGTGAATGTACTCGGTCACATCTTGTTTGGATGTTACTATCCTAGGGCTTATGTCTTGACACCCTCATTTTGGTTCTCACCTCTTTTTATCCATTTGGGTTTTCTTGTGATTCATATAGTTGTATAACTTACTTTATTGCATCTCACGCACACTTCATCACTCTACTCTTTATCGGAGGTGCTTTAGGCACTCCCCATCTACACTCTAGTCATTGTACTTTTATTGTCTAACTGGCTACCATTGGCCCTAGTGGACAATAATATTCAAATTAAAACGTTTCCATCATCTATTTTCCATTAATCCTTAACTTCCACTCACAGAAACACAAAGCTGCCATCCCTTCCTTTTCAGAGAAATAAATAAAGGATGTCACCTCTTGACAACCTATGATAATTCACTGACTACTGGCCCTAGTGGACAATAATATTCAAATTAAAACGTCTCCATCATCTATTTTCCATTAATCCTTAACTTCCACTCACATAAACACAAAGCTGCCATCCCTTCCTTCTCAGAGAAATAAATAAAGGATGTCACCTCTTGAAAACCTATGAAAATTCATTGACTACCCTATAAAAGAAGTAGAATATACAAATAATGTTTACTCAAGGTTCCAACTGCCCGTTCAACAAAAATGTCCACCAAGTTTAGTAGAGTAGCAAATAAATTTTCCTCTAGCAACATGGATTCATAGAAACTTTCTCCATTTAGACAACTGCATTTGCAAGTTCCAACTTCTTTGGTTCTCGCCTAGTTCATGAAAAACAAAGCTGCGAAATAAGTGGGGATTGAGTCTTTTACAATTTTCCTTTTTATGTCACAAGGAAGACCTTTGTTTTGTCAATATATGTATATTTGTTTTCCTTCGCACACAACAATTTTCACCTCATAAGATGTGTCATCACAAGGAAATGCTCTGCTGTGCTGACATCTGTATATTGTTGTCCCTTAGCATGTACTAGTTTCAACTTTCTAACATATAACATTTGACCCACTGCCAACTTCTTTATCAATTGATTTTTCATAAAATCCCCACTGATACGAGTCCTCTTAAAGAGTGGACAAAAGTACCACGCATTTGACTTTCTCTTCCATGGCAGAAATGGCATAAAAATTTCATTGCTTCAAGATGTTGCAGAGGAGACAGAATAAACCTGCCAAAGCAAAAACATTCCAAGTCACTATTATTTATCCGTATATTAATAGGGTTTAACAAATCCCTATGGATGAAAGAAGGATAACTCCATAACTTAAAAATGTAAAGGGTCTGAACACTTAAAATGGCATCATTTGAGAGATTTGTCAGGAGAGATACAACATTGGTTTTGACATTATCTCAAAAGAAAAATATATACTATACAGACTCTTTTCTCCTCATTAAGGAAAACAACATACAAAAATCACAAGGCTGCTGCAGATTTACCTTTTAGTCTTAGGTATCATAGACTACAACAATGAAACATGAACTAGCACCAACGGTCCAACATAATATGTCATATAGGCATAAAATGTTTCCAAAATGTGGAGCCTTAACCAAGTGTTTATTGATATTATTAGAATTAACATTAAAAAGAAACAACCACTGATGGTCAATGGTCAAAGCATCATGATCAACAACTAATTATTCTAGCCAAAGTTTGAAAGAGAAAAATAAATGGGGATTGAGATCAATGATCAAGTCTAAGAAAACAATCAAGCACTCATTTAAAAATTACATCAGAGCTTAAAACATTCACATCTTTTACCTGTTTTTGCAGTTAACATACCATAAATATTGACATTAAGAGGGAATTTGTTGAACTGATGCCAAATTGACATTAAGAATGAATGTTAAATTTTAATGTCAATTTGACAATGGTGTGACCCAGTTGTTTTGCAATACTGTCATTTTTGGCCTATGGTTTCGTTATATGCTTCTCTTCTATACAAGATACCCTACATTATAATGGTGCATAATTATTGTTCAATTGTGTATTGTGACCGTGTGTGCTTTATTTTCTAACAAGGCATTCATAGTAGTTAACATTATAAATGGATTAACAGTACGAAGTGGAGGGGATGCTCAAGAATTCAGGCAGCTAATGCCAAGAAAAATAGAAGATGTCAAAGAGGGACAACCAACAAGTTACAATTGTTACAATCACATTCCTTAAATCAATCAGCCATTGGCTAACAAAATGTCAAAATTTGCACTATATGAGGAGAAAGATCATGTTATTACCCTTCTCTGCACGGGCTTGAACAACATCACAAATGCAATTAGTAACTTGAGAAAGCGTCATATTTGATGAGGCAACTTCCTCTCCAAGAATCACCTGCACCCACAATTGCATTGATGCAAACTGAATGCGTTGTTAAGGAATCCAAGCATTGCAGAAGAGAAAGAGGGATCCTTATCCAAACATGTTCCAAGTTAGAACACAGTTTTACCAGATTTGGATGTGATTGAAAAGAACACTCTAGAGCAACATGTGATGCCTCTTTCCCCATAATTTGTATGAAGAAATAGTACTGACAAAGTATTGCAAACAAGGGGAACAAATCGAGCATCAATATGGCATGTTCTGGGGACCCATGGATTGGCAGTTTGTTGAAAATCAAATTCTAAAGTATAAAAAGCAACATTTTTATTTAGAGTTACCTTCCCAGCTGATAGAGCATCAAGACAGATATTACCAATGAGTTGGGAACTAAACTTCGTAGAATATGCTTGTTCTTAGTCAAATTGATCAACCAGATTGAATGACAAATCCATAAGTATTCTGATTAGAAGTGTTTTTTTCTTATCTTTTTATGCTTCTTATAGTATACATAAAAGTACATGTTACATCAATATGATTTAGGTCCCTTACTCAGGACAGACGAGAAAAAGTGTCTGATTGCAAAGCAAGATATGTACCTCTTGTATCTTTCCTAAGAATCTTAAAATTGGCCTTAACTATGACAGATAGTTCTGAAAATCCGTGGTCTGATCTGAAGTTTTCGCTTTGATATTTTCAAACCATACTGTTTCATTCAACCAACATAAGTGAGCCCTAGTAAGTCTGTCTTACCTAATTAGGGTCCAAATTATAACCTCGAGGATTTTAGTATGAAACACTTTATCAGTAGTGGCTAATGGGCTACTTTTATATCTCAAGCAACAGTTCTAATAACTATGCTTGAAGTGACAACCTTTATACTATGATTAATCTTTGAAGTTTTAATAAGGCATACCTTGCATACAATATCAAAGCCAACATCTGTTTCTATAAATTCATTCTTTAAATCACCTTCAAGTGTGACAGGAACACTAACAACCTAGAAAGTGGATAAGTAACAAAATTTAATGATAGGAATCGAATAAATTAGGACATACAAAATACACGAAAAAAATCATTCAGTTATAGAATACTCCCTTATAGTTGTTTGACATTTTCTAGACTTAAAGTACTCAGCCAATCGAGCTGCATCTGTGTTTGTACTGTAACCTGTCGATAATGATGATTAGTTAGATTCATCTTGTTGGTCTTTTTCAGAAATTCTTTCCATGAGTTAATAAGTTCTTCAAATATCTTAAGCCCTAAAAACAATCCAAAAGGAAAATAAGCTTTTCCATCTGACTCGCCTCCAACAAAAACTAGCCCATCCAGTTTCAACGTTGTACATGAGCTTCTAGCCTCTTCCATGTGTTGGAAATCATGTATTTTCTTTGATGACTACGCCAGAAGATCACTTCCTCCTGTCAACATCGAATTCACTACTGACAAGGTTTCATAACATTGCAATCAAGAAAACCAGAAGTATGAAAAATTCTATATAAGAAGAATAAAAAATGCCAATATTTTTTTCACATACAAAACCCAATATTTGGCCACAACAGGATCCAAACTCCTAGGACATGTCACTCAAGGGATTCCCAGGTAGATGAGAGAATTGAATCTGGGCCAATGGAGGTAAACTCCCATCAGTTTACCACTAAACCAGAGCCCAACCAATGAAAATGCCAATATTATGCTCTGTGTTTTGGCCAAAAACATTTTTAAAATCTAGTTCATTGCTACTAAGGGGTTTTTTCTGGAAGAAAATATTAATTTCAAGGAACCTAAAATGTTATTAAATGAAGTGAGGAAAGGAAGTTTCATCTCAAAAACTACAAGTGATAAATGATAGACACTAATAGTTGAGGATCATATCCCATTAATCTATTTGATTTCAGATACTTCGTCTATTCAATCATCATAGACAGCTCAAACAGAACACAGGGATCTGATCTCAACTCCTTTACTTTTTTTTTTAGTGCAGAAATGTACCTTGATTGCGGTAGATTTTCAATGTGTCATATGTCACTACCAAAGAATTCTGTGAACATAGACCTTCAGTCCCATATGTTTCACAACTTTATATTGTTCAAACCATATTCAAATGAAGGAATTGTGCCAGTATTTGCAAAAGTCACTCAAGCTTCAATTTACTAAATAGTAAAATCTGAAGGCTTCTGTGCTTACCTAAAAATCCAAAGAGGATACTCTTGTTGTTGTGTGCTTTCAAAGCATCGAAAATCCCTGCTATCACATTATGGGAACTTGGTGATTCAGATTCCATGCCAAAAATCACTCCAACCCTGCCACCATATATTCCAAATACAAACAATTCCAATTCATGTTCTGCCACCTTTGGAGGTCTACTATCCTAGAGCATTAAAAAGAACTAGTCTGTGTTCAAAGAATCACAAGGTCATTTTTGCATGCTATGTTCCATAGAGGAAAATGCAAATCTTTCCACGATATTTTTCTATAGAAGTTATTATTTCAGTATGCTATGGGAATAAGCCCTTGATACATGCTTTTGATGACATATAATATTCTCATATCTACAGGGAGAACAATATGGAAGAAAATGCTTTGTCTAAACAAGTTCTGATCGTGGAAGAAGGGACCTGGGAGATACTGGAAGAAGAGGCTGGTATTGTTCATCCAATCACAAGAAAACCCCTTCATGTTATTTCCTTCTGTTTCTTATTTTTGTTTTTATCAGAACTTATTTAGGAATGATGCTTTGAGTCGTTTCCAGTACCATAAAACTAGGGAAAAATACCCCAGAATCGTTTCTATTACCAGAAAATGGGGGAAAAAAACCTCTGAATCGTTTCCATTACCAGAAAATGGGGGCGAAAAACCTCTGAATCATTGTCATTACTAGAAAATTGAGGCGAATGGGAGGATCTGGTTCAAATTTTAAGGGGTGAATATGGATTTCCATGCTTTTCCCTCACAAATATATGTGGGCTAAGGGTTATATATATATATATATTTGAAAATAAATTTGGGGCTATATATATTTAAACCCCAAAACCCTCTTTATGTAAACAATTCTCCCAACCAAAATTCCAAACCTCTTAATTTCGCCCATCGACGAAATTTTGCCCCTAAAATCACCTATGGTATTAAATCCTACCATCCATGAGATTCAACTTGAATTTTCTCATCCTACGATTTTGGATGTTGATTCATCTCCTAGAAAAACATCATTCCCATCACACCTTTCATACTCACAAAACCACTCCTTGTGAGGAGTCATATGAAAGGATGCACCCGAGTTGACTAAACATGGCTCATGATATGCATGTGTGCTTGAAGAATTCAAGTACATGTCCCCTCCTTCATCCACATAGGTTTTTGATTTTGTAGAAGGGCATCATCAAATCCCTTCCCTCTCTCAACACTTTTGGATCTACATTGTTTCTTGTAATGCCCTTCTTTTCCACATCTCCAACATACCTTTACGAATTTTCTTGGAGATTTAGATCTCCCACTAGAGGATTTATTTTTATTTCTTTCTTGGGAGCGTCCTCTTACACATAAGGCATATGTGCTATGGATTTCCATGTTTTTCCGCCTCATCTCCTCTAACAACAAGGATGAGACCACATCATCGAAACTTGAAGTAGTTGCATTACTGCATATGACCACAACTAGACTATCCCACAAGTTTGGTAAAGAGCACAATAAATTGATATGTCTTCATCACAAATCTTAATATTAATAGACAATAATTGACTTAACACATTATTGGAGGTGTTTATATGCTCTATTACCGAGTCTCCATCTTTCATCCTTAGGTTGTACACATTCTTCCACAATAAAATTTTGTTTACTAGAGACTTAGACTGATACAAATCCCCTAACTTATTCCATAATGCCTTGGCTGTAACTTCCCTTGATAGATTCAGTAATACTAAATTTGAGAGACACAACCAGATTGTTCTCTTTTCCTTCTGATCCAACTTTTTCCAGTCTTTTTTTGACATTCCTATAGGTGCATTACCTGGATCTACATTGACCCATTGATCTTTGTATACCAAAATATTTTCCATTTTGAGCTTCCATAATTCAAAACTTTGCTCATTAAATTTTTCGATATCTATGTTTGAATTGCGCACCATTTCTTTTCACCACAAGAATCAATACCATATAGCTCCCATTGTAACAAGGATTATCAAATATCTGAGCCAAACCCTTAGCCCCAAAGGCATCCGCTGAAGCCAATAACTATTGTGATACCAAATGTAAGTTTTAAACCTTTTACATTAATGCAATGCACACACAGATTCTTAACACATAAAAGAAAAAAATTGCAATCACACATATAGACAAAGATTAATCCTGGAAACCCAACCAGGAAAACCAACAACTTTTTTTAGAGTTGCACCTCTAATTCTATTCATAAAAATACAACTTCACTGTTTACAATACAATATATAGGATCCCGCGGAATCCAAAAAATCCCTAATCCATTGACCTAGATTAGATTACAACTTTAATTCCTTAACCAAAATTAGAAAACCATTGGATGAAATGCTACGCGCCACTAAACTTCCAAAGGAGAAAAACTTCTGCCACTAAAGGAAAAAGACCACCCAAAAATTTGGTGAATAAACCCCTATTTTTTGTTTGTTTGTTTGTTTTTGTTTTTTTTATCTGGGGGCTCTGCCCTTGAAACCTTTAATAGGGGGATCCATAGTCATGCAAAGAATATAACACATACCCAACACTATGATATTAAGGGAAGGGGTAAAGGTAGATCCAAGTAAAATTAAGGAAACTACAAAATGGACCGAACCAAATAACATTTCCAAGCTTAGGGGATTTTTAAGCTTGACAAGATACTATTGGAGATTCATCTAAAATTACGCTCAGGTGATCGATGCCCTAACTAATATCTTAAATAATAATTCATTTAGATGAAATGATGAAGTAGGAAGACGGTTTAAAGCACTGAAAGAAATTATGTCCTCAACACTTGTATTGGCAACCCCTTATTTTACAAAAACCTTTTGTAATGGAATGTGAGGCCTCATGATTTGGAATAGGAGCAGTGTTGATGCAAGATGGATGCCCTATAGAATTTGAAAGTATAAAAATCAATAAAAGAGAATTTTTAAAGTCTACATATGATAAAGAAATGCTTTCCATTATACATGATTTAGCCAAATGGCAACAATATCTTTTAGGAAGAAAATTCCTAATACGTACATATCACAATAGCCTCTGATACATTCTCCAACAAAAAACATTATCAACAGAACAACAAAAGTAGATAGAAAAAATTGCCACCTTCGATATGGAATTACTACATAAAAAGGTGAAGGATAATATAATAGTTGATGCTCTTTCACGAAAGGATGGAGATGTTTTTTCATTTGCAGTCTCGGTTTTAGTTCTTCAATGTTTGGATGAAATCCGAGGTAAGTATGCCAAGAACTGAGAAACACGCTCCCTAATCAATAATTCAAATAAAAATTCCATGTTTGAATGGAAGAATGACATCCTTTGGGGGACCCATAATCGTGCACAGAATATAACACATACCCAACACTGTGATATTAAGGGAAGGGGTCAAGGTAGATCCAAGTAAAATTAAGGAAACTACAAAATGGCCCAAACCAAATAACATTTCCAAGCTTATGAGATTTTTAGGCTTGGCAGGATACTATTGGAGATTCATTTGAAATTATGCTTAGGTGATCGATGCCCTAACTAATCTCTTAAAGAAGAATTCATTTCGATGAAATGATGAAGTAGGAAGGTGTTTTAAAGCATTGAAGGAAATCATGTCCTCAACACTTGTATTGGAAACCCATGATTTTACAAAACCTTTTGTAATGGAATGTGACGCTTCAGGATTTGGAATAGGAGCAATGTTGATGCAAGATGGTTTCCTTATAGATTTTGAAAGTAGAAAACTCAATAAAAGAGAATGTTTAAAGTCTACATATGATAAAACAATTCTTTCCATTATACATGCTTTAGCCAAATGGTGACAATATCTTTTAGGAAGCAAATTCCTAATACGTACATATCACAATAGCCTCTGATACCTTCTCCAACAAAAAACATTATCAACAAAACAACAAAAGTAGATACAAAAATTGCCACCTTTGATATGGAAATACTACATAAAAAGGGGAAGGACAATATAGTAGTTGATGCGCTTTCACGAAAGGATGGATAGGTTTTGTCATTTGCAATCTAGGTTGTAGTTCTTCAATGTTTGGATGAAATCTGAGGTGAGGATGCCAAGAACTAAGAAACACGCTCCCTCATCAATAATCCAAATAAGAATTCCAAGTTTGAATGGAAGAATGTCATCCTTTGGAATAAGGGAATAAACTATCTAAACCCAACTTCAAAATTTAAGTCCAAAGTTCTAAAGGAGTCTCATGACTCATCATGAACATGGCATGCAAGTTTTTTCAAGACTTACTATAATGTGTGTCCTTGAAAAGGGATGAATGGGTATATCTAGAAATATGTCGGAGAGTGTGATCAATGCCAAAGAAACAAAAATGAAAATTTTATGGCCCCAGGGTTGCTCCATCCCCTAGACATTCCAAACCAAAAGTGGGAGGAATTCTCAATGGAATTCATTGAAGGTTTACCCATGTTGGAAGGAAAGGACAAAATCCTCGTGGTAGTTGATAAAATCACAAAATATGCACACTTCACAGGGGTGAAGAAAACAAATCCTGCTAAACAAATTGTGGAAGTGTTCTATAAAAATGTTTACAAATTACATGGTTTTCCAAAGATTATTATTAGTGATAGGGATGCTAAATTTAAAAGTAATTTATGGAAGGAATTTTGCAAACAAATTGGGATGTCCCTCAACATGAGTTCAACTTGCCACCCCTAAACACATGGTTAAATAGAAGTTGGAAATAAATGTTTGGAAGCCTACCTCTATTGTTTTTTAATCGATAAGAAGAATAAGTGGTTCCGATGGTTGCACGTTGTTGAGTGGTGGTACAACTCCACATACTAGATGTTGGCTAAAATGACACCATTTCAAGCTATTAATGGTTGTAAATATCGTAAGTGGAAGGAGTCTACCATAAATGAAACAAAAGTTCCAGCCATAAGGGATCATTTAAATGAAAACTAGAAGGTTATTCAGATACTTAAGGAAAACTTAATCATCACAAGAAACGATATGAAACAACACACTGACCAACATAGAACAAAAAGATAATTTGAAGTTGGAGATTGAGTATTTGTGAGACTCCAACCCCACAAACCAATATCTCTAAATAAACAAGGAAAAAACAAGTTGGCTCCCAAGTTTTATGGACCATATGAGATTAACATGAAGATCAATCAAGTAGCATATGGTTTGGACTTACCAGATCAAAGTCGCATCCATGGTTTTTTTCATGTATCATGTCTCAAGAAAATGTTGGGACAACATCAAACAACATAAACGATGCTTCCTATTTGGATGATGAAGGGAGAATCATTCTAGAGCCAAAAACTATCATTGCCACCATGGATAAATATTATGCTCTAGAATAATTAAGGAGTGTCTCATTAAATGGGAGAATTTTTCAAAAGAGGATGCATTTTGGGAGACAGAGAAGTTCCGTAAGAAACATATGTCATTATCCTTGATTTGAGGAAAAACAATTCTTTAAAGGGGGAACAAATATTATATACATAGAGTTAAAGTTAATAAATAATAAAATTAAAATACAATAAATACAATAATAATAATAAAGGTTAAATAATACGTATGACTAAAAAGTAATGAATTTTCGTCAATAGGCACCTTAGGCATATTTATAGTTGGGTCCCCTTCGAATGTAAATCATTCATTCATTCACTTTTTATAGCCGTAGTCTAAACATTCTACAAAATGACCTTTTTTTGGCGATCATTGGTGAAATCATGAAGACGGGTGTTTATTTTGCTTGTTTTATGAGAAAAAAAACTATATTTTCACAAGTTCTTCAACTTTTGGTATACAAAAGTATTTTTTTTTATTTATAATTTCACTTTACAGTAAAAACATAACTTGTGAAGATTTTTTTTAGCTTTCCACTGACTATTTTTCAATTTTTTTTATTGAGATTTGATGTCAATTTGACAATTGTTTAACAATATGTTCTTTAAACATGAAATGAATGATAATGGATTATTTTTTCCCCCAACAATGTATCTATTATTAAAATTTTGTTTTTAACAAACGGAATATACTGCAACAATCTACAAAGACTCTATTTTATTATGACTATAATTTTGAATCTTATAACAGATGAATATTATAATTTCTAGAATTTTTTGAAGTTGACCAAGCTGAAAATGTTGCAGATTTTAAACACATGTTTTCCCCCACCTTGTATCTATCTTAATTTTTACTTAAAAGTAAAATATAAAAATACATTTTTGAAAATAACAGTTTAAGGATTATGAATATATTTTTTTCTAAATTTTTCATTGTTTATTTTTAGAGATACAGATATTTCATTTCACTGAATCATAATGTCAGTTGAAAATATTATGTAGTGATTTTTTTTTTAAAATTAAATAAAATTAGAAAAAAATAATGAAAATGAAAACAAATTATATCCATTGAAAGTATATTCAATTTTGCAAATGTTGGTATCATTTTCGAAACCAAATTATGAGTATTTGCATGAGTCCGCAACCTCCAAAGTTCAGGTAAGTTAGAGGGAATACTTTGGTTCCTGCAAACAGTCCCATTCGCTAGTTTTCGTCCGAAAGAAATATTTTTCGGCAAAAAAACATAATTCTAACATAATCCATTAAAATTAAACGGTTTCCTAGCTTTTCGGCCGAAAAGATAGGAAAACATTTTTTCAGCCAAAAGATGGGTGAGAGAATTCCATCGGCCGGAAACTATGAAAAAACACGTCGTATCGTTTCATTTCGTGCTAAATCGTATAAATATGCTTTTGGACAAACACATTTAACACAATTCATCGCTTGTTTCATGGTTTTCTAGAGAACCTAAACAAAGTTTTGAATCATCTTTTTCATTTTTGTTGAACAAGGTAATTGATGTTTTGAATACAATTTATTTTATTTTTGTTAAGTTCAAGTTTTTATTGGAATAACAATTTATATATTGAAAGATAAATGTTGAGAATTTTTTCAAGGTGAAACCTTTGTTGAACATAAAATTATTGAAATTATTTTTTAATAATTTTTGTGACAATGAAGTTTTTCTGAGACTATTCTGAAATGTTGATTTTGTTAAA
>ML781195.1:137175-180012 GCA_009831015.1 Picea engelmannii | reverse complement strand
AATTTATATATTGAAAGATAAATGTTGAGAATTTTTTCAAGGTGAAACCTTTGTTGAACATAAAATTATTGAAATTATTTTTTAATAATTTTTGTGACAATGAAGTTTTTCTGAGACTATTCTGAAATGTTGATTTTGTTAAATTTTTTTACATATAACTATACTCATGAGAAACAAAAGCTTGCGCAAGAGAAAATTTGATCGTACTCGAGATGAAACTCACCATAACGATCAACGGAAAGAGCATTATTGGAGAAATAAATGAGAACATGCAAATATTGAAGAAAGAAACGATGATAATGTAAATATATATTTTAAATAAGAAGAAGTCCAACCTGGTATGCATGCATGCATGCACATATTGTCTATATTAAAAGTATAGAATTCAAATTTAAAATATTGTTTAATATAATTGATTGTAATTACGATTTGATGTTTTTCAAAAAACATAAATAGATTTGTTTCATAACGTCGATGAAGACGTTGAAAGCAAAATTGAAGCAGAAGACGAATCACCTATATGTATGTACATAAATTTAGATAATACAAGATGAACATTTGTATATAGTTTAGTGAATTTATGTTCGGGTTTTGTTTTTTAATATAAACTTTAAATGGAAATATGCAGGAGAATCTATCAACATTGATGATGAAATATTAGAAAATGTTGATACTGACAAATTTGGGAAGAAAGAAGCTAAGCATTATATAAGATATCGAACTAAGGATATGTATAATACTTTTTCAAAGATGAATCAGTAAAAGTACAAGCTCAACTTTTTCTCTGTCTAATAAAGTCAAGAAAGTTAAAAGAAGCTACATCATTATTGGGTATTCAAAAGTCGACAAAAGATACAAAGGTGAAACATAATGTCTTTGACAATATAACTAGTGTATTAAAATCTTTTTGAAAATCTCGAGAAAAATATGTTAGTGTTGCATGTAGAGTGAGACAAACAACAAATGTTTTATCTAACAATATAAGAGATCGATTGACACGACACATGGCAAAAACGATGGGAACGTAAAAAAAAACATTGTACAAACATAGAAAATTTCGATTGCAAATAGATGCAAATGATGAACTTGTTTGTTGGACAATGATTTTTAGACAACCCTTCAAAGATAGACTTGCAAAAAATGTTAAAGAATTTGTCCGTAATTGTTGGTTGACAGAATCTCGTGTTTAACCATATACAAGTGATGTGTTGCAATGAAGAATAGTACGAAAACAATATGAAGAACATTCAAAATATATATTTTCAATGACACATAGAATTGTTCAATAAGTTCAAAGAAGAGAAAAAAGAAGTTAAAATTTCCATTAATGCATTTGTGTAACAAAAACCATGGTTTGTTAGACCCATTGCTATTCATGACACTTGTTGTTGTCGTTATCATGTGGAATTTGAGTTATATTACGGCATTTTTCTTGATTTTGGTAAAACTTTATGGCCAATTTCACCTCCTCCTTCCACATTCCGTGCCTTTATATCTGAAATTCTATGTGAAAGAGAAGGTGATAAATTATTTTACCAAAAAAAAAGTGTTGGTGGAAAGAAATTTGATCGTTGTGGGAATCTAAGTTTGTTTCACTCAAAGTATTCTATTGATATGAATGATCAATGTTTTTCTAATATAACAGTCAATTGGAAGAGATATGAATATATCAACAACACGACTCCACATTCTTTAAATGTTATTTCCAAAAGGATTGATTTGAAAGTAGATAAAATATACGTGATAGATTTTTTGAAGAAGTTTGAGAAAGAAATTTATAAATACACCAAGCATTCACATAGAGTTCGATGGCAAGACCTACAATTCAAACAATCCCATGAAGTGTTTCCACCAGGGACAATTTTGTCTGTAGTTTATTTTGCGGAGAATTACACATTCACGGCACAAAAAGAAATACAGAGTGGATATTATCATTTTGATCAAGTCACTATATTTGTCCACATTCTATATATACATTCTCAATAGAGTCTTGATAACATATAAATCACAAATGAAAATCAACATGTTATTAAAGAATATAACTTTTATATAAGTGATGATCGAGCACACGACACACATTATGTACAACATTGTTTTGATAAACTCTATGATTCATTGAAAGAACGCAGGATTGAATTCGATCGACATTGGATATGGTTAGATGGGTGTGTGGGTCAGTTCAAATCTTCACAATCATTCTATTTGTTGTGTCATCTTCATAAAAAATCAAACATTGCACATTTTTGGAATTTTTTTGAGACTGGTCATGGAAAATGAGAGCACGACGGTGCATGGGCATGTGTAAAATGAGCACTTCGAAGATATCATATGAACCATCATGTTGATCGATTTGAGTCTGCTGATCAAGTTGTTGAATGGTGAAAAATGGCGCTAAGCCATGAAAATAATCCACCAAGGGATGTGCGTAGGTGTGTCTATATATACATGTTACACATGTACACATGATATTTTTATTCACGTGTTCAAATTTATATTCAATCTTCAATCATTTTATTGAGAGATTTCAAGTTAATAAGTTCTTGTCTTGTGCAGGTTTTTTTGGTATGTTGGAATCCAATATGTAAATAGATCAATCCCATATGAAGCCGGTACAATACATGGGACATGAAAAATGCATTTAGTTAAAACAAAAGACTATCAAAATGTGTTTTTATTTGATAGAATAAATGAGTCTTCTTCATTTTTTTTTTTTTATTATCAGTTTGCATAGATGACACAGAATCCATAGAGATTTGTGAAAACAAAAATGCAGAATATGTTAAAGCTTGGAGACATACCAAATTTAATATAAAAGAGAAAATGCCACTTGCAAACTCAGAGGAGATGGAACAAAATGAAACTATAGTGTCAGTTGATGACGATAGAGTTTATGATCTTGTTAGAGAAGGTAATTTTATGTTTAAATTTTTTCAAATAACTTGTAGATTTACTTGTGTGATAATCTAACACGAACTACTTGTTATCCAACACATCGAATTATTTGCAGGAGATGTCTTTGTCGTGGTTGCACCTGTAGACAACAATGAAAACATGAAATATTATTTAACGCGATGCACATAACAAAAGATGAAGTTATTAGAAGATTTTGATGATAACAATTCTATATATGAAAGAGGATCCATCGTATTGAAACGATATTTTTTTCAAGAAACCCATCAAACCGATACTCATGTTCACTTTCAAGACTACCAGTTAGATGTCATAAGTTGTCAATATAGTAATTTGGTATGTGCAACACACATAAAGTTAATAGAAGTTTAATCAAGAAAAGAAACAGAAGTTAGAAAATGGAAAATGTCCAAAGTCGATCATGAACGAATAATTGAAGATGACATACTATTACGATTTTTTTAAACAAGTGACATGTACATTCCAAAATTTTATATTTTGCATTAAAATTACACGTATTTATGAATATCTAGGATTCTAGAAACATGTCCAGTTTAGTTTACTTTCATGGTCCATTCAATTAAGAAAAATTATATTTTTGATGAATTCTAAAGTTTACCAAGCCTTATTTGCAATTTCAGGGAAGAACCTATAAATTGTATCTAGGGAACCTAAAATGACCTATACTTTGGATGATTATACTTTAATCCTACAAATTATCCAGATCGTATACACAAATTCTTTAATGCATGTAACCAATTTACTACATATAGGATTTACGTTCATTATTTGCAATGATTGTTAAATGTTATTTCATATGAAAATGATAACTTCATATCAAAACTAGGACTCATTTCCATGCCATTATAAGAGACTATTGATGGCTTAGAAAAACTTTAAAGACATCTTAAAAAGTATGATTAACATATTAATTAAAAAAATTCAAGGTAATACATATGACTAACATCCTAATTAAATTTTTTAAAGACATCTTAAAAAATATCAATTTTAATTATGAAATTGTGAATTTTGATTCCAAAAGTGTTGATATTATATTAAATTGTTAAATTTGTGCATTCAGATTTCAATATGTTGAAGCAAATTGAAAACAATATTGAAATTATGAGCTACTTGAACAATGTGTATGATGAACCTAACACTACTTATATTATACACATTAAACATAGTTTCCGTTAAATTTGATTGAAAAATACTTAAGTTGAATACGAATTTGATTTTGTGACCTGATAACAAAAAATAAAAAATAACAGGTCATCTACTAAGGCTTGGTTTGCTGCATTTAGATTTTCATTTTTTTAATTGAATTTGGAGTATATTCAAAGTTCAAGGTAGTGTATGATTAACATCCTAATTAAAAATTAATAGCACTAGTGAATACTTCTATTAATGGTAGGTGTCATATTAATGGTATTAGTGAATACTTCCAATATGCATAGGATTGATAATTTTCATAAACCATTTTCTACCCTTTTCGATACATAAACAATTTATATCAATATAATTTTTAATGAAAATCACTTACTTATATTATTTTAATTTTACATATTAAAATAGGTTCTAAATCATGTTTTTATTTCAAAGTACATATTTTTATTTCACATTTTCTTGAATAAATATATTGAAAGCTCGAAAAGAAACCAAATACTAACATAATCAGTTTAGTGTTGGATTGTCATAGTGAATACTTCCATTAATATAGGTGTCATATTAATGGCATTAGTGAATACTTCCAATGTGCCAGAGGATTGATAATTTATATCAACCATTTTTACCCTTTTCGATACATAAACAATTTATATCAATACAAATTTTAATGAAAATCACTTACTTATATTAAAGTATATTTAATTTTACATATTAAAATAGGTTATAAATCATGTTTTTATTTCAAAGTACACATATTTTTATTTCAAATTTTCTTGAATAAATATATTGAAAGCTCGAAAAGAAACCAAAGACTAACATAACCAGTTTAGTGTTGGAATGTCATTTCATTGTGAATTTTCAATAAAGAAACCAAGGATGAACATAACCAATTTAGTTCTGTATTATCATTTCATTGTGAATTTTTAATTTTGAGTTCATAGTTTTTACTAAATTTTGGATTGATAGGAGTCTATGCCCTATCAAAATAAAGGAAGGGCCTAGATTGATGTAATGATAAATATGCTTAAATTTGCAATTTGCATTGTTAAAGTCAATTGATTATCACTTGAATGGAATGGAATAAAACCCATATCACCAACGAAAAATGGCTTTTACCTCGGTAATCTAATACTAATTTTTCATCACCATGGACTCAGACTTTCTTTTTATGATTTCACTCTCTCATAAAAAACATATATTTTTAATATACAATATTGTTTGTTGTTTTTTCCATTATAATAGTATTAATAAGAGGCAATTGAGAAGTCTGAAACCTAACTTGAGAAACCCTCTAGTCCTCAACTCTCATCTCTGAGTGTCATTTGGGGTAAGGGGCTCCAAAATGGGAAACTATAAAATTTGATGACTTGTTTGACTATTTTCAACCATATTTCCAAATCAAACAAAATTTAAATTATAAGTTAGAAACTATAATTTGATAACTACCCAGATCTCCCATCACTACAAAATCAACTCCACTGTATACAAAATCAGCTCTACTTCACATAGTACAAATCAAACCAAATTTAAATTATAAATTAAAAACTATAATTTGATAACTACCCAGATCTCCCATCACTACACAATCAACTCCACTATATACAAAATCAAATCTACTTCACACAATACAATGATGTTTATAAATAAAATGAAATAAAACATTTTTAATTTCAACACGGTATCATAAAACATAAATTAACCATTTTTAAAAAAATAAAGTAGGATCCTTTTATTAATAACTGCTTATGTCTATACAATGCCACCTATTATCCACCTGTTCTTCCACAAAAGGAAAACCAGAATAGGTGGCTTTCAACAAAATCTTATCATTTCATCATCATAAAAATTGAAATTATAAAATCATAAAAATTGAAATTATAAGTTGCCCATAAAACATAAATTATCCTTTCACCATCATAAAAATTCAAATTATAAGCTATTGACTATTTATTAATGAATAAACAATATATTTCACCATCATAAACAATATAAGAGAAATCAAAGATGAAACAATAAACAATATATTCCACCATCATAAACAATATAACATAAATCAAATATGAGACAATAAATTGATATTTTGAGTTATATATATATATATATATATATATATTGAATAGTCACACCGCCAAATACATAGGTTCCACATCCATTTTAGGATGATAACAAAAACTAAGACATTGAATTCCAAAATTCTGGACTCTAAGCCATTGTTTTAAGATAGATTACTTCATACTTGCAAAAGAAAACATTCGTCAAATTCAAAATTTAAAAATTTACATAAAATATATTTACAAATTTAAAATAAAATGTACACATTTACCATTTTAGATAAATAAAACAAGTTGCGATTAAAGAAAAATTGACATACATACCAAAAGAGTTAAGTCTCATCTTCCAACATATTCTTTTCCACCAAATATAATGTAAACATCTGTAACAAAAAAAAAGAAAAGAAATAATAGCATACAATAAAAAATAATAACATACCCAACCAGAGTTCCACAAATTTAATATTATCACTGTCTTTTTATTACATTTTTTGGCACTTTTTAAAACCAAAATTCCATCACAAAGTTCCAAAACTTCCAAAATAGTTACTCTCCACATTAAGCATACATGATCTAAACAATGTAAAATGTTATCTAAAATCCTACAAATTTTTAAAAAGAAAAAATGTGTTCTTGGTAATCAATTTTTGTGTTCAGAGTTAGATAATACTCTAAAAATAAATATAGTTGTAAATGCAGAAAGTTCACAAATATCCATACTAAGTCATTATTCCAATAAAATACTTATCTTCTTGTGGATAAAGTCCCAGATCCTTCAGGTGAAATTCTCATGCCAGGTGACCTTATTTACTTATCAGTAAAATACTTATATCCTCAGCAATAAAATACTTCTCTCCTCTTTTGCAATGGAATATATGTTCTCATATAATCAAATGCCCTTTCAAATTAAAGAACTTATAAATATCCATATTAAGTCATTTTCTCAAGAAATTACTTATATCTATGAAAGTTCACATCATGAACATACATAGCTTATTTGTAAATCTACTTGAATGTTGGTTTTTGTGGTTAGTAACCAATTTAGTTAAGAGTTTAACAATACCCTGGCAAGAAGGAATTCACTTTGTTGTATGCATAAAAAAAAATGTCCATACTACGCCATTTTTGGACAAGAAGGCAAGGAATGCAATTGAAGAAAATTTAGAAACTTCCCCTTTTCTGATGTGGGATAGAGTCTGTTATCAAATAATCACATGTTCAAGTTCAAAAGTCTTCATCATGATCTAAACATAAATAAGATTGAATGCACCATTTTATACAACGATAATCTTATATAAGGGTTCTATATATTTCAAAATAATTGATCAAAGCATTGAAAAATTATATAGACACTAGTTTAATAACCCTATGAATAGGATAGACTAAACTAAAAATTTGAGAAAAGTAAAAAATATAAGCTTATTCAACAAAAATAATCTTGAACACTTTTATATAAAAACCCAACATAAAAGCAAATTAAAACTCACTAATGAGCAATGAACATACATTTGTGAATCATCATGAATAGAAACATTCTTCCAAGGTATGGATGGATCCTCCTGAATCCCAATCTCCCACACTCTCTTCTCCACATTTTGTTCAAGCACACTCTTTTCCACATTGCCCTATATAACACATTTCAAATTTGAAAATTAAATTTAAATGATTTTAACACATTAAATTGTAGTTTTAAATTTTGAAACATGTGATGCCTATGATGTGCCAATATGAATATCAATAAATTATACTCACCATACCCTAAGCTTCAATAAATTAAATATTGTTTAAGACATTCTTATTTTAAATTAATAATTTAAATGACAATTTGCAATTTTAATATATAACTAAATTTGTTTTCAACATGCAATGATACCTGTGAACTCCCACCCTCTTCAAACTCTCCCAATGAGAATTGGAACAAGTCTACGTAGTAAGAGATGGAATATGGATATGTGAAAAACACAACTAAGAACTAAATTTAGTATTCAATGTGTTCACATTTATACAAATTCATAAATGTCATGTTGTTGATCTTATTCAAAAGATTGGAGATTGGACAATTAAAGTGCTTATATGTGGATATTAAAAAACACATCATGATTCAACCCATCCAAATTTATACTTGTGGAATCAAGTCTCCTATTTAGTGAAGATTCATTTAACATATCTCCAAACTGCAATTAATGACAATAACAACTCAATTATTTCTATAGATACAATGATATATATCTAGATCTAGAACTAGAAGTAAACTATCCTCAAATGCGTAAAAAAATTACTAACTAGAACACATACCAACGCGTTGTTCGATTCATCATTCTGAATGGCCTCCTTCCAACCATTACAATTTTTTTTTTCATACTCCTTAAGATATTCTACTGACATGGTATCTAACTCCTCATTTGTTTTATAAACAAAAATGGCTCGATAATTGGCTTCTGCTCGTTGATGGTTCAAACCAACATCAACACCATAAAAAATCGATTCCAAATTTTCCCTGATTGCATTCTTAGCCTCTTTGCCAATCTTTGATGAAGCTCTCAACTATGAATGTGAGGAAAATGCCCCTGTTGGGAGAGATACTAAAGGTCGTGGAGGCCTTCGCAATGTCGCATTTCAATATGCTAATTTATAATCATATGTGCGTTCTTTACTAGCCCCATAATAATCAAACGATAGGCTAGTATAATCATGGTGCATGTCCATGAAAAACTCTGCATAAAAGTGTCTATAAAAATAATGTGGAACCTCATCCTTCCACGACAATTTACCATATGCTGCCAAAAATATGTTATAAAGATGTCCTGTTATGTTTATTACTATATCTCTGTGTTTATGGTTGCATCTCTGACACATTTCTATTATATTATTGGATATCCGAAATATCTCTGTACATTGCTTTATTATATCTCTACTCTCATTTCGTGCAAAAAATAATCCGGATCATAACAAGACTCAGCTTGTAAACAAACACCAACTTGATAGAATGAATTTTCATTCAATCCATATATATATATATATATATATATATATATTGATTCACCACTACTTCTGGTTTATATAGTATTTCAATAGGTATAGGATTGAACCATTGTATTTTTTTGACATGAACCATTGCACATCTTCATTTAATTTTAACATAAATACTCTTTTTCTTTTATTTATTAATTTATCGTGTAAGTTTCTCAATTTAATTATAAGACTAATCTTGATTCGAATTTTGTCCTCATGAGTTGATCAAATATATGGATCAACTCATTATATCATTCCCATGCTTTTGTTGTGTCCTTAGTTCACCAACAGATCATATTCGAGCTTTTATCGACTCTTTGTATTGCTATGGTGTTAATCTATATTAAATTACTCTACAGACCTTAAGTTGTTTACATAAAATGAATTATGTATGAGGCGTTTCCTTCATCCCAATGTTCAAATGTCCGTGGGCTCAAAACCACAATATTATTCATTTAATAACTGCTTCTAACACCTCTTCTTTTATCCTTATTCATATATCATGAGACCGGTGTTGGAACCAAGTCCTCCAGAATTCGGCCTTCTTGTATTCTTTCAGAGTAATACATCCCTAAGTAAACTTCATCAAAGTATGTATAAGGACTCCCTATTGACATTATTCGTCATATGCCCTTAGGCTAAGAACCAAAGTCTTAACTTCATTTTTTCGTGAATTTATTGAACTTGGCCCTCAAATTGCTTAAGAACCTTCACATGATCATGAGCTAGGACCGTAGATTTAGGAAAAATGAGCTTTGATTCTCCAGGTGTTCAAATCTCTTAGTATTTAGGATTATTGGACTTTGATGGTTCAAAATTCCCGTAGTAAACCGATCGAAGTGTTCATACGGTATCGGTGATTGTTACATGTCGGTCAGAAGTCCACACTTACCCTATCCTTCCACTGTACTTGATCGAACGACCGAGAAAAAATCCTTTAGATCAATGACCAATATAATTTTGTAACTTCCACCTTTGGCGCTTCAGGCATTTTTGTTGGTAGGAGAAGTTAGATATCCCTGGAGGTTGTAATCATGGAGTAATGTGGCATGTTGATGTCACCTATGATGACATGGAACCTTAGTGTGTGTGCCACATGTCATCCTGATTTGTGACTTTTACAGTCCTTATGTGCCACATCGACCTTGACACTTGTCACTATTTGATTGGGCCACATGTCGTCTATTGTTGATACAGTCTCGCTGACGTGGACCTACTGATGTGTCACATGTCTCCCTTTTGGATCATGTCCTAGGATGCTTGATCTAATGACTTGTATTTCTCCCAAATTTCTTCCCTCGATCTGACGGTTGGTTGGATTTCAGGACTTTGACACTTCGGGATATTATGGCTCCAATGTTGTTCAAATCCCCTAAATTTATACCTACCGAATAGGTCACAAAATGACGGTGACCACTTACTGTCAATTAACACCTCATGCTCGATTAATAAAATGGCTAGTATTACTCCCGAAGTTCTCAGATGGACGGTCTGGTCTAATCCTTGCACAATTTTCAATGTGATGATATCTTATCTTTTGATCTCTTCCTCTTCCTTTGATCCAACGACCTTGTCTTAATAACACTTTTATCTTGTCAACTATAATTCAACGGTTGTGACTTAATCTTTAGTTGAGGTGGACAATTTTCATCTACTCTGGGACTTCATAAATTCTGGTATATTTATGCCTCTTCATAATCCAACTATCTTCGGAGTGGCGAAGTTCTGATCCATCGTTGATATTTTTACATGGTCTCATCCAATGATTCAGATCAAAGTGTGGCATTCTTTTCCTTCCACTTTATGTTGATCAACGACTGGAGAGACTTCCCAGGTCTTCCTTTGATCCAACGGTTGATAAGAGTTCATGATTTCGTGCCTTCGGGTATTTGTAAATGCTTTGAACCTTCACAGAATAGATCTAGCTTGGAATTGACATACAAAGTTGCAGAGAAAACAAAAGAAAAGAGAAGCAGGAGAGAAAGAATGGAAGAATTTTCATTAACAGAATGAATGAATGATAATTTAGACATGATATACTATGTATAACTCAACCAATTTGAAATGGAGGAGAAGCCAATGCAACATTGTGGTGGTCTAGAGTGATTTGGACACACACCAATAGTTGCGGGAGTAAATTTCCACCTAGTCTAGTCTCTCAGGCAGTTATGGGAGTGAACTGCCACCTAGTTGAGTTAACTAGTCTATCAATATTCAGTTAACTGATTGAAATACAGTGAAGTGAGGAGGCAATCAGGGAATCATCGGTAATCCGCTAGTCTGGTGATGATCCCAACGCTAATGCGCATTAGTTGGTGATGATACCAATGCTGCATGGTGATAATCCCAATGTAGCATCTAGACTCCACTCAACTGATCAAACTGAAGTGAAAACTGAAGAGTGTATTCTACCTAGAGTAATATTCTTCCYAAAATATAGGAGACTGAATAATGACTAATAAACATAGGAAAAACCTTAGGAAAATGAAATCCTAGGTGTGTGTGAAGTAACTCCAACACCCCCCCTGAACATCACTATGGTGAAAATAAAGAATGGGTCTCGACAAYGAGGCCATGTTAGGTACCCAAATACAAAAGATACACTAAAATAAAGCGAGGAAAGAGGGAAAACCTCATGGGAAAACCTCCCCTCAAAGTAAAATGTATGTAAGAAGAAGATTCAACAGTTTCCAGGAAACAGTGTCCTTCACTCCAAGACGACTGCACAGAGAATGAAACTTCTGCTCAATGAAGGTCTTGGTGAAGATGTTTGCAGTCTGTTCCGCTGAAGGAAAAAATTACAGGTCGATGATCCCCTCATGTACTAAGTCCTGGATGTAGTGCATGTGAATCTCAATGTGCTTCCTCTGAATTGGATTTCTATAGAAATTTAGAGTGCTCTGGTTGTCACACCAAATGACGATCGACCGATGAAATTGAATGCCCAACTCAATGAGAAAATGTTGTAGCCACATAGCTTGAATGGTTATGTTAACTACCCCTCTATACTCTGCCTCGACTGAATATAGATAAATAACAACCTACTTCTTGATCTACCAACAGATAGGATTAGAACCAAGACTGAGTGAGTAAAAAAATGTGGACTTGTGATCAATGCTATCGCTGGCCCAGTCAGAATTAGTGAATTCTATGAGGTCCAATGTAGATTCTATTGAATAATGAATCCCAAAGGTGATGGTTCCCTGTACGTATCAAAGGATACGCTTTGTAACCTTCCAATGTAGCTCATGCGACTCTTATATGAACCCGAAGACTGCTCCAATTGTATAGGAGAGGTCTGGTATGGAGTGTGTGAGATACAACAAGCCCCCCACTAGTTGTCTGTACAATGTGTTTTCAACCAGTGGAGTGTCCCCGCCATCCTCAATTTTGAATCCTGATAGGAAAGGTGTAGGGGCAAACTTGCAGTCTTTCATGTGAAATCTCTCAAGGAGATCTCGTGCATACTTAGATTGAGACAGTTTGATGCATGATGCATCCTGACTAATTTTGAGTCCAAGGAAGATATGTAGCAGACCCATGTCCATCATCAAGAACCTGTCATGCAAAATCCTCTCGATTGAAAAAATCGTTGAGGTCGAGCAACCGATGATCAACAAATCATCAACATACATAACTAGGAGTAGAAGTGAATAAGTGGTCCTGAGCATGAAAACATTTGGGTCTGATTTACAATGTACAAAGTTGTATGACAATAGGTAGGAGTCCATATTTTCATATAATTCCCTCAAATATTTCTTGAGGCCATAAATATATTTTTTTAGTCAATAGGCCAAAGATGAATCCTACATAAATCCCTAGGGCTGATCCATATAGATCTCCTCAGAGAGATTGTCGTGAAGAAATGCATTCGTCACGTCCATCTGATGGAATTCCCATCCCTTGGCTGCCGCAATGGCAAGTGTCAAATGTATGGAATTTGTTGGAGTCAGAAGTCACTCCTGGATTGCAGCAGGAGCAGAGCCCAACACCCATCAGTTTTATGTCACGATTTGTTTATAAAGGTTGATCAAATGGAAAGAAATTCAGAACCATATCATTCTAACTCAGAAAACGGGGCTGGAACAACAGTGACATATGAGGTATTGACCTAACTTAAGCCAGTAATAATGATAGTGGTGAGTAAGTGGAGGGAAAGAGAGGGGAAATAAAGTCTACTCTGGACATACAGTCTTCCAACAGTCTTTACAAAAGAGGAAAAGTCTCGGATATGAGATCCTCTCAGAGCCGAATAAACTTCAAAATGAACCTAAAAAGATTGCAGAACTGCTATAATCAAACCTACATTATATATCTATGAAACACCCGAATGGATCATCCATGCCCGAGATTTCAGATTCAGAGGGAAAAGGAAAAGAAGAAGCTGGCTTCCATTAACCAATAAGTCTCAAATGTTCCTCAATAACCAGAGAACCAGAGGCTAAATTAAAGCTTTACAATCAGAAGCTGTGCTCTACCATCGATACCTACAAAAATACAAAACCAAGTAAATATACTCCTAAACATTCTCCCAACAGAGGCGTCTTAGAACTTCTAGGACGTGGCATCTCTTCAATCAAATATGACCTGAACTCCTTCATCAGACGTCACCTTAACTTTGCATGGCCTTTGCAGGGGGGTAGCTGAAACATTAAAGGATAAAATAGCATGTGCAGACTCCTCTGGTCAGACGAGGACTCGACATGGCTTCTTTAAAGGGAAACCAACATACAGGACTATCTTAGGAAGAATGCCTATCGGAACCCTCATGCTTTTCATTTAATGAGTGAGCCGAGGTTTCAACTACCTCCCCCCACCTTCATTTACTTTTAGCAGGGAACAAGGCCGAGGCCGAGTTGAACTGGTACCTGGAGAATGCAACGATCCCTTTTGCAGCTAAACCCAACGCTTTGGCCCTTTGCACAGTTCTTTCTATCACTCCAAGTGACCACGGGTTGTGACCCTGTGCCTATCTTCAAAGGTGCTTTCGAGATTTTGCGTTTCGGCGATTCTAAAATGCAGTGGAAGGAGGAGACCCTCTGTCCTCTCGAAGTCCCGATAGCCAAAATGGCTTGATTGCGCGCCATGTGTCCCATTGGATGGACGGCCTAGATCATTTCTTGAATGTGGGACTGCCTCTGGCCTAGACCCTTTCGGCGTTTCAGGATTTGGGGTTCTGAAATGCAGTGGAAGGAGGAGACCCTCTATTCTCTTGAAGTCCCAGTAGTCGAAATGTCTTGATTGCATGCCACGTGTCCCATTGGATGGACGGTCTAGATCATTTCTTGATCAACGATCCTAGTTCTTTCAGGATTTCACGCACCAGGGATACATGATGCAAGGAGGAGAGACCCTTGTATGTTGAAGTTCTGGTAGCTGAAATGGATTGATTGCGTGCCACGTGTCCCATTTGATGGACGACCTAGATCATTTCTTGAATGTGGGGCCACCTCTGGCCTGGACCCTTTCGGGGTTTCAGGCTTCGGGGTTCTAAAATGCAGCGGAAGGAGGAGACCCTATGTTCTCTCTAAGTTCCGGTAGCCAAAATGGCTTGATCGCACGCCATGTGTCCCATTGGATGGACTGCCTAGATCATTTCTTGATCAACGGTCCTGGTTCTTTCAGGATTTCGTGCATCGGGGATACATGATGCAAGGAGGAGAGACCCTTGTATGTTGAAGTTTCGGTAGCTGAAATGGCTTGATCACGTGCCACGTGTCCCATTGGATGGACGACCTAGATTAGTTCTTGAATGTGGGACTGCCTTTGGCCTGGACCCTTTCGGGGTTTCAGGCTTTGGGGTTCTGAAATGCAGTGGAAGGAGGAGACCCTCTGTTCTCTCGAAGTCCTGGTAGCCGAAATGGCTTGATTGTTTCGTGAGTTTGGCCATAGGAGACGAGCTCAGGCGCGTGACCATGTGCAACTTTGCAACCCAAACTTACCCGATGGCCGTCGATCTGCCCCATCTGTGGATCCTCACCGTTGAAATACAAAGTGCCTGCTCGCTTGATTTTAAGCCTGAAATGGGCTTCTTCTGTGGGCTGTGCTTGGCGCTCATGGCTGCGACCTTTGAATAAAACACACTCGACCGGTTTTCAAACCCCGCTTTTATGCATTTACACCAGGGGCCTGAAACTAGAAGAAAACACCACCTTGCAAGAATTTGCGCTAACAGAATCCATCTTCACTACTGGAGTGAAGGTCTCATCATAGTCAATGCCATGCACCTACTTAAAGCCTTTGGCGACTAGCCTGGCTTTGTTTCTGCTAATCTTTCCATCCATCGCACTCTTGGTCCTGTAGACCCATCTTCACCTGAAAATTTTCCTTCCTAAAGGAAGGGGAACCAAATCCCAAGTATGGTTCTCAAAGAAGGAGTTGTACTCCTCCTGCATGGTGGATTCCCAAAAGGGATTTCCAACAACCTTGCCATAAGACCGTGGATCTGAAGACTGAACCAAGAAAATATTCTTGGGTGGAAAGGATTTAGTGGTAGTGAGTGCAAGAGGAGGCTCCTTGAAATCAGATCGATTCCTCCTAGTATCAACTAGATCCCCAACAAGATCCCTTGCATACTAAAGAGTATTCTGATCCCACTTAGGTCTCAGCTCTGGCTCTACATTTTCATCTGCATGCATTGACTCTGCATCTGACTATACTGACTCTGTATCTAGATCATTTGGATCCTATGAATCGAACATCTCATTTGAAGAAGAGTCGACATGTGCATGCTCATCATCTTTGATAGGTGGAAGAACAAAGGTGTCTACATGCACATCCTAAGGTACATGCGAGACACTTTCCTCGAATTGGACACTTCACTCAACGATGATCTGGTCTGAGGAAATATCAATAAGTATGTATTCCTTTACACTGTCGTGGTATCCAACAAAGATACACTATGTTCTCTGTATATCAAGTGCATTCCTCTTTTCAAATGGAATCCAGGCCCATGCATGTGAACCAAAAATACAAAAGTGGGTCACTTCTGGTTTGAGGCTGCTCAAAGCTTCATTGGGGGTCTTATCCTTGACAGATCTATGGGGAGATATTTTTTGGATGTAGGTTGCACAATTAAGTGCTTTGGCCCATAATATCTGTGGAAGTGACTTTGCATGTAGCATGCAAGATGCCATCTCTTTTAGAGATCTATTTTTCCGCTCAACAACTCCATTTTGTGATGGAGTATCGGAAACCGTGTGATGCAACAGAATCTCTGCCTCATGAAAAAGATTCTAGATCTCATGGTTGACATAATCTCCCCTGTTATCAGTTCAAAGGATTTTGATTTTCTTTCATGACTGTGTCTCAACAAGGGCTTTTAAATCTTTGAGGTGTTGAAAGACCTATAATTTTTTCCTGAGAAAAAAAATCCATGTGAAGCGTGAGAATCCATCAACACAAATTAGCACATACCTTTCTTTTCTGATTGATGGATGCGGAAAAGGGCCCATGAGGTCACTATGGATCAGATCTAAAGGAGAGGAGCCTCTCTGAGTCTTTCCTTTGTCGAATTTCTCTTGAGGGCGTTTTCCAAGAACACATCCCTCACAAATTTCTTTGGAAAAGTGGATGTCAGGTAGACCATCAACCATCCCTTTCTTGCTAATTTGTTACATATATATGAAATTTAAATTCCCTAACCTTTCGTGCCATATCCTACTACTTTCATCAACATGGGTAAGAAGTAATGCATAATCTGGTTCAATAAATTCAGAAAATGTGTAGAGTCTAGATTGATGATTTACCTCACCAGTAGCAACCCTAGAATTGGTTTGCATGTCATAGATATCCACTGCATCAGGTGTGAATATGACTCTCTTTCCGGTGTCGGATTTAGTCATTTGATACACGAAGAGAATATTGACGGAAAGTAACACATTCTCGATTTAGTTTGGGAGCATGTAACACATTCTCGAAGCTTCCATTTGTGAGTTCAATTCTTCCTTTGCCGGTGACCTCGACTGGAGAGTTCCCCCCCATTAGAATATGAGGACCTTTGCATGCATCCAATGAATAATATACCTCTTTTTTGGTATCCATGTGGTGTGATGCACCTGAATCTACGATCCAAGATCAGGAGAGGAGTTGATGTAAATCAAAGCACAACTAGAATTTCCTTTCTTGGGATTCTGATCTTCTGGCTTCTTCTTGGCACCCTTGGGGATGTGATCTCCAAGGTTGTTTTGCTGAAGTATTTGGGTCATTATATCTATTTGTTTCTGCATACATACAGATCCTGTATGGAATCCTTTATGGAAGTAAGAGCATTTCTCCCCTTTTCTTCCCTTTCCACCTTTGGATTTGGAGGCATCGTTGAAGGTTTTTGAGTACCCTTCCTTCTTTGGATTTGCATGTGATTTCCCTTTGTCTTTATCTTTAGATTTTTGATATTGATGACCACTTCCATATTCCATAGTAAGTTCATGCGCCTTTGGGCATTTTATTTTTTCCATGTTGATGAGCTTGCTCTGCTCTTGTGTCAGATACTCAATAAATTCCTCAAGAGAAGGAATCTTCCAGGTAGATCCATATGCGAATCTAACTAAATGAAATATGGATACAAACACTCAGTATTCTGGACCAAGTTTGGAGAGAATGGTGAGAACCATTTGTTTCTCCTCCTTATATTTATCAACTCCGCAAGCCTTGAGTTGCGACAACAAATCCTTATATTTGGTAAAGAAATATTGGAGTTTGTCGAAGCTTTTTGGATCCAATGTGAGAAATTCCACCTGGAGCATGTGTCCCCTCATCTCATCCTATTTTCAAAAAATACCTTCCATGGTGGTCCACGCTTCATTGGGGGTTTTATAGGATGATATGTGAAAGAGAAGTTCAAGAGAAATGAGACTACATATTGTTCCGAACGCTTCATCCATTCGATTTAGATACTTGGATTTTTCTATGGATGATTTTGGTTCTGTCTCTATGTTCATGGTTAAACTGTACAATCCTATGCTTTGAGTATGCATTATCATATTCTCCTTCCATGAAAAGTAATTGTAAGGTGTAAGAATGAATTCTTTTGAAAATGCCATTTTTCCGTTGTCTTCACTCTTCGGTACCTGAAAAAATAATTTGGTGTGTATTTTCCCTAGTAGTCTGTCAGCTCTGATACCATGTAAATGTGTTGAACCTTCACATAATAGATCTATCTAGGATTTGACATACACAGTTGTAGAGAAAATAGAAGAAAAGAGAAGCGAGAGAGAAAAAATGGAAGAATTCTCATTAACAAAATGAAAGAATGATAGTTTACACATGATATACTATGTATAACTCAACCAATGTGCACTTCAGGAGAAATGAATTCTCTATAGTGGCGGTATAGAGTGATATAGATACACACCGGTAGTTACGGGAGTAAATTTACACCTAGTCTAGTCTCTCGGGCAGTTACGGGAGTGAACTGCCACCTAGCTGAGTTAACTAGTCTATCAGTCTTTAGTTAACCGACTGAAACAAAGTGAAGTGAGGAGGAGATTAGGGAATCATGGGTAATGCACTATTCTGGTGATGATTCCATGGACAATGTGCATTATCTTGTGATGATCCCAATGCTTCATAGTGATAATCCCAATGTAGCATATAGACTCTACTCAACTGATCAAAATGAAGTGAAAACTGAAGAGAATATTCTCCCTAGAGGAATATTCTTCCTAAAATATAGGAGACCAAATTATGACTAATAAACATAGGAAAAACCTTAGGAAAAATAAATCCTAGGTGTGTGTGAAGTAACTCCAATAGTATTCCTACATGATTTATAATCATTTTCACCGAAGTGGTCAACGTCGGAGTTAACTGCTTGATCCAATGGTTGAGAGCTCACTTGAATTTCCTCCACAAAATACGATGACTCTTATTTAATCCCTCTTGATCTATGATTTTGGCTTGATCCAACTGTCCATAATGCTACTGTTCCGAATCTAACTGCTGAGATTTAATCCTTCCCAACCTCCGAATTCACCTCGATCTAATGGTTTCCAAGATTTCTATGGTATTTTGATCGACGATTGACATATTTTTTGACTGTAACATACTTTCCTTACAATTCTTGAAAGATTTTAGTGCTCTTCTTTCTGATCTGTTCATTGTTATTTTTCCTGATATTTTATTAATTGTTTGTGCATTCTTTTATGCATTGACATTCAGTCGCTAAACCTCCTGATATATTAATTCCTTATGCTTTGTTACTCCTTATGTACGTGGATTCTTTGCATGCTACCTCTCCTAATATTTAGGAACATAGGATCACTGTTGATCCTATCGTGATCAATAGTGATCATGAATTGCTTCTTCCCCAAGGTGATCTACCTCTTCCGCAAGGTGATCTTCCTTTTTCTCTATTTACTGTACATGTTTGACTCATGTTTCCATCAATGACAACACACAATTAATAATGCCAACAATCCCCCCCTTTGGCATTGAGGGAAACATATCTATAAAAAAATAATTTTTCTCCCCCTATCACTGATCTTATTTCCAGTTTGGAGGATTCAACTTTTACTTATACCAAATCCTGATACCAAATTTGTTTTACTATTTGTATCCCCCTTTGACATCAATTAAAAATAGTTAAACTTTTACTGCTTTTCTCCCCCTGCGAATGTGCTAGTTGTTATCTCAATCTCTTGGGATTTCATGTTAAAAAAGGTAGTCTTATTGATACCAATTTTTGTAGTGGTAAAGTATTTTAAACCTAATCCAATGACCTCCTCTTTTTATGGCCAAATTAAATACTCCCCCTAAGTTTTACTGTTTCATAGGGTTTTATTGTCTTCTTCTTTGTCATAAAGGAAAAGGATGCGAATCTTACTGATCTTCTTAATCTTGTGATTTTTGCAAGAGTACCAATTGACACCAATTGATCATATACAGTGATACCAAATGATCATTTTCCATTTATAATCAATTGTTAAAGTATGTTATCACTTTTAGTTATTTGATTCCAATATATGTTTACTATTCTTTGATACCATTAATAACTCTTATTTGTTCATACTATGTATTTATATATTTTGAACTCCTTTGTTTTTTTATTCATCACACAATTCTACAGACTGATTTTCTTTTGAGATTTCATCATCATCACCACTGTTTTGTGCACCAAAAGTGTCTTCATATTCTTCTTTTTGTATTTTTCTTTCATTGGATAATGGACTATTGTTCTTCATGATATCGTTAGGATCTAATATTGTGTCATATTCTTCTTTAGGAATTTTCCTTTCTTGAGCTTGATCCATTTCATATTCAAATTTCTGAATTTCACATTCCTTATTAGGAACTTCACCCATCATTTTCTGTTATGAGGAAAATATCTCTATGGCTAGGGTTAACCACAATAGATGGAAATGAATGCATAAATCAACTCTATTCTCAAGTATGCTATGTAAAAAAATATGCTAGCAAGACAAGATGAGATTCCTACCTCGTCCAAACGTTCGATGAAGTCCATTGTTGAGCACTTGACCGAAAGAAATATACCTACAACTAGTCCTCAAAAACCAAGAAAAGCAATCATATGGTGATAATAAATGATGTTAGCACATTCAATAGCATAATACATTAATAAACATGACAAATACGCCCATGGAATAATAATTCAAATATTTGCAAGATATCAATTGGACGGGAAAAAAGTATTTCTATTAATATATGATTAACATAAGTGAAAATGTTACAGACTTCTGTGTCGACACGGTTCGAAACTGAGAAACTAAGTTCCTTCCAGCTGGGCCTCCACCACTTCAATCCTCCACAAAAGGAAAGCTCATAGAAGAGAGACAATAAAGTTCTCAATCAATAAGGGAGGAGCTTGGGGGATGAACACTGTTTTCAGACTTAAAGGATAAAGGGATGCAGACTCAATATGAAGTAAATAAGTTTTCCATAGTAACTTTGATCTCAAAGTCGAATTATTTCTCCTCTTTTCCATAGCTCGGAATTGGCCCATTTATAGCCTTCAAATGGAACTGAAGGGCCAAGTCGGAATGTTTACAGTATATGGAAGGCCAAGGATTATAGATCTCTTGTCGTGACATGGAAACCCGGCACCATTTTTTATTTTTGGCCACAAATCCCGATGTATGCATGCTTTAGTGGTGCAGCCTGCGTATACGCATGTTGTATAGAGGGCAAGGTGTGTACATGTGGAAAAATATATTTTTTAGCTTTGGGATTTGCAAAAAGGGATGAAAAGTCTGTATAGGGAAATAGAAAAAGGCCTTCTATGGAAGATTTCATAGGGTGAGGCAAATGTTACTATAACACATGCCCCCTAATGTGTGAGGTCAGAGGAGTATTTGTGATGGCCGAAATACATTATAAACAACCTGGAAGTGGAGTGATGGGGAACCAAATGGAAGAACTAGTTTCTCATTACATTCTACACTGACTTTGCATACATGGATGCCAATTTGAATTACACTGCAGATCCATGTGATACTATACCAAACAACTGTCTGTGGCCATGAATAGGAAAATGCAAATGCGGTTACATGCCAATGGTTGTCACAGTCACGAACAAGGCCTAGTGGAACTAGAATCAAAATCAATCTGAAGGTATCTGTTATACAATGGAGTACATTATGATATCCCATGATCACTTAAGTCATATAGGTACTGGTCCAATAAAAAAGAAGCAACAACTCAGGAAAGCTACGGCCACATACTGATGTATTTAAGTATTATACACAATCCTCCAAGGGTGAAAGTCTACATCATGTGAATAAAGGAGTTAAGGTCAAACACAATGAGACATTGTTTGATTACCGGTCATTGAGGTATACAGTTAGCAAACACGAGAAAACCTACCGATAATGAAAGTAGGTATCAAGGTTGTTGGTGCAATTATTTGCATAATATATTACCAAACATAAATTATCAACCAGGATTCGTAATCAAAAGAGTTGATGCACTATATGTGCCCATAACAGATAGGTTCCGATGTCTGATGAGTATAGTTCAATCAAGAAAACCATATAAAAACCAATACTCTGTTTTCACACTTCAAAGATAACACTCTTCACACAATTCATAAATTAGAAATCAAAACTTGCAATCATGGACTCAAAAGATTTTGCCCAGATAATGCCTTGTCCATTTACAAGCTCATGAAGTGGAAAGATGGACTTTGAATTAGTTGTCTGTAGCTGCTACTCTTAGCAATCAAATCTGGGCACACTTCAACAATACAACTCCAAACTTAGAAGAGAAAAATGATAAATTTTTTTATCAAGCAAACAATGAATCAAAAGGTTCTTTCTTAGGTGACAAATCTGTTCATTAGAGGCTCATGAAATGAAGAGATGAACTTAGATCTTGCCTCCTGTAGAAACTAATTCCAACAATAAACTGTAATCAATTTTCTGCACACATTATTCAAAGGGAAAACACTCATAACTTAATCAATTATGGAAAAAACTATTTGTCCCTACATAGGAAACACTAGGTATATTAATATTATCCATTTAATAGTCCATTTAGGGTGAATGATGGGATATTAATTGTTCCTATATTAACACACTTGAAATTTCAAAGTAAATTCTGAAAGTCTCTATGAAGAACACAGTTTTAGGAATGCAAAATTTTATAAATCTCTACAACTATCTCAAAACAAATTACTGTTTATGAAACTAAGTAAAATTACTAAAGATTTGGTGCACCATACTTATCAAACTTACACTAATACAATCCCATTCACAATTTACTCAAAATATCTAACAATTATAAAAATCAAACACAATAGGTATACTTTATGAATTCATAGTTTAACTCAAACAAAAAATCAAAATAAAAGGTAGATGACACACACAATTGAGTACTGGAATAAAATAGACATGTACAGGAATAGAAAGCTGAGATATATTTTACATTAAGCTTACCATATCAGAATGGTGGGCCCTTCTCGATTCCAACATGGAAGCTCTAAAAAGATAACAGACTAAAACATTCTAATCATACTCAGAAATTGCACAACAACTCATTTGTATTCCTTCAACTTGTAAAATCGAATCAATAGTTCATCATCTTGTATATTATGGAAATATGAATAATTCTGTTCATTACATCCTTATGTATCTCCTGTGTATCCTATCTCCTATACAACATTCCTTATAGAAAAGGTGAGCCGTTACTATCAAGAGATAAGGATAATTATTAAACAATTTTAAAATATTACAATTGGAAATACATATCGAATCTTTAGGGATGGACTTCATCCTCATGAAACAAAGTGCATGAGTGATGAAGTCGATCATGATCTTGAAATCTACTTTGGAGACTTCGATCCAACCAATTGCTTGGAATCTCCTTCCGCAAACACGTTCAACAAGTGAATTCTTGAAATAACAATTGGTACCAGAGTACACATAGTCATTTGGTACCAGAATAACATAGTCGCACTAGTACCAGAATAGGCGCAGTTGTTTGGTACCAGAATAACACAGTCACACTAGTACCAGAATAGCACAGGCCGGTACCAGAATAGCACAGGGCAGTACCAGATCAATATTATGCAGTTCTGTTGGTACCAGATCAATGTTATGCGGTTTTGTTGGTACCATATCAATGCTTATTAAGATCAAATGATTAGGATCATGCAAAATCAACTATTTTAATCGAATTAACTCAAGAAAATCAAACAAAACATGACTTAACCATAAGTTACGTCTCTATGCACATGAACAGGGTCATTAAGTGTATTTGTGGAGGAAACAGTCAATTAGATACACATGGCATAGGTAAAATAGGCTTAGATAGGGGGTAATAGAGGGTATTAGAAGTGTCAAAATGGAGACTCAACATTCCCCCATGCTTAATTCATTGCATGTCCTCATGTAACAATGATATTCAAAATTTCACAATTGATGATACTCTTCACTCGATCAAGCATTCCTTGAAGTTTCATCCTTCTTCAGCTCCTAAGTTCTTGTTAAACAATATAAAATTCCTGGCTTATGGTTCCCATTCTTACCCATGGAAAAGTAGTTATGATGAAAAAGTGGAGTCATGAGTAATAGATTAGATCTGTTAGTTATTTGTCGTTAAGCCTTATCCAATCTATTGCAGATCATAGTTAAGAGAAAGGCTTGTATGTGACTCTAATATGATTATAGGATAGTGGCCAAGAGTTTTCAAAATGAATTTTGACTAATAGGCCTCCCTGGCTAGATTACCTTTAAAAAAAAAATGATATAAGCATAGTTTAGATATCATTTGAAGAGAGGAACACATAAAGGAATACATCCCAAGATGATTAACTCGTTTTTGATCCAAGTTTTTAGAGATGAATCTCTTCTTGCTTAGGTAAGGTGAATTACACATACTAAGTGTCCCACTTCTCGTGCAAACCTATTTTTTAAAGATAGAACTCTAAAGTGGATACTTGAAGGTTCTTAAGAACATCATCTGAGAGATATAAAGGTCATATCCTAGCCTTGATTTGATAGTGATTTCTTTAGAATGAGACCCAAGGGTTTTTGTTCAGTTTTAAGTGTGCCACTTTATGTTTTTCAACTCCCTTTACCCGACATAGTCCCGCTGCCAACAAGCTTTTTCAGTACCCCAACGGGTTTACCTTAGTACCATACAAGCATGGACCCACTGCCAATAGCCCTGTTCAGTACCCCAACATGTTTACTTGTACTTCCTGGTACTTCCTTTTTATTATATTACTCAAAAGATTTAGAATGATGTATACTTTTCATTGACAATTTTTAGAGTATAAGGAAGGCAGGTGGTACGAGAGTGTTTTAGAGTTATTAGGCACATAATTAATTGTTTTCAATTATCCCAAGGGTGACATCATCCACATTCAACTTAAATCTCAGCTATTCAATGTATAATGGAACATCTCGGATAATGAATATGAGGTCCCTCTAGTTAATCCTATTAGGGTTCTCATGAAAGTTCATTGCAATTTTTTAAGGGCGGTCCACCACATGAGGTTTTCATCAACACCTATCAAGAGAAACTTGGATAAGAACTTGTTGAATCAACTAGGTTAGTATTATACATAATGGTGTCACCACTTTTCAATGGATATTTCATTTAGAAATCACTTCTTCAACATAATGAGGTAATAAGACAAGTGCACCCATTATCATATAGAGATAAATGTGAAAAATATCTTCCTAAAGGGAGAGCAAGGATGATTCATTTAGGGTTGAGTGTAGAAATGTAGGAGGAAGATGTACATGAGAGTAAAAACAATTCAACACAATATTTAAATGATCCTTGATAGAAAGAACATGAAGAGATTAACCCATACCTCCAATTACCTAAAGTGAAAACAATGTTAAGCACATGAAAAAGATCATATCACTTTGGCATCAGTACCAAATAAGTAATGGAGTAGGTTTCTGTAGTACCGGAACAAATAGTATTGGAACAAAGTGACATGATGGATGATTTTTGCTCATTCATGGCGACAACCACTTCACAAAGGAATTCAGTGATAATATACGAGGAGATGTATATGAGGGATTGAAAAATTTCGTGGTAGGGAGCGTGCAATAATTGAGAGTAACCATATGTTTACTGCATAATTAGTCTGATTTATTTTAGTAAAATGAAAAATGTTGATTTTATACGTCCTATGACTTGAAGCATTTAAATCGAGCAGCAACAACTTTGAGTATAGGATAAGGACTATCGACACCTCATTACCAGTACTGAATCACCTGAGTACCGGATGGATGTAGGGTTGCGCTTCAGTACCAGAATAGCGTAGAGTTGTGGTTCAGTACTAGAATAACACAAACCTCCTCCTTTGGTACCAGATGAGCATAGAAATGACCATTAAATCCCAGCACTGAACATGTTGATTTGGCCTCACCGACGAAAGTTGCAAAAGAATATGAAGGTTTCAACAACCACTCCCCCATGCCTAATGTTTTGCATCGCCTCATGCAAACAATGTGAGATGCTAAAAAAGGCTTCTCGGAGAGTTGCAAACATCTGCTAAAAACAAACCAATAGAACTAATTAAAACTAGATTTTTATTCATGCTTACAAACAAAAAATTTAGGGAAAATGTCAAAAGTTGAATTATTAGCCATGAATAAAATGGTTTGGAATTAGCATTTAGTTTCAACTTCTATTAAAAAGATCACTGAATTGATCATCCTTGTGAAATAGTGGTCTTAAAATAGATAGGTAATGATAAAAGCATGAATGCATCATTTTTAACAACTTAAGGAAAAAGAAGAAATTTTAAGAAATAGGTCATGAAGCACTCCCTTAAGTGTTATCTTCCATTGACAAGGATGCCTTCTCTGCTTGTGAAACCCTTTTAGTATTATGTGGGAATTCGGAGGATGAGGAGATTCCCTTCTCATAATATTCCAAACAAAAGTCATCATATCTTTTAAAAATAAATCTACTATAGGAACAAAAGATCTTAAACTGATTTCTTTATTATCTTTTGACATTCCCACTTATGAAAAGTATGAAAGATAGGTTGCATTGTAATATTTATTTACTATCCTACTCTAATTGAACAAAAAAAAATGTCCTTCAAGTATAGGAATACTTCCAGTGAAGCCATGTGCGTAACAAGGTTAGAAATATATTCATACTCAAGTTTAAAAGATAAATTTTAATGCATACCAGAGTATGAAGGACCAATTTCTTTGATGATGAGATCAAGAAATAATGAAAAATAAAAGAGTGATGTGACCTAATAACTATTTGAAACCATGTTTCAATAGGATCACTATATTCTCATTTCTCTTCTTTGTTTAGGTCACACTGAATGTCTTCCTCTACCATGTTATGCAGATTATCTTCTTCAAGATGATTGGTCTTTGGAGTACATACATGATCTGCTAAGAGGTATGCTAAGGACTCCTCAATATCAGGTTCCACTGGTTTCTCTCCATTGAATTCTATGCATGATTCTTTATTCTCCTCAACAAATTGACAAGAGGAATCTGGTGGGACTTCTAAATCTTCATGTGGAGAGACAACTAGATTCTTGACTGCTGTGAAGATATGCTCTTCCTGAGAGGCAGATATCCCAGTTGCTGCTAGAATGCGAGAAATTTCTTGGAGGAACATTCTTCAAACTATTGATCATCCTTGAATTACTCTAGCTGGTTGATGATACCTATTTCACAACATAGATTAGTACTCGGGGGGGTTCTTACAACACCCCAAACATGATTCATCATCAAAGATCTGAATTTTAAAACTATTTGTAAAAACAAAACACACCAACCTTGAACTCCTTGTGTTACTGGGACCCTACTGTCACCAAGTTATCGGTTCGCACAAGTTAGTTCATCATAAATAAAGCTAAATTTGCATACATAAAAACACACTTGCATCAAAAGAAGAGAGGACAACCTAACTTTGGAGCAACCCCACCAAAGTGGATGTGTGGGCTCTTCCCGCACATCTTACCGTCTTCTCTCCGCCCTTAGGTCATCCATAAAACCAATCCAAAACCATTAAAGAAATCTAATTCTAATACTACCTGTTACCATTTACAACTCCTCGACAACGATGCCAAAATGTTGGTGCAATTATTTGCATAATATATTACCAAACATAAATTATCAACCGGGATTCATAATCAAAAGAGTTGATGCACTATATGTGCCGATAATAGATAGGTTCCTATGTCTGATGAGTATAGTTCAATCAAGAAAACCATATAAAAACCAATACTCTATTTTCACACTTCAAATATAACACTCTTCACACAATTCATAAATTAAAAAGCAAAACTTGCAATCATGCACTCAAAATATTTCACCCAGATAATGCCTTGTCCATTTACAAGCTCATGAAGTGGAAAGATGGACTTTGAATTAGTTATCTGTAGCTGCTACTCTTAGCAATCAAATTTGGGCACACTTCAACAATACAACTCCAAACTTAGAAGAGAAAACTGATAAGAAAATTTCTCAAGCAAGCAATGAATCAAAAGGTTCTTAGGTGACAAATCTGTTCATTAGAGGCTCATGAAATGAAGAGATGAACTTAGATCTTGCCTCCTGTAGCAACTTATTCCAACAATAAACTGCAATCAATTTTCTGCACACATTATTCAAAGGGAAAACACTCATAACTTAATCAATTCTGGAAAAAACCATTTGTTCCTGCACAAGAAACACTAGGTATATTAAGATTCTCCATTTAATAGTCCATGTAGGGTGAATGATGGGATATTAATTGTTCCTATATTAACACACTTGAAATTTCAAAGTAAATTATGAAAGTCTCTATGAAGAACACAATTTCAGGAATGCAAAATTTTATAAATCTCTACAACTATCTCAACACAAATTACTGTTTATGAAACTAAGTAAAATTACTAAAGATCTGGTGCACCATACTTATCAAACTTACACTAATACAATCCCATTCACAATTTACTCAAAATATCTAACAATTATAAATATCAAACACAATAGGTATACTTTATAAATTCATAGTTTAACTCAAACAAGAAATCAAAATAAAAGGTACATGACACACACAATTGAGTACTGGAATAAAACAAACATGTACAGGAATATAAAGTTGAGCTATATTTTACATTAAGATTACCATATCAGAACGGTGGGCCCTTCCCGATTCCAACATGGAAGCTCTAAAAAGATAACAGACTAAAACATTCTAATCATTCCCAAAAATTGCACATCAACTCATTTGTATTCCTTCAACTTGTAAAATCGAATCAATAGTTCATCATCTTATATATTATGGAAATATGAATAATTCTGTTCATTACATCCATACGTATCTCTTATGTATCCTATCTCCTATACAACATCCCTTATAAAGAAGGTGAGCCGTTACTATCAAGAGATAAAGATAATTATTAAACAATTTTAAAATATTACAATTGGAAATACATATCGAATCTTTAGGGATGGATTTCATCCTCATGACACGAAGTGCATGAGTGATGAAGTCGATCATGATATTGAAAACTACTTTGGAGGCTTCGATCCAACCAATTTCTTGGAATCTCCTTCAACAAACGCGTTCCACAAGTGAATTATGGAAATAACAATCGGTACCAGAAAACACATAATTGTTTGGTATCGGAATAGCACAATCACACTGGTACCAGAATAGGCACATTTGTTTGGTACCAGAATAACAAAGTCACACTGGTACCAGAATAGCACAGGTTGGTACCAAAATAGCACAGGCTGGTACCAGAATAGCACAGGGCAGTACCAGATCAATATTATGTAGTTTTGTTGGTACCAGATCAATGTTATGCAGTTTTGTTGGTACCATATCAATGCTTATTAAGATCAAATGATTAGGATCATGCAAAATCAACTATTTTAATTGAATTAACTCAAGAAAATCAAACAAAACATGCCTTAACCATAAGTTACCTCTCTATGCACATGAACAGGGTCATTAAGTGTATTTGTGGAGGAAACAATCAATTAGATACACATGGCATAGGTAAAATAGGCTCAGATAGGGGGTAATAGAGGGTATTAGAAGTGTCAAAAGGGAGACTCAACAAAGGCACCAAGTACATTCTTACAAGTGTGAATAAAGGAGTCGGTGTAAAACACCTGAAGAATCCATCGATCAAGAGACATTGATGTATTCCCAACCATCGATAACGAGAGAACCTGCCATTAATGACTACAAGCCTCAACGTACTCATAAGACTCTAGGTATTGTTTCCAGAATAGATGAGTTGAAGTCAATGGAACGAGACCTGCTGAAAGGAGTGCATTAAGGCATCTCTCATAATTCAGCACGAGGTATAAAGCGGGAGCTTCATGATTTGGAGGAAATTAAATGAAGAACATGTTCATGAACCAACAACCCTGTGCGTCTTTCGCGTGTGCCAAGTGCAAGCGGTACATGAAAAAGACCCTTTGAATAGCAACCAACAAGGAAAATTGCTGACAAAGGTGAGGAAACTACCAATAAGGATAATGGAATCCAAGACACTACATGAATCCCAATGTGTGAATATATGTTTTTCCGTTGAACATAAGGGAAACCACCTAGTCAACAACCAATGATGAAATTTCGACTGCTGGGTTCAAGGTTACCTACCACTGATGAAAGTAGGACCAAGGTGCGTGATAGGACTACAATATCATGTGATTTTGAGAAAAACAGAGGGTATGGACGACATGCAAAGTCAAGAATGATGAGAAATGGACGACACATGTTGATAAACCTCCTTTGAACAAGAACTTGAGACATATGGAAGGTTCCAACAACATAGACTCAATGATGAAACCATGAGACGCATGAGACATCAAATGAAATTATTTGTAGGGACTCGAAGGGTAACCAGTCAATAGAGAAGACTCTGTAACGAGCTCATCTTCCTAAGGCCATGCTAAACCCAAAATTATGATGAAAAATGGACTCAATCACTTTGTTCTCTGTTCAAAGGTGACATGACTGTTGCTAATATAATATAATACTCCCTTCCCACCATCTTTTTTTGTTTTTTTATAGACAAATGAATGTTATGATATAGAGGAGGAAACAAGTGTCGCAAGTAAGAAAAACTAGTTCCATTAGTGGAAGATACCTATGCTCAATGCACAAAGATGCATGCGGGAGATGGACACTTGGGGAAATGTTCCCTCCTGGGTATAGGGTGTCAAATTGCGAAGGATATAAATGAGGCTCTTATTGGTTGAGGATGCAACAACTGCCAAGGCAAACGATTTATAACTCAAAGAGAGAACCGACTATAGGATCAATACGGCAAGCAAGGGCATGAGATGCAATCACAACTTAATGCAAAAAAATGTCCTTTTTCATGACATTTAGTCTACTTGGTGTGAAAAAGGGACAAACTTGTGCCAAATAGACATCCTTTCAAATCCAATTTATGAGTGTGAAAGAGACAAGTTCACTCGAAAATCTTTTCTCTTTTTGAAAATGAGTTGGAAAAGAGATTAACTAAGACTCACGACCTTTCAAGTCCAACTTAACGAGTGTGAAAGGGATAAATCACTTGGCAATATTTTCTCTTTTTAGACGAGTTGGAAAAGAGCTTAACTCAGACTCGCTAAGAGGTTTCTAGGGGGCATGTCATGGGGGAGGCCAAGACTCCTGTGCTGGACTTATATGGAATGTTAGTATCTTACGAATAGTTGACATAAGCTTGGGAAAACCCAAATCTCTCCAAGTCTTGGAGGATAAAGTGCTAACGGAGGTTATCATCTTCGTTATATATCAGATGATGTCTCTTACTGGAAAATACTTAGGGTGGGTCATTAGATACCCCACAAGACCATCCTAATCAAAGGGAACCTCCTCAAGACTTGGAGGGGGAGTACTCGGGGAGAGAAAAACTCTCTCTTGTTTAGAAGGAGTGTTATCAGGAATGCTGACAACATGGTTGAAGGATGCATCACCCTCCACAAGGAGAGTAGGATTGACTGGATACTACACTGGTACACCCACTTATTAAATTCTAGGTTGAAGAGGATGCACGATAACAAAGATAGGGTACACTTCACCCTCGATAATGGGGGTGTGGTCAGGAGAATATTGCAACAACATTACTGCCATGTCAATCAAAGGAGACATAGGATGTGGGGAAACCATAGACACTTCAGAACCCAAAGGGCCCTCAAGTGAGAACCACGCTTTTGGTATCTCAATAACATATGGACACAAATGAGTAAGGTGATCTCCTTCACAAGTCATGCAAAGGAATTTAGGCTTACGTCTGAGGCATATAGGCTTCTCGATGCCCCCAACGTCGTTCCCAATGGCTGGTGACATGCTTTCATTGTGACTGGAAGAGGTGAGAGAGTCATCTACTACATGATGTACAGAGGTTGGAGATGTGACATTGACATGACTCGTGGCAACTAGAGTGATGCCCCCACCATGACTAGCAGTGGTTGGGTGATGGTTGTCAACATGACTTGCAGAGGTTGTCGACCCATCTTCAACATGACTGGAAACGGTTGGTGATGGAGCTCCAGTATGACTGGCAGTGATTGAACTAGCATTGAGTTGTGGCATCTAATACCAATGTCCAAGGAAATATTGGATTTGAAACATCGCAGGCCAAGAAGGGTCCTGGTTTACCCCCTATCCATGTCCGGAAGGTAATATCTTCCACCTAACTGATCCAAAGAGGTATGTATGGTCATCATCACTAAAGTCTACGAAGAGACATAAGTATGATAAGGACTATTCAAGTGAGGATATATGTTTCATGAAGAGGGTAGCCCAAACCGTAAAATTGATTCTCCCCGAATGAAACACCCAGGGATATATGAGGACTCGTGATGGGAAAAGTGTTCGAAGGAACATGCATGGCGGACAAAGGATACATGGATGGGGTGTAATAAGTAGAATAAGCACCCATTTGAGCACTAGCTCCTGAAAGAGCATAGCTAGGACTGGATCCATAAGAGGGGAGGTTCCAACCTTCCACAGTGAGGGTTGGTTGAGGGACATGACTCATATCAAACAAATATGTAGGCAACGAGGCCATGGTGCCCCCAGATCCAATGCTAGGATTCATATAATTGGGCTAGGGAGAGGATGGAAAAGTTGAAGGCACATTCGACAGATCAACATGAAAATGACTAGAGACCCAAGGCTTGGACTGAGCATCATAGTTTTGCATACCATTATGAAAAACAAATGGATTTGCCCCCATGAAATGTGTGATCATCATGGGGGGGGGAGGGGGTAGCAGTAAATGGGGGAGCCAAAGGAACTCCACTATCCATGATAACGAAAACTCAGTAAAAACTCCTAAGGCCAACTAGTAATCAAAGAGCACACCAAAAATCAAATGACCAATATGCACACAAACGAGGTAAATTGGATGAAAGTGGCCTCCCTCCCTAAATAATGTATGTCTCACCCAAGAGGGGCTTGAGACTCCCCGCTAAAGATCGAAGGTAACAAAATCAGTTATAAGGGCCCTCGTGGGATTAACAACTAGTCGGTCATATCCCCTCGGAGAGGTAATCCCCCATAAAGGTTGTGTGTTGTCTGAACCTTATCTGAACCAGGGTACCTGCAGAATAACCCCTGCAAGTAACCTATGTGGCACCTAAGTCAAGCAACTAAGCAACCAATGTATAACCGATGCACAAGCAAGCAGTCGTAAGTCAAGTCCACTATATGGGCAGGGTAGCAAAGCTCAAAACCTTGAAAGTACCGCCTCTCACGGAGGTAAAGGCACTAGCAAGATCCCCAGAAATATCTCAGACACTAAGAAGGTATCGGGGGGATACCTTCAAGCAACCTTGCACAACCTCATGATTAACTCTGGTGTGAGTGGAGCCTCTTGATATTACCAATTATATAGTGGATTTCTCCACCCCCTTTGTCATACACATATGTTGATTTAATTGCATTGGAGAAGTTTACTCACAAAATCCTATTCCAAGGCACTAAATCCTAAGCTAGTTTGTGCACCCTAGAAAATAAAATTGTGACTAATCAATTTTAAATTATAGCGTTAATTTTAGTGGTCATGCGTACTAAAAAAGGTATGGCAGTGAAACTCATGATGTTATGACTTAGAAAGAAAAGTAAATATGAATATAATGAAAAGTCCTAACTTCAGTTTTCAATGAATGATATGCTTCTAATAACAAATGCAATTTTCAATTTCAACTCTGCAATTCTAAAGTAAAAATTCAATCTTTCTTTACATGCACTAGGCTAATGACCAAGACTCAAAAGATAAAAATTGCCAAGCAATGAAAAATGCTTAATGTTTTCTTATTTTCAATATAAGAAAAATGAAAATGCATGGACTGAACATAAACCTGATATATAAATCTCTACTGTGTATAGAAAGAGATAACTCAAGCAGAATACCAAGGAGAAAAACACCCATCCCAATGTACAAGGACAATCAAAATGAAAAGGTGATGAGAAAGACTCCACCCAAAAATTCAACCCCAGACAGGTTTTCGGTCATCCCACAGACACTTAACAATCACTACAAAGACCCAAGAAGACTCAACAAACATCCAATCTCACCCAACAACCACCAAACGAAATAAACAAGCACACGAGTTTGATGTACGCGACTGTTCAATGAAACTTAGTGTATGTACGCAGCTTGCAGAGGAACAACCCATGTATATACGTGACTGTCAAGCCAAAAACCATGTATATGTTTCAAAAACAAAGCCAGGTAAGGGAGAAAGATGAAAAAATCAGACCCAAAGTGAAAAGAGGTTTTCAAGCAATGATACAACAAGACACACGATAGGAATGAGAGCAATCTAAGGAGAAAAACACTCCAAACCCTAAGAAAGAAGATTCAATCCCCAATATGGTCGCCAATTCTATTACGAGGAAAATATCTCTATGGATAGGGTAAACCACAATAGATGAAAATGACTGCATAAATCAACTCTATTCTCAAGTATGCTATGTAAACAAATATGATAGCAAGACAATATGAAAGGCCTACCTCATCCAGACGTCCGATGAAGTCCATTGTTGAGCACTTGACCCAAAGCAATATACCTTCAACTAGTCCTCAACAACCAAGTTAAGCAAGCATATGGTGATAATAAATGATGTTATCACATTCAATAGCACAATCCATCAATAAAGATGACAAATATGCCCATGGAATAATAATTCAAATATTTGTAAGATACTAATTGGATGGGAAAATAGTATTTCTATTAATATATGATCAACAAAAGTTAAAATTTTACAGACTTTCGTGTCGGCATGGTTCGGAACCGAGAAACCAAGTTCCTTCTAATTGGGCTTCCACCACTTCAATCCTCCACCAAAGGAAAGCTCATAGAAGAGAGACAATAAAGTTCTCAATCAATAAGGGAAGCGCTTAGGGGCTGAACACTGTGCTCAGACTTAAAGGACAAAGGGATGCAGACTCAATATGAAGTAAATAATTTCTCTAGAGTAACTTTGATCTCAAAGTCGAATTCTTTCTCCTCTTTTCCATAGCTCGGAATTGGCCCATTTATAGCCTTCAAATGGAACTGAAGGGCCGAGTCAAAACGTTTCCATTATATGGAAGTCCAAGGATCATAGATCTCCTATAGTGACATGGAAACCCAACACCAATTTTCATTTTGGGGCACAAATCCCGATGTACACGGGATGTAGTGGTGCAACCTACGTATACAGACGTTGTATAGTCGGCAAGGTGTGTACATTTGGAAAAAATATATTTTTTAGCTTTGGGATTTGCAAAAAGGGATGAAAATCTTGCGTAGGGAAATGGAAAAAGGCCTTATGTGCAATATTGCATAGGGTGAGGCAAATCTTTCTATAACATTTTCTTGTTATCAATTTCTTCATTTGGAGGTGCCAGATCATCTTTCTTGCTTTCTATTTCATATTTTTTTCTCCATACCTTTTCATGAGATATTTTGTTTGTTGGATCTTTCTTTTCTAAATTTTTCCTTTGAGATTTGTCATTTCTTCTTTTCTTCCAACCTTCATTATATTTTCTTCCTTACTTGTATGAGTTATTTCTCATGGATTGAATTCTTGATTTTATGTAGTTTTGGGATTTGTGACCAAACCTATCAGAATTGTAGCATCTTATTGTATGAAAAAACTTTGTCGTGTGGCCAACATAATTTCATCTCCAACATCTCATTAAGTTATTGGACCTTCCTGAATTTTTATTTTCAGGACTCTTTCATTCCAATGCTTTGTGACCAAAGTTATGCCAAGAAAAACAATAATCATTGAAGGTGTTTCCATACTTGAGTCTATTGTGACATGAGAAGTCTTCCTTTTGATATGCTTCTTGTTTTTGACTTTTATAGATTCCTTCCTTGAAAAAATTCATGGTTGTTTTTGGTTTGTGACTGTACATTTTTCTTTTGAGGAGAATGATCCTTTATCATGTTTTTGAATGGTACTCCATTTTCCACCTTATTCTTTCTTATTGTATCCAAGACCGGTTTTGTCATCAATTGGTCTTTAATTGTTCCAGATATTATCTAGGATAGTTGATTTGTTATGGAATTTGATAGTTTCATTTGTCTTTTCATTCTTTTTTTTTTAGTTTGATAACTTCCAATTCCAACATGTGACATGTTTCTTCCTTTTTAATCAACTGGATCTTCAAGGCTTCTTTTCTTTCCTTTGATTTTTCAAGTTGATTCTTTAGATTGATGGCCATTTCTTCTATATCATCCAATAATTTTGTGTAATTATTGGTTTTGTCATATGCCTTTAACTCTTCTATTTATTTTGTTAGATAAACAACTTCAACCTTCAATATTTTGATTTCTTCCTTATTTTCTAGCTGAATCCTTTTGAGGTTGATGATTTCCAATTCCAACATGTGGCATAATTCTTCCTTTTTAATCAATTGAATCTTCAGGGTTTCTTCAATTTCTTTAGCTTCCTCAAGTTGAGGCTTTAGAGTGTTGACCAATTCTTTTGTTTCTTCTAAGTCTTATGTGCATTTATTGAATTTGTCATATGTCTTCAAACTATTCATTTCTTTTGTTAGATTAAAAACTGCAGTCTTCAATCTTTTGATCTCTTCTTCTTTGTATTCTAGCATAGTCTTTTGTTCTTTCTCTTCATGGTTGTTAGATTGATCTAATTGTTGTAGTAGAAACATATCTTTCTTTTGAAGTTTCTCTATTTCTTCTAAAGTACACATAAATGTGTATTCAAGTTGGTCGAGAACATTCTTAGTAAATTTAATATATAGATCTTTTCCTGGTTCCATACTAATCACTTCAAATGTAGCTACAACATCAGTCTTAAAATCTAATAGTTTTTCTTTAGTGAATACTGAGGTCTTCATCAATTCCTCGAGGTAGTAGTTTTATCTGTTGATGACTGGGGTTTGCATCAATTCTTTGATGGAATTTCCATCTTCTATGTTTTGTTCTTTATTCTCATTATAATTCTCTTTATCTTTATTTTTTTCTTCAATCTGATTATATTTCTCCATTTATGAGTTTTGTTCTTTAATTTGATTGGATTTCTCTATTTCTGAGTTTCTTTATGCAATTTGATTGAAATTATCCATTTCTCTGTTTTGTTCTTTATTTTGATAATAATTCTCTTGATGGAGCCACAATACTTTAACAAATGTGCAGTGCCCCATCTTTTCTTTGACTTGGTCTGATAGTCCATTATGGATTGCCTTAATGCTTTAGAATTATTTTTCTTTTCTTCTTTTGAATTTTTTTATTTGTTGTTTGATGTAGTTGAGTACCAAGGTTTAGACATTATTGAGTCCCAAAAACCATATCCTCTTGGCTTAATATACCATTTCATTCTTTCCCTTCATGAAGAGTAGTCTGTTCCATCAAATAAGGGGGCTTCGTTTGTGGAGAGACCCATTTGTCCACCCATTTGTTCATAATATACCTTCTAGTGTTAAAATTATGTTGAAGGCACCTGCTCTGATACCAATTGTTGAATCACACACTGCCACTGAGAGGCTGGGGGTGAATCGTTGTCTGGAACTTTTGACTTATTTTCACATTTTCATAGATTAACTGAATTAACTGAATAAGATACCTGCAACTCTATTAATTATTTATAAACACGTATAACACAAACTGTATGAAGTAGATAAAATATCTTTCTTTTATTTATTTAGCTTGAATGAATACAAATAAAATCAATCCTTTAATATCTTCAACTTCAACTAAATATGAGAGATCCAACTCTCTGATACAAGAAGCAACTTGTAGTTCTCAGATCCAACTTTGAAATGAGGAATCCAACCCTCATAAAAAGACCCAACTTGTTGAAATCAGATCCAACTGAGATGTGAGGAATCCAACCCTCATAACAAGACTCAACTTGTAAATATGCACCAACCTAATAGAATGAACTTTCATTCAATCCATTATATATATATATATCCAGCAAGACACCCTTATATTCACCACCACTTCTAGTTTATATAGTATTTCAATAGGTATAGGATTAAACCATTGTGTCTTTTTGACATGAACCATTGCACCTTCATTTAATTATAACATAAATAATATTTTCACTTTATTCATTAATTTATCGTGGAAGTTTCTCAATTTAATTAAAAGACTAATCTTGATTTGAATTTTGTCCTCGTGAGTTGATCACAAATATTGATCGACTCATTATATCGTTCCCATGATTCTGCTGCATCCCCAGTTCACCAACAGATCATATTTGAGCTTTTACCATCTCTCTGTATCATTATGGTGTTAATCTCTATCAAATTACTCTATAGACCTTAATTTGTTTACAAAAAATGAATTATGTATGAGGCGCTTCCTTTAACCCAATGTTCAAATGACTATGGGATCAAAACCACAAGCTTATTCATTTAATACTTTCTCTTAGCGCCTCTTCTTTCATCCTTATTCCTCTATCATGAGATCGATGTTGGAACCAAGTCCTCTAGACTTTGGCCTTCTTGTATTCTTCCAGAGTAATACTTCTCGAAGTAAACTTCGTCGAAGTACGTATAAACACTCTCTATTGAAATTATTCATCATATTCCCTTAGGATAAGAACCAAAGGCTTAAGTTCATTTTTTTGTGTTGTTATTGAAACTGGCCCTCAAGTTGCTTAAGAACCTTCACATGACCAGGACATAGGACTGTAGATTTAGGCAAAATGAGCTTCGGATCTCCAAGTATTCGACTCTCTAGGTATTCAAGATTATTGTACTTTGATGGTTGAAAATCCCTGGAGTAAACTGGTCGAGGTTGTCATATGGTATAGGTGACTATTACCTATCATTCAACAGTAGACACTTACCCTATCCTTCCACTGTACTCGATCGAACAGTCGAGAAATATTCCTTTAGATCAACGACTGATATTATTTCGTGACTTCTGCCTTCGACTCTTCGAGAATTTTTGCTGGTAGGAGAAGTTGGATATCCCTGGAGGCTGTAATCACAAAGTGACATGGCATGTTGATGTCACCTATGATAATGTGTAGCATTAGTGCATGTGCCACGTGTCACCTTTATTTGTGACTTTTATAGTCCTTATGTGCCACATTGACCTTGAAACTTATCACCATTTGATTGGGCCACGTGTCATCTATCGCTGACACGATCCTGTTGATGTGGACCTACTGATGTGTCATATGTCTCCCTCTTGTATCATGGCTCTAGGCTGCTTGTTCTAGTGGCTCGTATTGATCCCAAATTGCTTCCCTAGATCTGATGGTTAGTTGGATTTTGAGACTTCGACACTCTAGGACTCCGGGATATTACAACTCCAATGTTGTTCAACTACTCCAGAGTTATACCTACCGAATAGGTCACATAACAACATTGATCACTTACTGTCAGTTAACACCTCATGCTTGATTAATCCAATGGATAGTATTACTTCTGAAGTTCTCAGGTCGACGGTCTAGTCTAATCCTTGTGAAATTTTCAATGTGATGAGATCTTATTCATTGATCTCTTCCTCCTCCTTTGTTCCAACGACCTTTTCTTAATCACACTTTTATCGTATCAACTATAGATCCAACGGTTGTAATTTAATCTTCAGTTGAGGTGGACGGTTGTCATCTACTCCAGGACTTCAGATATTTTGGGATATTTATGCCTCTGCCTAATCCAACTATCTCCGTAGTGGCAAAGTTCTGATCCATCGTTGATATTTTTCCCTGGTCTCATCCAATGGTTCATATCAAAGTGTGATATTCATGTCCTTCCACTTTATGTCGATCAATGATCGATAGGACTTCCCAAAACTTCCTTTGATCCGACGATCGATGGGAGTTCATGACTTCGGGGATTCAACCTTTGTGTATGCCTACATTATTCAGACTCCTTTTCATCAGAGTGGTCAGCTCCAAAGTTGATTGCTTGATCCAATGGTTGAGATCTCACTTGAATTTCTTCCACGAAATCTAATGGCTCTTATTTAATCCCTCTCGATCTATGATTCTAGCTTGATCCAAATGTCCATAATGCTACCATTCCATATATGATGATCGATATTTAATCCTTCCCAACCTCTGACTTCACCTCGATCTGATGGTTTTGGTATTTCTATGGGATTTTGATCGAAGATTGACATATTTTTCGACTGTAACAGATTTTTCTTATGATTCTTCAAAAGGTTTCAGTGCTCTTCTTTCTGATCTGTTCATCGCTATTTATTTTGATATTTCAATAATTTTTTGTGCATTCTTTTATGCACTGATCATCAGTCACTAACCATATTGATATCTTAATTGCTTGTGCTTCTTTACTCCTTCTGTACGTGGATTCTCTGCATGCTACCTCTCCTGATATTTAGGAACATAAGATCATTATTGATCCTATCGTGATCAAGAATGATCATGAATTTCTTCTGCCCCAAGGTGATCTACCTATTCCATGAGGTTATCTTCCTTTTTCTTTGTTTACTGTACATGTTTGACTCATGTTTCCACCAATTACAACACACATTGTTTTGAACGATTCATCCATTCGATTTAGATACTTGGATTTTTCTATGGATGATTTTGGTTCTATCTCTATGTTCATTGTTAAACTGTACAATCCTCTTCTTTGAGAATGCATTATCATCTTCTCCTTCCATGCAAAGTAATTGTAAGGTGTAAGAATGAATTCTTTTAAAAATTCTATTTTTCCGTTGTCTTCACTCTTCGATACCTGAAAAAATAATTTGGTGTGTCTTTTCCCTAGCAGTCCGTCGGCTTTGATACCATGTAAATGTATTGAACTTGCACATAATAGATCTAGCTGGGAATTGACATACACATTTGTAGAGAAAATAGAATAAAAGAGAAGCAAGAGAGAAAAAATGGAAGAATTATCATTAACAAAATGAAAGAATGATAATTTACATGTGATATACTATGTATAACTCAACCAATGTGCATTGCAGGAGAAGCCAATACTCCATAGTGGTGGTATAGAGTGATATATATACACATCGGTAGTTACGGGAGTAAACTGCCACCTAGTCTAGTCTCTCGGGCAGTTGCGAGAGTGAACTGCCACCTAGCTGAGTTAACTAGTCTATTAGTCTTTAGTTAACCGACTGAAACAAAGTGAAGTGAGGAGGAGATTAGGGAATCATGGGTAATGCACCATTCTGGTGATGATCCCAAGGACAATGTGCATTATCTTGTTATGATCCCAATGCTGCATAGTGATAATCCCAATGTAGCATCTAGACTCCACTCAACTGATCAAAATGAAGTGAAAACTGAAGAGAATATTTTCCTTAGAGGAATATTCTTCCTAAAATATAGGAGAGCGAATTATGACTAATAAACATAGGAAAAACCTTAGGAAAAAGAAACCCTAGGTGTGTGTGAAGTAACTCCAATAGTATTCCTACATGATTCAGACTCATTTTCACTAGAGTGGTCAGCGTTGGAGTTGGCTTCTTGATCCAATGGTTGAGAGCTCACTTGAATTTACTCCATGAAATATGATGACTCTTATTTAATCCCTCTTGATCTATGATTTTGGCTTGATCCAACTATCCATAATGCTACTGTTCCAGATCTAATTGCTGAGATTTAATCCTTCCCAACCTTTGACTTCACCTCGATCTAATGGTTTCCAATATTTCTATGGTATTTTGATCGATGATTGACATATTTTTTGACTGTAACATACTTTCCTTACTATTCTTGAAATATTTTAGTGCTCTTCTTTCTGATCTGTTCATAGTTGTTTCTCCTGATATTTTAATAATTGGTTGTGCATTCTTTTATGCACTGATCTTCAGTCGCTAACCCTCTTGAGCTCTTAATTCCTTGTTCTTTGTTACTCCTTATGTACATGGATTCTCTGCATGCTACCTCTCCTAATCTTTAGGAACATAGGATCATTGTTGATCCTATCGTGATCAATAGTGATCATTAATTGCTTCTTCCCCAAGGTGATCTACCTCTTCCGCAAGGTGATCTTCCTTTTTCTCTATTTACTGTACATGTTTGACTCATGTTTTCATCAATGACAACACACAATCAATAATGCCAACAATCTCCCCCTTTGGCATTGAGGGAAACATATCTATAAAAAAAATACTTTTTCTCCCCCTATCACTGATCTTATTTTCAATTTGGAGGATTCAACTTTTACTTATACCAAATATTGATACCAAATTTGTTTTGCTATTTTTATCCCCCTTTGACATCAATGAAAAATAGTTAAACTTTTACTGCTTTTCTCCCCCTGTGAATGTGCCAGTTGTTATATCAATCTCTTGGGATTTTGTGTTAAAAAAGGTAGTCTTATTGATACCAATTTTGGTAGTGGTAAAGTATTTTAAACCCAATCCAATGGCCTCCTCATTTTATGGACAAATTAAGTACCCCCCCTAAGTTTTTACTGTTTCATAGGGTTTTATTGTCTTCTTCTTTGTCATAAAGGAAAATGATGTGAATCTTACTGATCTTCTTAATCTTGTGATTTTTGCAAGAGTACCAATTGACACCAATTGATCATATATAGTGATACCAAATGATCATTTTCCATTTATAATCAATTGTTAAAGTATGTTATCACTTTTAGTTATTTGATTCCAATATATGTTTACTATTCTTTGATACCATTAATAGCTCTTCTCTGTTCATACTATGTATTTATATATTTTGAACTCCTTTGTTGTTTTATTCATCACACAATTCTACAAACTGATTTGCTTTTGAGATTTCATCATCATCACCACTCTTTTGTGCACCAAAAGTGTCTTCATCTTCTTCTTTTTTGCATTTTTCTTTTATTGGATAATGGAATATTGTT